>JAPFFF010000072.1:0-339156 GCA_039105265.1 Tritrichomonas musculus | reverse complement strand
ATTTTGAAGTAGCTTTTGCATCTCGTGGCTTAATTGAGTTATAAGCGAATGATTCACGTTGAAGTTCATCTTGTCTGTATGTATCTAAAAGTTTTCCATTAACCCAAAATCTACAATCTTCATAAAATTCAACTGCATTTTTGAAACCAACAAATATTTTCATTAATCCGTTAGTATCTGCTGAAACATCAATTTTATCAGAAAGTTTTAATTGAAAATCTAAAAGTATTGTTGAAAATAATTTTTCAATTTGTGAAATAGTGTGTCCTGAATGAGTGAGTTTTATACGTGTTTTGGTACCTACTGGAAGGGGAGCATCTTTATCTTTGAATTCTTCCATAATCCATGAAAATGAATTATCACCACCGTTACGATGAATTAAGTGTCTTAATTTATTTTGAAAGAATGTGAGAATATCTCCTTCATCATTACCTAAATTTTTCGTTTGAGCGTTTAAGTATGTCATTTTAAATATTGAAAAAAAATTAAATAATAAGTTAATAAAGAAAAGAATTTATAGTTTTGAAAAAATAAATGAATTAAGAAATGAAAAATAAATTTTTTACATTAATGAAAATATGGCGTTTGGAAGTTGGTTTAAAAATATTGTGAACGGAGCTAAAAACATAATTGGCAGAATAGTTCCAAAAGTAAAGAAAGCAGTTGAAACAGTTGGTAGATTTGCACCATTGATAGGACAAGCTGGTGATTTAATAGGTGGAAGTGCTGGTGAGGTAATAAATACAATCGGAAATGGTGTGAGTAAATTAAATGACAGAATTAATTATAAAGGTGGAAACGTTAACGCGTTAGGTGCGAACGGTGCAGGAGCTCGAAGAATTGTTGGAGCGAACGGAGCAGGTATTAGAAGGTTTGATATTCCATTACTGAAGGAATAAAAATAAATCATGAGTAAAGTCGTTTCCTCATTTCATCAGTTAAAGGTGGATCTATATTTAATGTTGGGGAAAGTTTCACAATGCGAATGAGTAAATTAGCGAGTTCAATAATTGCTAAACAACCAAGAAAAATTTCTGATAAACTCATTTATTATTAATTAAAAATTTTTATTTTTGTTTTTAATTAAATGGATTTAAAAGTTATTGAACCAATTAAAAACTATTTAAAAGAATTTAAAACAGTCGATGAATTTAATTTATGGTATTCAAAGAATAAGGAAGAAGTGGATAAGTTAACGACTCATAAATTAAACAAACTTTATCATATAATTGGCTATAGAATTACAAAAATAAAGGGCGTGTTGATGTTAAAGAAATGGGTTGAAAAAGAGGAAAAAGAGATAGTTAGTAAAGCTTCGCCCAGGATGGATGCCATTGAAGAATTAAGGAATGAAATAAATGAAATCAGAAATACAGTAAATAAAATTATATCATTTCTTCAGGAATCGTCAAGTTCTATTGATGTATTACCACCATCGACAACTTGAATGATCATATATGGATTAATCATGCATCATTAAAAATATAAAAACATATAAATTCAATAATCTTGAATTTCATTAAAATTTAATGGATGAATATCTTTATATTTTGCTTATTTTTCAAATACAATTTCACATAATTTTAATGCATTTTGAATATTCTTTAAATTAAATAAATTAACAATATTGGTTTTATATGTTTTTATATGAAAAAAATTCAAAATCTATAATTCTATATAAGATTTGTTATTTTTCATTTCATTTTTTTGTTAACCAATAATGATAATGATAAGATATGCAAATATCAGAATGAAGTTAGGTCCAAGAGCAAACAAACTGTAAAATATCAAACGAATCAAATATTTGTCTGGCCATTAAATTCAGATATTAACCCACATAGGCTTCACATAATATCACATATTTCTCATTGATTATATAATGCTTTATACAAGCATTATTAGTCCTGAATCTTTTTCAAATTCTTTAACTACATCAAATTATATGTATTTAGATTTCAACAGATTTTCTTATTTTCATCACATTTATTTAGATTTTAAATCAAATATGTTTTTACTATTATATTTATATTACATTTATTATTTATTTCAAGAAATTTATAATTGGTCTTTAATTTTTTGTCACTTTTTTAAAAAAAGTTAATGCCAATAAAAAGGTCTGTGACAGACAAAGATGTTGAATTTATAGGTTACGTAACATTTCCAAACTTAGAACAAGGTAAAATTCATAAATATGGCAAATATCGATCAAAAAAAGATAGAAAAAGATATTACCTAAGATGCGAAGAAGAAGTAATTGACGATAACGGTGTTATATGTCGATGCAGAATGCCTTATGAACGCGATGACAATTTCAAAACTTGGTTACAAAACCATGTCCACGAATGTAAACCAGGAATTCCAAAGGTTCAAAAGAGTTTATATGATTATCAAACCGTAGGTGATCAAGATGAATCGAAAAAAATGACAGAAAATCATTTACATAGGCAAAAGGCAATTTTTACAGGAGAGATGAACCTATCTCTGAATACTTTAACATCAGAATCGTTTTACAATTTAGCAATCAATTTTATTTCTTTTGGCTTATATATTGCAGGCGTCAAAAATTACAGAGAAAAAGCAGTTAATTTATTCCATCCAATAAAACGTGATAAGTTACGATATTTAATGACTACAGAAGCATATCAAAGACACAGAACAATTCTTGACAAATTTGCAAAGTTATCATACGTGTGCGTGGCAATGGATGAAGGCACAACAGCACATAATCAAAATTTGCATTTTGTTCTTGAGGCACCACTTTCAAAAATTACATCTTATCCATTTAACGTAGTTAAAATGGATGGAGGAAATACACAATGCTACTTAGATTCAATTCCAAAAGGATTACTACCATTAACTATCTTGAAAATAAAAATCGGCTCAGTAGTTATTGACGGTAACACGGCCCAAAAAAAGGCTTGGAATCCTGATTATAAACACTCAATTCTATATAATCAAAATATTCCAAACGCACAAAACATTATAGTTGTGCCTTGTCTTTGTCATAGAGTGCACAATGCCTATAAAAGAGTGGCCAAATCAAATGATAAATTAAAGAAATTAGTCGAAATGTTACATTCAATCTCCAAAATATGCCAAGAAAAGCAGTCTTTTATTGGAGCATCTTGTCCTCAGCATCTTGACAACCGATGGGCAAATGACTACGACGTTGTAAAGTTTCTTATAAATCATAAGAGCAAGATATTAATAATTCAGAAAGATATTCCATTTGATAAGTTACAAGAATTAGAAAAGGTCCTGAAAATATTTAAATGTCTCATATTAAGATTTGAGAATCCCAAAACGAGATTTGCATCAGCATTCATCACTTTGGAGCGAGCAATTAATTGTTTATATGAACTTGAAAACGTTCATAAAGTTCCTTTTGGTAAAGCACTCTCAGAGTCATTAAGCAAGTATACTTTGGAAGCTAAAGATGGTGGAATCTGGGGACTTGGATACTCATTCACACTCGAGGGAAGAAAAGACTTCATTAAGAGACTCCAAGATAAAGAAAATCCGTTAGAGGAATCATACTTGGAATACTTCGATCTAGATTATTATCTTCCATACACTGATGATGTTTCATCA
Organism: Tritrichomonas musculus; assembly: GCA_039105265.1. Taxonomy (NCBI): domain Eukaryota; phylum Parabasalia; order Tritrichomonadida; family Tritrichomonadidae; genus Tritrichomonas; species Tritrichomonas musculus. Next base: position 335,565 of record JAPFFF010000072.1, on the reverse strand, counting down.
TCAAACAAAGAGCTTAACCCAGAAGAAGAAGTTTTTATGACCGAAAAAGGAGAACCAATAGAATTAAATGATGATACAGAACCAACGTCTGAAGATGATGACGAAGGACAAAAAGTATCTGATAATTCAACCAATAATGATGAAGAAGATGAAAGTATTTTGCCAATTGAAAATGCAAAACTGAATCAAACAAAACATATTACTGCAGCCAAAAAAGCCTTGGAACAAATTCTCAACACAAGAAATCATAAAAACAAAAATTTGACTCAACATCATTTGCGCGTATATAATTCTTATCTTGAACCAGAAAACGACAAATACGATATATATATTAACGAATGCTTGCAATTTTGCTGGATTCAAATTAGAAGCGAAGAAGAAAATATGGGGGAGATTGGTGATATTGCGATGAGGCTTCTTTCGGCCTGTTTATCCGAAGCAAGTTGCGAACGGGCAATTTCACGACAAAGAATTATACATAGTAACAGAAGACTGAGGAGTAAGCCAGATTTATTAGATGCTAGAAATATATTACAATCAACTCATTAAAATAGTTTTTATTGTTTTATGCTTTATCATTTTTAGATTTATTATAATATTAAATGTCATAATATTTAGTTATTTTTATTTTGAATTAATATTTCTTCTTATAAGTTAACTTATTTATATTAATATTTAGCCATAATGATTTTATATTTCATATCATATTTATTATATAATATTGAAAAAATTATTCTGCTTTCAGATTCTCAATTTCACATCCACCTTCTCAATTTCACATCCTCTTTCTCAATTTTTCATCAAATATTTGAAATTCTCACCTAACATTTCCATTAACTTATGATATTTTTTCATTATTGGTTTTATATTAATATAATAAATATAAAAAACAGATTTTTGTTACTTATCCTATAAAATATTTGAATTAGTATTTTTTTTATATATAATTGTCTTTACAAATATTAGTTTTTGTAATTACAAAAATAAATTATTTTATATTTGAAGATATATGATTGCAAGAACATTTTTTCTAATCGCAAAATCCTGTAAATTTATCATTAGAAATACAATTTAAGGTCAAAAATGGAAACTTTAATAGTTATTAATTCTTTGACTCCTATGATTTCATCATTAATATTTTTCTATTCAAAACATATTAAAATTTAACTCATTTTTTTCGAAGCAAATTATATCTTTAAAATCATCTTTATCTTTTTCTTTTTCAATCATCATTAGCTTCTTCTAAAGCTTCCTCTTCTTCTTCTCAAATATTAATCTTTTACTTTTCATTTTTCATTAATATTATCATCTTCTTCTTTTAATCATCTTCTTTTCATTTTCATTATTATCTTCTACTTTTAATCATCTTCTTCTCATTTTCTTCATCATCTCCTTCTTCCTCCTTCCTTCAATCGTAAACTTCAAAATCTCAATCACAATCATCTTCTCTTAAATCAACATCTTCTACATCTCAATCATCATCTTCTTCTAAATAATCACTAACCTTTTCTTCTTCTTCTAAATCATTTTTTTCTTCTTCTAAATAATCATCTTCTTCTTTTTATATATCATCATATTCTTCTAAATTATCATTTTCTTCTCATAAATCATCATCTTCTTCTTCTTTTTCTTCTAAATTATCTTCTTCCAGTAAATCCTCTTCTTCTTCTCAATCATCATATCCTTCTTCTTTTCAATCATCATTTTCTTCTTCCTTCTCCTCTCGTCATTTTTTTCTTCTTCTTAATTGTAACTTTCTTCTCATTTATAATCTTTTTTTCTAGAAATCAATTATCTTTTTTAATCAATAATCATATACTACTTCTTCTTTTTCTCAATCAGTATAATCTTTAATTTTTTTAGTCATCTTTTTTAATACATATCTTTTTTATTTAAAGATTGGAATCTTTATTAAATATTTAATATATGTACAAAAAAAAAACTAAAATATTGGAATCGAACCAATTACCTTATTATTAAAAACAATTATACCAATATTAGATTGAATTTTCAAAATTTATTGTATTTACATATTTATTTTCTTTGAATATCCAAGCCTAGTGAATCATGTGTATAAAAGTTATTAGAGTTATAATAATAAAAAAATATTATTATATTATATTATATTATATTGTGCATAAAAATAACACAATTTCATTGTTACTCAATGTTAAGTGAACGTTTAAAATACCCTATGGGGACATTTCTTACCCTAAAAATCCCCTATACCGCATGACTATTCATCAAATGATAAATTAGATGCTGATTGTGAATAAATATAACGTAATTGTTGTTTATTGAAACATGGAAATATAAATAATGTTGATATTTCATTTTTAACATGAGGTTTTAATCCTTTCCAACCTTGAATTAAAAGGAGGAATGAAAAATTTATATGTCTACATCTACGTATTAATTGGCTAAAATAAGATTCTTCTGAAGAAAAGAGTTTACTATTTGAGATATCATCGAATAAAACGATTGTATGCAATACTTCTCGGTTGAAATCAGAAACGGCAAGCATTTTAAACATATCCTCTTTTTGTTGATCATCTATTTTATCCTGCAAGTTTTCCCGTTTGATAAGATTATATAAATTCTTTGCTGAGATTAAATCCTTCATAAATTCAACAGCTTCTTGTTCACTAATTATAATATATGGAATCATAAGAAGTGGCTTTAAAGCTAAAAATGTTTTATCTGATTCTTGACCGTCTTTTGTAACGTAGACAAATAAGTGATGAGTATTTAATACACCTAATTTGATGATTTCCTTTAATGCTATCACAGTCTTTCCTGATGATTGCTTACCAACTATGACGTTAACACTATTTAACCTAATATTAACCTCAGGGTGTATTTCAGAAATTAAGCTTTCTTTTTTATTCATAGTATAGGTTTTCAACGTATTCATAACGTGCGTTTTCACCATATTCTCTAATGATGTGTTCATTTTCTATATATTAATGTTAAAGTTTATTTTAATTATTGATAAAAATATATTTTTAAGTTTATGAATCATTAACTGAAATTAGATATTAACACATTTCTTAAAATTTATTATTCAGGTTCTTCTACGATTGCTGATGTTTGTAATGCTTGTACTTGTGATTGAACATTAGCATCAAACCATTTATTAAAATCACTTGGATTTGGAGGTAATGCATTTATTCCTTGTAGTATTATTGCAATTGTTGCTTTAGCAACTAATGAAATATGTTCAGGGTTAACTGGTAGTCCGGATTTATTACACATTTCACATGCAGTAGGTACAAAATCAGCAATTTTTACAGGATTAATTAAATAATCGTGAACTATGAACTCAATAGCTTCTTTAACTGCTTTCTTTCCTCTTAAATTCTTCCATTGATCCTCATTAACATTCATAACACTTTCACCATAAACATAAACCATTGCAGGAAGTAAAGCAAATTGATTCCATATAACCGTTGCCATTTGTGTAAGTGTGAATGGTAATTTTACACCGTTGAGGTATTTGATACCTTGATAAATTGGAGAGATACACTTACCAACAAATGCCTGATAAGTTGAACGTTTCTTTGATTTGATTAAGTGCTTTTCATCGATACCAGCAGCTTTTAATTTTGTTTCAAAGTCTTGCCAACTTTCACCTGCATAATTAGTGACTGTACGCCCTGTTTCATCAAATTCAGGATGATATATATTATTAATAAATCCTCTTAAGTTTATACCTTGTTTATGAGCTTCTTTACTTTGGTCCACAGATGGGTAAGCTTTATAATAAGCATTGCGATATGGGAATAATGACGGTACGGTTGTATATCCATTAACTATTACAGGCTTTTTACCTTCTTTTGTTTGTACGACGACTTCAGGTGTTCCATCACCATCTAAATCTCGACCAGTAGCTTCATATAAATCATTATATCCATGCCGATTAATCCATTCATTCGCACTTACAACACTTTGAGCGTCTCGAATTTGTTTAACATCTTGATTTAATTTAGCCACAACATTAATTAAGTCATCCATACCAACATTACCGTATTTATTTTGTTTTGCCTTTTTCGTTGGTTGAATTGCAGCCATTCTTTCATGGTAAAACGCCATATCATTTAATGCTTTAGTTAAGTCTTTCTTATTAATGTTATTTTCTGCCAAGCTAGCGTATGATTGATCACGCATTTGGTTTAATTGAGAAACATTATTTATTAATTGCGGAATTTTCGATTTATTCATTTTATTAATTGGTAAAAAATTTAAATTATCGTTTTTGTTTTGAAAATTATTTAATCTAGAAATAAAATTTGAAATTGATTTATCATTTATTCTCAAACCTTCATGTTGTATATAATTATTTTCATTTAAAAATTTCATTAAATTTGAAACTGAACTTTGCCATGAAGGCGACTCATGAAGAGTAACGTTAAGTTTTTCATTAATTAATTCAATATATTTATTAAGTTTATCAAGTTTCAAACCTTTAAAATTATTTCTATTTAATTTTGACATATTCTTTATATTAAAATAAATTTAATCATTTACGTATAAAATTTATGTTTTCAATATTTGACTTTTGAGATTTGAGGATAAAATTTATGAAAATCATTTATGAAGGGGTGATGAATCAGTGGTGTTGTAAAATTGAATAATATGTTCGTGTTTAAAGTTATGAAAAAGTTTAATGCCAATAATGAGCACCTGGAAATTTATTGAAATGTGGACGATATTTTTTATGTCTCCAATTGGAAAATTTGACACGGTATATTTGACCTTTATATAAATATTCTATCGGTGTTGTACTGTTTATATATTCATTAATTAATTCACAATCTTCCTTTCTTAACTCCTCCCTTACAAATTCGGTCGTGAATGCTGTCGTTTTCCATCCTTTACGTCTTTCTTTTTCAAATTCAGGATTGAATGATTTATAATCGTCAATAATTAAATATCTTACATCACAAAATTTTAATGGTTTCTTGTTATTTACTTCTTCATAATATTTATCTAATTCATTAGCTTTATCGTAAATGTTAATATTTTCATTTACTTTTTCATTCAACATTTCATAATACATATTATATAAATTATTTATTGATTCCTCATAATCGAGTAGTATAGTGAAAACGCCCAAAAAGGACTACGCCCTTTTTGTTCGTTTTCCAATGATTTTAGAACATCACATTTTAGCAGGAGTTTTCACACTGAATTCTCAGCATTCTAATAGCTATCAGAATAATGGCAGGTATATTTTTATTTAATTTTTTATCTCATCTAAAAATAATCGCAATGCCAATCTTATCACAAAGAAGTAGCGAATTCTTCTGCCCAGATATAAACCAATTTGTTATAAATCAAGATACTGTTTATGAAATCGAATATGATGAATATGAATACTTTAAAGAAAGCATTTTGAATATGCCTCTTGAGAATCTAACTAAACGAGATTTGAATTACTATGCACCTTATCTAGTCAAATATGCGAAAGAGAAAGAACCATATCCGACAGATTCTAGGTTTGAATATTCATATTCTATTTTAATCAAGAATATTTGGGATGCTTGCAATGATATTGAAAACTACCCATATTTAAGCTCTATTCATTCACTGTATGATTTATTTGACTATGAACTTGATGGATATTATGAAAGTCAAATTGATATGTAAGTCATTTATTTTTAAACATTTTTAAAATTTTTTGAGCATGAAATGAATTCAACACAATTCTTCTCTGTCACAAAATTCATCAACAAGCTTAACGAACAAGAAAACATCATCAAGAATGACTATAACATTGTAGACCCTATTATTTCTGTCTTTTTCGAATGCAATGATGCATTTAAGAATAAGTATGGAATATGTCTTAAACCAATCTTTATCACAGATAGAACTGAGAGTAAACCAAGAAGTATAAGATATGATAGAATTCAAGAAATCTATGGATGTCAACCGATAATTTCATGTAAAGAGAATGATAATAGGTCTCTTCCAAATGGCAAGGACAAGAAAGATATGTATATACTTGATATTTATTTGAATCAAAAGGAATTTAAAGGAAACAAGTATTATCCATCACGTATGCGAAAGTGTTCTAATAATGAGAGTGTTGAGAAAATTCGAAAGCATGTGGCTGATTGCCAGAAAACAGATTTCGATGATTTTATTTTAATCTAAGCTTATGTTATATATTTTTGTATTATTTAAATCATGTCAGGCACATTGAGACAAGCACGAATATTAAGTTCTGAAACTGATAATACCATTAAGCAAGAGCAAAATACTAACGTCAAAATCAAAATATGTAAACCTCAGGGAGAACAACATTCTCAACCAGCTCCACTTTATCCCCAAGTTCAACCTGTAAATTTTACTCAAGCCAACAACCAACCAGATATACAACCGAATGGTCTAACATCAAATATACCGATGATGAATCAGGAATCTCAATTTCCATCAGTAGCACCAATAAGCAGCAATTCCCTATTAGCTCAGGAAAGAGGCATCATAGATTTAGGCACTGAACTAGATACACTAGAGAAGAAAAATAAGTTCTTAGAGATGTTGGTGGAGATGTATGAAGTTAACCCACTAAAAGTAAACTCTTATGTTGTATGCGAAAGCAAATTGTTAATGGATATGATTAAGTTACTCACTGAATGTGAAAAGGTAGAATTTGTTCTTGACGATTCTGATGTTGGTTGCGGCTGCACCTCATCTTCTTCAAAATTTACCAAAGTTTCAAAAATATTAATCACTAAAGATGGAAAGACTGAAGACATGAAGTATGCTTACAATAATATATATTCCCAGTTTATCAAGTATGGCTTGAGCCTAAAATTAGTTGTTTAAGCTTTAAACACTGCTAAATATCTTTCGTTTATTTTTCCGCTTACTTTCCCTACTATGCTCTGTTGTATCTTCAATGTTAGTGCATAATCTTCATCGAGGATTCTTCCATCATAGAGTATTACATCACCTATCTGGTATAGATTTGCGTCATCAACGTAGAATAAATAGTCGCCATGGGTCGCAAAGGTAATACATCCATTTTCTTTATCGATTCTAGTAATGATACCAACAAATTCCTTCCAGGTTCCATCCATAATAACTGAACAGATACAATCAGTACTATCAGTAGCGGTGCTGCTAATGAATCGTTTAGTTTCTTTATTATACTTATATACATGCCCTGATAGATATACAGGTTTACCAATCTTGTAGTCAGTAATCTCCTCACCAGCCTCTATTGGACAGTAATGAGTGATAGTTGTGTTTGATTGAGTACCATACATTACACTCTTAAATTTTGCTAAATATTCTCGGGACATGATGCATCTTGAATAAACTTGTTTAGCATCTAATAATTCCTGAGTAGTTGTCCAGGAATATCCACCTATTGGGAAGTTATATGTAAGTGGACTTGATATTATATCAACAGTGTCTTCATAATATAGTGGGAATTTGAAATTGTCGAAATACACAGTCCTCTGATGTAATACTATTACTATGTTATGGGGATTTCCAGCTGTATCATAGAATAATATCCTTATTTCAAAACATAGTGCATAATCACCTATTATGTATTCCAGTTTAATCACATTATCTACAAGTTTTAGATAACGAATTGATATATCCGAAGTCCCTTCCGTAATCGGACCACAATCAATAGCACATCTTTTTATTAGTTGTTCTTCTGCTATAACGTTTGACATTAACGCTATTTGGTCTTCTTCACCAAATTCAGCAAGAGTAACTCGTATTGGATATGTTCCAGCGTAATTATAAAGTACACCTGTTGCTTCTTCCCAATAAAACGAGCCCATACTTGTTTCCATAACATGAGCTATTGTATCGCGTATATTAACTGTTCTTTCTGTCTTGAATATAATATCAAATGCATAATCTACATTTGAGCCAGTGACACCAACTAAGTGAGCGCCTTCTTGAAATGGAACGAATGAAGTATAATTTACATCATTTAGATATTCTGGTTCGTAAGGGCCGTTTGTTATTGGTAGAATAATTTTATTCCCAAATTTCAAATCATTTTTGCTTCGATATTTTTCATCTGATTCTGTTTTTAATGCATATCGTTCATTACAAGTTTTCAAAGTCGCCTCGATAGATTCATTACACATAATATTTGTTAAATACATTGATGCTTGAGCTGATAACGGTTTATCATCATCATCCATTATTTTCTGTAGAACTTCTTCTGATGGTAATTCTTTTGGTTTCAATTGTAGCTCACTATTTTTGAGAACTGTTGGAATATCAGATTTCAATGCATATTTCCCTTCAGCTACATCCTTGGTCTCATACTTATCTAATTCATATGCTAATTCATCTTCATCAACGAACATCTCATCAGCTTGGGCACTAGTGTAATATGGTGTTAAATCAACAGGTTCAGGTAATTCACTCTTCAATGCATACTCACTTAAGTTCGTAAGTTTCACATAATTGTTGTTCAAGTGTTCTTTTAATACATCACCTAATACTACATGATTGCTATCCCAAGTTGATTCATCATTTGTTGTAAATCCTTTAATCATATATTCATTTTTATCATCATCATAGAATCTAATTCTAGTTCCTGGACTTATTGAAATAATTCTATTTAAAGTAATTCCATCCTCCTGTAAAGAACCTATTTTTAGGAAATCACCAATTCTCATAACTCCTCTAAATATAGCTAAATTGGCAAATTTGGTAATCTTATTAAATTTATACAGTTGTACTGAATCTGAATCTTCGTTTAAAAGAAATCCAGTAGATGGGTCGATTTCGCTCTCATTTGAACTACTCATTGAACTGAAATCTGTAGATAAAGGTGATACATCAAATGGTGCATATTGTAATTCACTTGCTGAAGTAGCTGAACCTGCAGCACTACCCTCTGATGTTTCAGCTGAATTTAATAACATTACTTCTTCATCAACAGCTGGATGAGCTGCACCTCTAGCTGTTGCTGCTGCAGCATTTCCTCCTCTATATAATTTTGATTTAGCGAAATTATATACAACTTTAGCGCCAACACTTACCATTCCCATTACAGCAACACCATCTACAATTATACTTAATATTTTTGATACCTTATCTAAAGTTGATTGAACTTTAATGATTGAATTTAAATGTTCTATATCTTTTCTGTCTTGCTTTTCGGCTTCATCAATTCTTTGTATTTCACCACCGAGTAATGTTACATTATTACCTAAGTCATTTAAGAGAAAGCTATGAGTTTCTATATTAGAGCCAATAACAATTCCATCTGTTTTTATATTATGAGTTGTTGACAAGTATGAACATGCTTCTGGTTTAGGAATTATTTCATATGCTTGTTGAGAGAATAAATAACTAAATGGATTCGTTCCTTCTTTATATTTCACATCTTCCTCAGGTATTTGATAAAAGAATCCTTCACGTAAGTAAACACGTAATCTATTATTGCTATCATTTTCAATTCGTATGTATTTATTTATCTGAAATGCTTTTATGTATAAATCTTCATCTGAATAGATTGATTGGTTCGTTTTTCCATTATAAGTTGCTTTAATCTCAAATGATTTTGTTAATTCAGAGTTAATAGGAGACGTGAATGTAAGAATTAATTTACCATCACCTGAAGCAGCATGGTCTGCAATATCATTATCATGTAATTCGAACCTTATTACATCACATAAATCATCTTCGAATGTATAATCAGTTTGATGAATTGAATAATTAGTAATTTCAATATTATGTATTTCTTTATCACCATTCTTAAATGATAGAGTCATGTTATCATATAAAGCTTGTGGTATGTTTGCCATTCCCCATTCATTCATTACGAACTTTAATTTATCATTCTTACTAACAATAATGCTTACGTATTGAATTACATCAAGTTTCTTCACACTCTTGTAATCATCTTTGATGTGATAATATATATTATTTCCTGTCCATCGCCCTGCGCTCGGCTCGTCAGAGACTCTCCGCAGGAGCGAGCTCTCTGAGTGAGAGTTGCCTCCATTTTTCTTTAGGCAATAATCTAAACCAAAAATCTTTCTGTCAATGAATTCAAATGGTTGCTCGTTTGGTAATGCTTTAAACTCTTCACTATCATTTTTATAACCGAAATCAATGAACCAGTAATCTATACCATTAATTGTTTCAATACCAAAATCTTTAGGTTCATATAAGAAAATTAGTGGTGATTTATGTAGAGTAAATCCATTATCTGCAATCAATTCTTTACATCTAATTACGTTTTCTGTTCTGATATTTGTTTTATCATATATAATATCAATCATTAATTCACCTCTTAGCAATAATTCTTTAATGTTCAAGTCGTGTGATGTCATCAATCCTGGTTTATCATAGCCTTCTAAATTCTCAACTTCCCAGCTATCATTTATCTTATATACATGAGGAATGGTGTATGAAGGTAAACCTGAACTCATCTCGAAGTTATTTAATGTAATTGTTTCTTCAACATATTCAGATACGTTATTATATAATTGTATAACAACAGAATCTTTGAATAACTCTTTTTGATGCTCGTAATTAAAATGAAATGCTTGATTGGGTCCATCAAAGCCAGAATCTAATGTCTCATCTGCAATCATTGTAAACTTACCATCACCTGAAGAAGTAGCAGTTAATAGTATCTTAAATACACTGTCACATATCCTGATTTGCATTCCCTCTGTTGTAAGAATGGTTGGGTCACATAATTGAGCAATCTTGTGGAACTCTATATCGCATCCTACTTCGTTATATGTTACCAAATCATCTGGAACGTCAATACTTTCACCACTTAACGTAACTCTATTGATATCTGAAATGTATCCATTAAATCCTTTCTTAACATTGCAAATGACTGAATCAATTGGTTTACCATTACTATCTTTAACATAATCTGGTAGATGAATTTGGAGGAATGCTGTTTCATCTTGTGTTATATTCAACTTAGGTATGTCATCAATTGTTAATAAATATTTAGATTCACCAGAGCCGTAGTTTTGTCGCACAACGGAGTCAAGTCCTAATTGTTCGGTTATCTCTGGAGATATATCCATCTGGCTGATAGAAGTATTGAAATCCATTTCATAGTCAGGGTTAAGCCCAAGAGTTTGAGTAAAGAAATCTCTAGTAAGGTTTTTGTTTAATGGTCTTATTTCAACAGCACATAAACGAATATCTGGATGCGAGGCGTCACCAATATTCCTTAGTTGAAAAGTTCCATCTTTATTATTAGTATCCCTTATATCAAACCAATTCTGATTAATTGCAATTGTATTATCGTTTATGCTTATTCCATCACCTGCTGTGTATTTACTACTTCCACCAATTGCTTCCAACTTATTATCTTCATTAACTCTAATTGTTTTATCATCAGTATTAACATTTACGTAATTGGTACTATCGATTCGTGAAACTGAAACACCTTTACCACCATTATAAGGCATTGCATAAAGCTTACCATCAAGATATCCCATTGTATTATCATCAATTCTAGTTTTAATTGTATCATCATTAATCTCAATTCCCCATCCAGCTTTATATTCTTTACTACCAGAATTAACTGCTTCTAATTGATTATTTTCATTTACTTTGATTGTTGTGCCATCAACATTAACATCGAATTTGTTTGAATTAGATGAAAGAGCCGAACCGGCTGTTGGGACAACTGCATGAATTTCACCATCTGGATTTGCTTGAATTGTTAAATTATCAATCTTTGTTTTGATTACATCTTTATCAATTGTAATACCATCACCTGCTTTATAATTTATACTTGGAATTGTTAGTGCTAATTGATTATCATTATTTATTTTGATTGTGCTTTGGTCAACTTGAACATTTAAAGTATCTCCATTTACATTTAAACCATCACCTGGCCTATATACTTTCCCTGCATTGGCTACTGATAACTGTTTAGATTCATTGAAGACAATACTTGTTCCGTCAATATCAGCAGTAATTGCATTATTGCCTCTGGTGATTAATATACCATCTCCTGCTTTAAATTTTATAGATTTATCTATAGCTTCTATTTCACCAGCCTGGTTTACTTTAACTGATATTCCATCAACGTTAGCGCTTATCTTGTGATTGTTGATATGAATCCCTGGGCCTTCTGAATATTCTATTCCACTAGAACCACTTCCTGCACTAACACATGAAAGTTTTCCTTCTGAGTTTAGACATAGTGTATTATCAAAGTTTACTGAAATCATTCTATCTTCTAAAGATATGGCTTTTCCTGCCTTATAATCTGTATTTTCATCAACTTGCTGTTTTGAATAAGACATTTGATAAATGGAAAAATAACATTTTCCGCCTTCTACCTAATGCAATCTAATCCAACCGATGTAAGTCAATACTCTAACATAAGCTCTAATACAAATTGTTGGACATCAATCGTATTTCCTATCAAATCTGTAAACCATACTCTAAATTTATCTTTTGGATGAGAGACTTCGTATTTCTTGTATTTACATAAAACAGTATTGGTGAAACAAATAAATGAATCTAAAAAGTTGTCCCTTTCAACAAAAGATGCATGAAGCATAACATCACCAACCATAGCGTTACTAAATAAACATCTGCAATGAATAACATGAATGAACTTTGGTTTCTGACTAGCTATGAATTCATGAGGAAAAGCTCTTTCATAATATTTTGATGGAGAATTTCCAGCGCCATTGACGTAATAATAGGTTTTAACCATTTACCTAAAAATAAATTTACCTATATATGTTTTAGAATAACTCTGGAGGAATATGAGCGCCATGATAAACTAAACCATTATGTGCATCCATTGTAAAATATGTATCCATACAAATCCAAAGCTCAGGGGGAGGCGGGTGCCTGGCTGTATCAACAACTCCATCATCATTTGTCATGAAATTATAGTATGTATCATTGACACCTTTAAACATTGGTTTACCTCTGAAAGTTATTGGCACTGTCTGTGTTCCAAAGTCTGCTCCATCGAAAACATATCCAGCATTGCTTCTTTCAAGTTGGAAATTGATACCAAATGAAGTTCCATCTGCTCTACAATTTGAACGACGTTTACCGAAATCTTCAGAACCTTCAGTCATATCATTAAGTGCATCAGTAAATGAATTCTCAAATTCTTTAGTTGCTTCTAATGGTCCATCCAGTTCATTAGCGACAAGTTGTAATTGATAAAATCTAGCACCTACTGTTTGTAATTCAGTATCTGGAATAGCATGCTTATTAACGAATAATTGAACATTCTCATACATAATATTATCGAAACATGTTGCATCATTTGAATTCTTTGGAAATACAACAGTAATATTTGTGGCAGAATTTAGCGAAATATCAGTTGTTGTATCAATACCATTAGCACCAGCAGCATTTGGAAAATGTCTTCTATCAAGTGTTTGAGATGGAATAATTATTGGTACTTGAAGAAGGGAACGTAATTGTTCTAATACTTGTGGCTTAGCGTTAAATCCTGCAATGTTTGTTCTCATCTGCTCAACAATACAGTTTGTGATAGAAAGTGTAACATTATGAACTGCATATGAATATTTTGAATCATCCTGAACGAAAGTAAATTTGGGTTCTTCGTTGTCATTTTCTTCATCATTCACAATTTTCACAATTGATGATATAATCTTGGCTGCATTGCCACATTGAGTAAATTTGTTTGTTAATCCAGTATAATCTGGTAATGTAATCTTCATTACATCTCCTTCCCATGTTTCTAAAGCATCTTTAACAACTGAGGGTGAAATTGGTGCCCAAACAAATGCATCAGTTGATGTTTCTACTAATTCTTTGATTTCACCGCAAATAGCATTAGGATATAACATAAAAGCTTGATACTTTAATAAATCTGTGTATGGTATAACTAATTCCATATTAAATGAATGTTCATATCCATCTGCTAATTCTGATAATGGAACATATATACCACAAACTGATTCTGAGAAAGATGAAACATTATCCCATGTTGAATGACTATATTTTGCTGTAGCCTTCTCTGCTCTTGGTTTCAAGCAGTTGTATGCAAATTGTTCCCTAACTGCTTCATCTTGAGTGTTTTTACACATAATGTTATTACAGATTGTATCTAACTTTCCAAAGAATTCTGCTGAGTTCTTAAGACCAACAAATACTCGAATGAGCTTCTTATAGTCGTTTTCGAAGCCAACCAAGCATTTATCCAATTTAATTGATAATTTTATCTTAATACTAATGAAGGATTTTTCCATTTGAGTTATTGGGAAGTTCTCTGATGTAAGTCTCAAATAAGATTTGGTACGAACTGGGTGTGGACAATTAGAATCAAAACATTCGAATGTTTTCCAGTTAAAATAATGGTCACCTCCATTAGTTTGAACTAAATTTGCTAAATGTTCTTGAAAGAATCTATATAAATCACCTTCACGATTACTTAAACCTTTGGTTGCCGCGTTTGCAAATGTCATTTACACCTAAAGAAAATTTCAATATTCGGGATTTTCTTTCAAATGAAATTAAATGGCTTTCGGAAGTTGGTTTAAGAATATAACTAAAAAAGTAGCAAATGGTTTTAGAAAAGCTCTGCCTGTGTTACAAACAATTGGTCAAATAGCAACTGGGATAGTAGCTCCAGGATTAGGCAAAGCGGCAGGAATAATTGGAGGAAATGCAGGGAAGTTTTTAGGTAATTTAGGAAATGGGATATCATCAACAGTTGGTGCATTTGATAACTTTTTGAATGCCCAACGAGTTGGACAGACAGCGAAGCTGAATACACAAAATAGCATAAATCCAGCAACATTTAGTATTCCTATGCTAAAAGGCAACACTTAAACGAAATTAGAATTAATTAACTGTGTTTTATTGTTTTTAATATCTATCAAAATGAGTTTAACAGAATTGAAAATAATTGAACCTATTAAAAACTATTCAAAAGAGTTTGAAAACCCAGATGAGTTCAATATATTCTATACTAAGAATAAGGATGAGGTAGATAAACTGACAACCCACAAATTGAATAAGTTGTATCACATTAAAGGATACAGAATAACGAGAATCAAAAATATATTGATGTTGAAAAAAGATTATGGTCCTGCTGAACAGCCTGAACCTAACAAGCCTTCAGAAAGCAAACTCAAAAATGATGTAGAAACTCTTAAAGAGAAGGTGAATCAAATTATTGAATTCCTGAATTCATCAAACGCATACAGTGGTTCAGCATAAAGCGCTTCAGGTATGAAGTACCGTTTCGGGCATGAACCCTCAAACACATACAGTGGTTCAGCGCAAAGCGCTTCAGGTATGAAGTACCGTCTCACCACCTGAATTAACCTGAACTATCATATAAGGATGAGTATCCGGATTGTCTCTAAGAATTTGTAGAAGCTGGCAATATTTTTGGTAAAATTCATCAAATTGTAAATTGCTGGCTGATTGAGAATAGATGTAATGTAGTTGCTGCTTGTTGAAGCATGGAAAGATAAATAATGTCGTGATTTCATTTTTGATATGAGGTTTGATTCCTTTCCATCCTTGAATCAATAAGAAGTAAGTAATATTTGTATGCCTACATCTTCTAAGTTGCTGACTGAAATAAGATTCCTCAGAAGAGAACAATTTACTGTTACTTATATCATCGAATAAAACAATAGTGTGTAAATAATCCCTATCAAAATTATTAATATGTAGCACATCAAACATTGCATATTTTTGGTCATCCATTATTTGGTCTTCTAAATTCTCTCTTTTGATTAGATAATACAAATTTTTTGCAGATATCAATGTTTCAATAAATCCTTTTGCTTCTTTCTCACTTATTGTAACGTGAGGAATTTTGATTAAATGCTTTAGTGCTTGGAAGCTTCTATCATTTTCATCACCATTCTTTGTGATATAGACAAGTAAGTGATGCGTGTTTATTAGACTTATTTTGATAATTTCTTCTAAAGCAATAACAGTTTTACCTTGACCTTGTTTACCAACGATGACATTCACACTGTTGTACTTAATGTTTATATCAGGATGGATATCATTTATTAATGCACCACCAATCTCATCTATGTTATCATTTAATGTATCATTTACTTTATCACGAATGAAATCTAATCGAAAGTTGCTAATCGGGCCTGTTAAGGCCTGAGATTTGCTGCTAGACGGGCACCGAATCTCCGGCTTTGCAGCGAATTCTTTTGAAGAAAGAATTCCCGATTCAGTGTACAACGAAGTCGAAGTCATATCCATTATTGAAATTGTTTTCATCTAAAAATAATCTTAAATATCTTACTCACTTAGTTGAGGTTCTACCATTTGATATTGTCCAGAATAATTAGATATAGTTTCATTAGTAATTGAAGCGATTAAATCATTTAATAGATTTTTCCTTGATGCACCTCCATCATTATGCAAATCATGAATTATTTTTGAAACTGTATTATCAATTTCTCCAGCTGCTTTCTTTTTAATTATCTTTGCATCGCCTTCTGTATTGGCTTGATATTTACGATATAATGGTTCTAAAATCTTAGTTCGCCATAAATATCCAGCTGCTTTAGAGAATGCTCTCAACTTAATTTGGTCTGGAATAATCATGCCATTTTGTAAAATAAATTGAAACGCATCATTTTTAACTTCACCTAATACATATTTAACAAATCTTTGGTATGAAGATAGTCTCTTAGGAACTCTTAATGAATATCCACTCATATTATAATCTAAACCTTCATCATTAACAAATTGTTTTGGTCTTTTCCATTTTTCTTTGAGATTACCCCATAATTCAGCATTCCCTTCATTAACATATTGAACATTCATTATGTCATTCTTATATTGTGAAAGTGGATATTTCTTTCTTGATTCTCTTGTTGGATGTTCTTTATAATAGTTATAAACTAAAGGATAGTTGCTCTTTTTTGTTGTATAACCGTTGACGTACATTGGTTCGCCTCTCTTGTTTCGAATAATAATATCAGGAATATTATCTCCATTAATATCATTGGTATGCAATGTCCATGGGCTTGATGGATTTTCTGCATTATGTTTATCAACCATTTTTTGAGCTCCTTGAGGTGAAATTGCATTTGAGACTCTTTTAACATCACGTTGTAAATCCAAAATGATATGCATTAAGTCATTCATTCCAATTTTCGAATGACCAAAGCCTCCTCCTATTCCTTTAACTAAATATCCATCTCGAGCTGCTTTAAGAACTTCATTTAATAAATATGCTTTTGCTAAGTCTTGGTTACCTTGTGAGTTTTGTTGAACTTGCTGGATTGATATTGGGTTTGGACAATATTTATTATAGATATTCAATAAATCTTGAACAGATATTGTATTAATAAGTAAATCCTCTAAAGGATTAATTTGCTGTGGTTGTTGCATTTGTGATTGAGAAAAGTTTGAATTTTGTATTATGCTATTTCCTATATTATTACTTGTCATATTTGCAACATCCTCAATTAAATCGTCAGTATTATCTGAGAAAACTACAGGAGTATAATTTTTTAAAGGATTCATATTAACACCAGTATTATGTGGTATGCTATTTCCTATATTTATAGTATCTTTTAAATTATTACCTGTCATATTTATAACATCATCTACTAAATCTTCTGTTTCTTCTTGTTTAACTCTATTTATAAAAGTTCCAATTCTTTCATCATTAACATCAAATCCTTCGTTATTAGCAAACTCGTATTCATTAAGGAAGTTCATAAGTGAAGATGCTAATTGTCGCCAAGCTCCTCTTCCATTTGGATTATTATCCAAGCCTGCGTTAAGTTCGTTGTTTAAACGTGTGTTTATTCGTGCTAAGTCTTGTGCATTTAATTTGCCACTAAAGTTACTAATAGCTATTCTAGGCATTTAATCTCAAAAATAATTCAATTATATAGATTCTTTATTGCCTTATTTAATAACTTTCTAACTTTCATATCACGTTCGTATTTAGCCTTTATAGATTTTATTCTCTTTTCATTCTTAATACTTTGGTTATTTAAAACCTTTCTATAATAACCTAATCTCAAATTAATTAATCTTAATGTTTCTGTAGCAAATGTTCGTTTACTATATTTTGGTTTGGTTGGTAAATGCAACAAGTTTGGTTGGTCTTTTTGGTTAGATGTAGTCATTTAATTCTTTTAAATAAGAAAAATTTTGAATTATAAATGAACAAAGTTAAATAATTATATTTAAATAAATGGATAAATTCTTATATCAACATCGAAATGAAATTATTGGTTCTGTTTTAAACAGTTTAGATAAATTCAATTATGAAACGTTTGAAAGAGAAGTAAAAGCATTAATATATAACTATCTTGATGAACATAACCAATACTATTTTGATGAAGCAAGTGATAATGCAATTGACGAATTCTATCAATTCAATTATTTGATTTTACGTGATAATATCAAAGCCAAAGAAGAAGCATTTAAAAGAAATCAACAAGAATCTAGAATAAGAAATGCCAGAGATTCATTATTCGCAACAATTGCAAGAGCAAGTAAACCGAAAACAATTGGTGAAGCGCGAAGACTAAAGTATTTTGGAGCATTAATGGACATTGACCAAGAAAAAGTATATAGAGAATATTTAGATGAATATAAACGAACTCATAAAGAATTACATGAAACAGTAGCTCATAAAGAAACATTTTCTGATAAGATTAAGAAATTCGTAATAGAACATCCAGATGAATACTTTGAATATGACAAGTTTCTTAAAGTAATTAAAGATTGGCCGAAAGGATTATACTCAAATGAGAAATGCTATGAAATATATAAAAACTTATTTTATAAACAGCCTGAGAATAATATTCAGATTGAACAAACTCCTATATCTGGTACTATAGGCTTCAAAAGTCCAAACAAAGTTAAAGCGTTGCTAGAAATTAATTCTAGAATGAAAACTATCGACGAACCCAAATCATCATTCCCATTAAAGGATAATACCAAAAAATACCAATTACATAAAATGTCATCAAGAGACTCTTACATCATTGATTTGATGATGGTATATCATCTCTGTTATCTTGTAGCAATAAATATTAATACAAGATACCTTTATGTTAAACTAACAAATATTGAATTAGGTGAAAACAAATTCAGTAAACGTGATAAGAAATCATCCAAAAGATACTTGAATGCGTTACGAGCATTGATAGACCAGGGAATGGTAGTTAGATATCTTTCTGGTGATGGTGAATCTGCCTTTAATTCAGCAGAAGCTCAAGAATTCTATATTAATAATGGAATTACTTTTAGAACAGTTCCAAGACAAGTGAATGGTGCATATCCTGATTTCATGAAGTCAGAACAAAGATTAGCCAATAAAACAAGTCCATTACATTCATCATTAGGGATTATAGATAGAGTAATTCGTACTTTACGAGATATGGCATATAATATGAAAATCGGTATGATTACTCCAAATGTTATGGAAGATTTGGTTTTCCAATACAATCATGCCCCTCATCAAACTCTAAGTAAATATGCCGGATATCCTGTATCTCCTCAACAAGTTCAGAATGACCATGAATTAGAAAACTATATAGTTAGAAGAATATGTCAAGAGAATTATAACATAAAGAATAGTCCTGGATTCAAAATTGAAGAAGGTATGAATGTTAAAGTATACAATGAAACAGATAAGATGCTGAAACGAAGAAGTATTATTCAACCGGGTGAGCACAAAATTATTGGATTTGAGAATGGATTGTATTTAGTAAAAAGTGGTAAAAATATACAGAAGCTTCCAAGATATCGTTTGGCTCATATGTGGGAATAATTTGAGGGCTGAAAGTAGTCATCAATAATTCCCTCTTGATTCTCGCTTCGTTCGGCTTCGCTGCCTGTCCAACTTGTTGGATATTCGAAGTAATCGTCTCTCGAGCCGCTTTCATAAAGTGTCTTTATCTTTCTCTCGAATTTTGTTTTTGTTGATACTGTCATGTTTTTGTTCATTTCGAAACATGGTTGACCTTTAGTTAAGTCAAAGGTCTGAGACTTCCCTTCATACATTGATTTGTATAAAGCTAATGGGTTGTTATTGAATTTCTTTGTTGCATATTTAATGCTATTTTGAGTAAGGCCTTTTCCTCTTATAACATAATCAATGTCATTAGAGCTATCTGTTATTTGATGCACATACATCTTTTTCATGATAAAGTATGCTTCAATTGAGTACGGCATCTCATCATGATTATTAATCGATGGAAAATCACAATGAAATTGACCTAAATTAGAACCAATGAGTTCTCTGTTATATTTATTTTGAAATTCTTTCGCAAGATTTGGTAAATCATCTCTTTCAATCATGAATGAATCTGTATCTTGATAATAGATATGACAGCCTAAGTCAAATGCTAAGCACATAACTTCGTTCATAATTCTCTTTGACATACTGAGTACTTGAATCCCAAGTAAGCTAAAATTGAAATGCTTATCAATTGGCTTCTTTACACGTACTGCATGGATTTCGCTATCTCCTAATTGAACTTCTTCAATAATTTTGTAATAATTCTTAAACATATATTTGTTTAAATCCTCTTCATTATCAAAATATTTCCAATCTTTATCAACTGGTTTCTCGATAGTTTTGCCATAACATGAATTCATGATTAGTTTATATAATTGCTGAAGAGGATTCTTTTGTTTCTTGTATTCTAATCTTTTATTGAAAATATGTCTAATGACTTTCTGAATTGTATCATCAGTTCCACTATTCCAATAATAACCTTTAATTAGTTCAAATTCTATTTTCTGAAAATTAATCAAATCCTCCAAAGCAATGTTATCGACAACCATCGTGATTGGTTTTGAAATATTATCATCATTCTTATTTAATCCTTCTTTAGTTTTCTGAACAATTAACGGAAATGCGTAGTGTTTGTTCACTTTTGTAATCTTAATTTCAACAACATATGCATCAACTGATTGAAGAAATTTCATATTCAATTGCTCTGGTTGAATCACTTTAGGAATACCTTTCACTGTCTTCAGTCTAGCCATAGCTGAAGGATATAATGAGACTGCATCAAAATCACTTAAAGGTTTAGTGGTATGCCATTTCTTATTATAAGCAGTCATGCATCTTCCACCATAAATAGCATGAGACATAAAATGTCTAACAACACCACCAACTTTATAAAGATTATGATTATAGTAAACATTCTGATTGAATACTTCATTAGCTAAAGCTGAGATTGAAATGAATTTATATGGGTCAATTTTGAAATCTTTCAAGAATCCTTCACGAAATGCATTAAATCCTAAACGAAGAATGTTCACATCTTGCTTACAGTAAAATTCACAGTATTTGTACATATCAAATTCTGATTCAGATAATCTGCAACCTTCAACAGAATCAATATTAGAATTGAATAATTTGTAATCTTCTTCTGTCCACTCTTTGTCCTCATCTTTACCTGCTTCACTGATTATGCCAATATTTGTCTTTAATCTTTCCAATGTGTAATACTTGTATGGGAAGATTTCTTTCTGTACTTTGGGCAAGTTGAACATGGCTGGAAAATCACTTAACTTAGATGAAATCATAGGATAAGAATCTCTGAAATGAATAGTCTTACCTTCAAACTTAATATCTGCCTTCATAACTTTACTTCCTTTGATAATTGATTTGTTCATTCCATATTTCGCTAACATTCTGATATCATAAGCTAAATTATGAAAATAAACCACATCTCCGTCCTCTAAATACTTCAATAATTTAAGTGCACAATCTTCACCTTTCCAACATTTATTAATTTCACCAGATTCATTCTGTAATACTACCATATAAGGTTTATGAATCGAATCGCTAACATCAGCTTCAAAGTCTGCATAAAAGTAATTCGTTATCTTATCTTTGGTTTTCCAATTAGACGGTGCAATCAATTGAGTACAGTGTTCAGGGTCATAATCTAAATTGATACTGTCTAAATCATTCTTAACTTCATCATAAAACGTTGTTTTTAGAATCATTGCTTCACCAAAAGTAATTGGTACAAAATATCCATTTTGCATTAAAGTTCTAACTAAGTTAGATGATTTCATATAGTATCTAGCATTAATGAAATGGTCTCCTTTAAATTCTTTGTTGAATTGCTCATCAGTTCTATCGGATAAATTCTTTATATAATCAGTTGAAAATGGTGTAACTTCCTCTAGAAAGTAATGTGACTCATAAATATTCATGTGATGAATTCTATTTGACTCTGGATTAGCAACTCCTAAATAATTCTTCTTTACATGATTCTTAACTGAATAAACTTGTTCTTTTACTTTCTTTGCCTTTTCATTTATGAAAGTTAATTTAATTTGTATCTTGAATTCATTACAAATTTGTTCAATACATCCTTGTGAAAGATATCTTCTATTAATTCTTAAACGAATCTTATTTAAAGTCTCTTCATCGTACTGACCAGTTTGCTTAAGTGCATAAACAAAACAGTTATCATCTAATTCTTTTCGTTGTGACTTACCTTCAACTAAAGTATCAAATATCTGTAATCTATTCAAATATTCAATAATCATTTTAGGTACATCTGGTTTGATTAAATATCTAAAGAATGAGCCACCTCTATCATTGCTACTATCAAATTTCTGATATTCATTAAACCTAATTTCATCAAACATTGACCAATCAGGTAACTTGCTACCTCCATCTTCGTAAAAGTATTCAGCTGGAGTTGTATCTAAGTCGAATAACAAATGCCTTTCTTCTAAATTCTTCATTAGTTGATTTAAAGATTCTTCATCTAATGGTTTTGTATGCCACTGTCCATTAACTTTAAATTGTATCTTGTATTTCCCAATAATAGGAAGAGTTAAAATGTGTTCTTGAAAGAAATTCTTTAATGGCTCAAATATTAGTTCTCTACCTACATTAGTCAATTTAGTAAAATCAATGCGCCAATTAGTTTTGTGTCTAAGTAGGTGGTCAATTATTTCATCAACCACTTCTTTCTGTGAAGATTCTTGTTCCTTCCATGCTTTAAATGATTGCATAACTTGCTTATTTTCTTCAGCTGGCGTTAACTGGAGAAATTCATCAGCATCAGTTTTTGGGTTAAAATGATGATACTCTTTTAGTTTCTTAGCATGAGCTGGCAATTCTTTCAGCAAATCTTTATTCTTATTCATAGCAGCATCAATTCCCATAAAATAGTAGAAAATTGGGTCATATTCAAAAGGGCCTTTATAATTAGTTTCTGCTAAATAATCTTTAATTTCATCAATTAATGCTTTTCTTACATCTTTCACAAATGGAAGTTTTTCATATTCCTCCAAAGTAGTAGCAGAAGGATTAACAATTTTAAATAATTCGAATAATTTCTCAGTACTTATTGCTTTCATTTTTAGATGAGATAAATTATTAATTTAAAACAAATATTAAATCTAAAAATATTTGAGAAAAAATTGAAAAAGTTAATTTAAAAATAATAGAGAAATGCTATGTGAAAAAAATTGTTCTCTTTATTAATATGTAACCATATTTTTGAGAGCTGAATTAATTGAGACTAGAATTTTTAAAATTGAGACTAGAATTAATTGAGAGGGTGTTGGGAATTGAGAGCTGAATTAAATTGAGAGCTGAAGTAATTAAAAGTTGAACTAATTGAGAGCTGAAGTAATTGAGAGCTGAACTAATTCAGAGCTGAAGTAATTGAGAGCTGAACTAATTCAGAGCTGAAGTAATTGAGACTAGATTTAATTGATAATTATAAAATTTTAAACTTTTTCTGAAAAAATCTTGAGTATAAAAATAAATTTATAATTTACTTAATATTATGTCCCATTCTTGCATGATATTCATCCCAATCATGTGCTCCAGGAAATTGACCTAAATGAGGACGATAATGATTATGCTTCCAGTTCTTAAATTTGACACTATAAATCTTATTGTTATATTTATATCGGATAGGTGTTTGTCCATTCTTATATTCGCTAATTAATTCACAGCCTTCTTTTGCTAATTCACTCGCAACTCTCTTAGTGTCATAAAAACGAGGATTAATTAAGAATTTATTCCAATCTGTTGGATTGAATAGTTTATATTCTTTTTCAATAAACACTAATACCATATTGTTATGCTTTGGTTTTCTACCTTTCTTTTCTTCATAAAATTTATCTAATTCATTTGCTTTTTTATAAGCATCTAATTCTTCTTCATTTATACTTTTCATTTCACAAGTCATAGAGTAAAGTTTATTAATAGTATCTGTAAAATTATTTAAATCAATTATTGAATTATATTTTGCTATAACATTTAATCTATCAAACATTTTAGATGAGATAAAAAATTAAATAAAAATATACCTGCCATTATTCTGATAGCTATTAGAATGCTGAGAATTCAGTGTGAAAACTCCTGCTAAAATGTGATGTTCTAAAATCATTGGAAAACGAACAAAAAGGGCGTAGTCCTTTTTGGGCGTTTTCACTATACTACTAATCGTCAAACTTTTTACAGTTTTTATATTTCATTAATGTGTCATACATTTTTATATTAATTAAAAAATTAAATTTAAAATAAAATAAAGTTTATTTTTGTTATGATGAGATGATGAATCGGTGGTGTTGTAAAATAGGATTATATGTTCGTGTTTTAATTTATGATTTAGAAAAATTTGGAGAAAATCACAGTAACAGCTAACGACGTGAAAAGTTTAAAATTCTTATTTTCTCCAAATTTTTGTTTACTATTTACAGAAAAAAAATATGGTTTAAAACATTGATAGAGACAAATAAATGTCATGATAAATGTTTTAATTTGCGTTATTGAGTTGATTTTATGAAAAATTTATTATTAAATAAATAAATAGAGGTATTCATGTAGAGAAATTGACGAAATATTGTAATTTTGATCATATTTTCTTTATTTTTATTTTGTAACTAAGAATGCACTTTAATGGATAAGAATTTTATACTCCTATTTTTGAGATATTTCTATTTTTATTTTTCTGAATAAAAATCGTTTTATAATTGAGAGGATATTATTTTTTTTATATAAAAATTGATGAAATATAAATATATATATATATATATTTATTTTATTAATTATTATAGAATATATATCTTGATAACTAATTAATACTTATATTTTTAAAAAACATTTATTTTCTAGAGATACACTTGTTTATATTATATTCTATTTTTAATAAATTTTTAACTTTTTCAGTTATTATATTTTTTATATTGAAATAATAAACATTTTTTATCCTAGTAATATTTTTATTAAAACATTATTTTATTTTATTTATATAATATATATTATTATTTATATAATTTATTATTTTATATTTAAGTTTTACATAATATATTAAATAGATAAATTATCAAAAAAAAAAAATGAAAAATTCAATTAAACGATGATTGTCAATTGAATTTTTTAAAAAATAAGTTGGTTTGTATTGTGATTATTTTATGGTTTTCAATATTCTAAATATTATAATTATTTTTATAATATAGTAATTAATAATTTTACTTTATAAAAAATATTTTTAATAATATTTTTATGAAGATGAGCAAATTTATATTTTTCAATAATCACTTCACTATTAACTTCACTTCACCGAAAACAATCATCTCACATCACTTAAAATAATAACGTACAAAAATACGATGAAAAATAATTCAAAATAATGCATAATATTAATTACATTTTTCTTTAAAATGAGAGTATAAAGTAACTTATTTACATATTAAAATTTATTTAAATATTTATTACTATTATATTGTACAATTAGTGTATAATTATTTCGTAAATCAATTGAGAAAAAAGTCATTTTCTAAAATTTTTTATATAAATTTGTATTTAAATCTATATATGGATAATAAATTGGAAATATAACAGATAATATATTTTATAAATAAAATGCAAAATATTATTATTGATTTGTAATTCATAAATATTTTATTTGACTCGAGATATAAACGAAACATTATTTTTTAAATGGTTTTTAAATTCTCAACATCCATTAAAACCAATTATGGAAAAAGTCATTATTGGATATATAGAAGTAAATAATCTTAATATTTTTTCATAAGATAAAATATTCATTCAATTAAAGTAAAAATAAAAAAAATCAAATAACGAGTTTTCACTTCACATGAATACCTCTAAATAAATATTTTTTTAAAAAAGCAAATAATCAAAAATTTTCATAAGAAAGAAAACATAAATAATAGAATTTAATCCGGATATATACTCATTTATAATATTGGTTATATATATTAAAATATCAATTGATTTTAATAACTTAAGCTTGCTAAAAAGACACATTTATTTTTTATTGTCTAAACTATTTCAAAAAGTTGTATATACGACCATATATTATCACAAATATATATGATAATTGTCTTTCATTATTTCATGTAGTTCATTAATTTCTTTATTTATCATTTTTTTCTTAGTAAAAAGTTGATTTTAATGATTTTTTTCTTAAAATTTTAAAATTGAATGAGTCAAAACACATATCATTTTTGAATAGTTTACAGTACCACATTTGAATTATTCAAATATATTTTGTAAAGTGGAAGCTCCTGGTCCTTATTTAGTTTGCATTTTAAATTACCTTATTTGACATAACAGTATTTTCTTTCTAAATAAAATAATTTAAAAATAATGAGATGCATTGCGCCTTTTTAATTTTTCGAGTGAATTTGAAATTTAGTGATTAGTATTTATTATTATTAACACTTTCTTGATTACTTTTCTGTAATAATATGCAATTTTTATGGTTAATCAATGTTTTTATGCTTTTATATCATTTCTCTCATAATCTCCCTTTTCTGATAATAAACCTTCGAAAGGTCACCCCAAAATATTAACCCGACAACAAATTTTTTTTTTTTGGGTCACTACCCAAAAAAAAAATGAAGAGTTCGCGTTTGACCCTTTTATTTCTAGTGTATTTTTTGGATTATTTTTTTTAAAATCATGTTCTATAATTTATTTTTTATTGATTCATGCATTTTTTTAAAGTGAATTTTGATTTTAGAAAATAAAATTTTATGATATGACTTGTTATATGAAATATTTCAAATTTTATTTAGAAAAGAATTTTTTATTTGAAAATCAAGTAATAGTTTGTCAAAACAGGATAATCTTTTAAAATCTGAAATAGTTATTAATATATCTTAATATTGTATTCAAACATGAAATAAAAGAACCAAATGCCAAAATTTTTTAATTATATAAGTGATTAGTAACATTAATTAATAGTGAAATAAACTAAAATGCATAGTATAAATGTTGAAAAAAAGATAAAAAATATAAAACAAGTAAATGAATAGTTAATATTATTTAAAATTTGTAGATTTCAAAGCTTAATATAAAAAAATATTACATAACTTAAATTTATGTATTATTTCTCTTTTCATAAGTTATCTAAACAATAAATTAAATGACAATGAAAATCAGAAAATAATACGATACAAATAAAAATCAATTAACTTTCAAAAAAAAAGGTTTTCTGATATTAAAAATTATAATTAAATAGAATGATAGAGAAAATAATTTCAAAAAACAATTTTTGAGAAAAATATCAGATGCATTATTCTAATGAAATAAAAATTTTTATTAAAAAGGATTAAAAAGCTTGTAAATTTTTTAATAAACCTTTTTTTATATAAATATTTATTCCACATTTTGAGATAAATGAATTTTAAAAATTTCGGGTCAAAAACCGCTTTGGGTAGGCGGTAATTTGCGACCCCTGATTAAAATATACCTAAAATTTTTGACCCGATTGAAAATGGGTAAATCGGGTACCCCTTACAAGGTCTATCTGATAATGCTGTCATCAAGTATTTTTTTAAAGTTTTTAGATTTTTAGTTTTAGTTTTAATTTTAATTTTAATCCTTATGAAGTTCACACTGTGAATTTTCATTTATTTGGCAAATATTTTATTTTGATCTGTTTTTAATGCTCTTTTTTATATTAATCTACGATTATTTTTAATTGAAAAAGTTTCCAAAAAAGTGGAGGCTAAAATCCATATTTTAACATTTTTTTCCCAAATTTCCTTTCAATTTTTGGGGGCTAAAAAAACTTCACATTTTGAAAGGGCTAAAGAAACTTTAAACTTGTAAATATATATGAAAACAATGCAAAATTATTTAAAGTAAACTAAAATGGAGGCTATTTGTTCATTTTGCAAATAGCTGAGAATAGATATGTGACATAAAAAATTGGGGACTAGGTTGGAATTTTCTTTAAATATAATTTTCATACATTCTTTATTATGTCTCTCCTAAATCTTTTCAAATGATAAAATATAAAATGAAGAATAAATGTATAATATTATTTTTTATTTATTAATTAATATGTTGTGACTTTTGCTATTGATGGTATCGAGAGATTTCTTAGATCAATAAATGATGGAATTGATATTTGTGTTAATGATGAACATTCTCTGAAAGCACAATCTCCAATTGAAGTTACATATGATGGAATTGATATTTGTGTTAATGATGAACATCCACAAAAAGCAGAATATCCAATTGAAGTTACATATGATGGAATTGATATTTGTGTTAATGATGAACATCCACAAAAAGCAGAATATCCAATTGAAGTTACAGATGATGGAATTGATATTTGTGTTAATGATGAACATCTATAGAAAACAGAATCTCCAATTGAAGTTACAGATGATGGAATTGATATTTGTGTTAATGATGAACATTCTCTGAAAGCATGATCTCCAATTGAAGTTACAGATGATGGAATTGATATTTGTGTTAATGATGAACATTCTCTGAAAGCAGAATATCCAATCGAAGTCACAGATGATGGAATTGATATTTGTGTTAATGATGAACATCCACAAAAAGCAGAATATCCAATTGAAGTTACAGATGATGGAATTGATATTTGTGTTAATGATGAACATCTATAGAAAACAGAATCTCCAATTGAAGTTACAGATGATGGAATTGATATTTGTGTTAATGATGAACATTCTCTGAAAGCATGATCTCCAATTGAAGTTACAGATGATGGAATTGATATTTGTGTTAATGATGAACATCCACAAAAAGCATGATCTCCAATTGAAATTACAGATGATTGAATTGATATTTGTGTTAATGATGAACATCGACAGAAAGCATGATCTCCAATTGAAGTCACAGATGATGGAATTGATATTTGTGTTAATGATGAACATACATAGAAAGCATAATTTCCAATTGAAGTTACAGATGATGGAATTGATATTTGTGTTAATGATGAACATACATAGAAAGCAGAATCTCCAATTGAAGTTACAGATGATGGAATTGATATTTGTGTTAATGATGAACATACATAGAAAGCAGAAAATCCAATTGAAGTTACAGATGATGGAATTGATATTTGTGTTAAATTGGTATTTCCATTGAAAAGATGTTTGGGTATTTCTTTTTCTTTTAATAATAAAAAATAAATAACTTCAACGTCATTTTGACTGGCCGCTTTTTGTAATGCTGTCTTATAAAAAAAAAATATGAAACATTGAAAAAAATTGATGTCGATGAATGTTATAAAAATATTCAATATTTGAAATATCATAAAATATACACTTATCGAACACAATTAAAATGTTTTATGATGTTATCTTATTGAATTGTGGTCGCTGAAATCAGTTCTTCATCAAAATATTTGTGATTTAAATAATTTTCATTTTGATTCCTTCTTCTTTCTCTTTCAATAAAAGGTTGAAAAGTTCGTTATATTTATAGAGGTCCAAATAGAAGAATCCATGCTCTTTGATGGTTTCTGTCTCTAAATAATAGTAATTATGGTATTTTATGCAATTACATGTAATCGTTTCGTTTCGTTTTGGATCTTTTTCTTCTTGAAACAGAAAATTATTTTGAATGTAGTCAGCGAAATCATTGTGATGGCATTTAATTGATTCAGTAAGGCATCTCAAATATTCGTTATTTGCTTCATTTAATTCTTCTTCATTTTTGTTATCAAATTTTGGTGGACAAACCTCCTTTGTTTCAAGAATATGAATCAATGATGCATTTTTTGAATGAATCGCATAAAGCCACAGCGATGCTCTCAATTCAACTTCACTCATCATCAAATATTGAAAAATTTGAATCGATCCAAAGAAAGCTGAATATTCAATCAGAGTCGTATCTTTTCGTTCGAGTAAGAATGAATTGGTCTCAAAAATTGATGGTGCAATTTGGCTTGAAAGTGAACAGTTACTCCGAGTCACATATGAAACGAATTCTTCAACTGAATCATTTCGTATCATTGAGCAAATGTGCGAGTCATTCTCGCCTTCTTCGCGTTTCAAATCATAGTTGTCAAAAATATTTGATGACTTATTTAAAAGTTCGTTTTTAACCGTTTTCATTTTCTCTTCTCCTAAAAATTCTTCGAGCTCGGGATAGAAAAAGTGGCAGTAACGGTTACCGTTAGCTTCGTATTTAGTCATCATCGATTCACAAATATTGTCTGTTAGTCTTATGACATCATTCGACAATAGAAAATGAACGAGTAATTTGTTGTCTTCAAAAATATAGAAGATTTCCTCATTTGACAAGGTCTGTTTGATTTGGCCTTTATAGTGAAGAAGAAGTTGTTTAGTTCTGGCGATGAAAGTTGTATCACGGTGGTGTTCGTCACTGATATTTTTTATAATTCGCAAAAAGTCTTTCATGTCTTCAAAAGCTCCATCTTTGTCTTTCTGCTTGAGATTTGGAGATGATCTTTCAAAACATTCTTCAATCGTTGTGTAGTCGAAATTCTCATCTGAATTTTCAAGAAATTCGAGAATTTCAGCGTAAAGTTTTTTCTTATCAGCGATATAGCTTTCCATATTTGCAAAGAGGGAAAAAAAAAAAGTAATTTTTTATAAATATATTGAAAAAGTTTATATAATTCAAAAAAATTGTCAAAATATTTTATTTGTTATAAAATAATTATATAAATATTTTTGAATGAATTCAAAAGATACATAGCTCAGTAGGGCAATCTTTGTTCTGATAAAGTAAAGGTTTAGAGTTCGAGACCTAGTTGAACCATTTTTTTATTTCATTCCTCAAAATAAAATTTTGGAAGAGCTTATAAACTCTCAAAATTTAATTTCATTTTTTTAATTCAAAATATAAAGTAATCATATGATAAATCAATTTATGAACCTCACAGAATGTTCTACTATTTATAAATATATTTTCATAGAAATGAATTTTTTATCCCAAAATGAATGTAGCCCTTCGGCGGTTTTGTAAAATACGGCTATTTGGTCGTTCATTGAATAGTTTATTTTACAAAATTTCTACGGCACACGGCAAAAGTGCAACTTTTTGAATACTTTACATAAAAAAATCTTCAATTTCGGCATACGGCCGAAAGGGATAAAATGAATATTCAAATATTTTTTAAAAAAACGATCAAAATGAAGAACACATTCAATTGTATAAAAAATTAATAGAATATAATAATTAATATCCAGTATTGGGTACTAAAAGCTTTCTACATTTGGTGTAAACCTTTCAAATTCTTTATAAGTAATTGAATTTATTATCTAAAATTGTAAAGAATTGCCAACAATTATCAAAGGTGAAAGACTATTCTGCAAAACTTCTTTTTGGAGGAGATTTGGTTCAAAATCTGACCAAAAAAATCATTAAAAAAAAAAAAAAAAAAATAATATCAAGAAATTGAAAATAATTTGAGAGTTCTTGGATGCAGAATGAATAATTAAATTGAAAAGATTCAAGTTAAAAAAACTTAAAAAGAATATATGTAATTATTAGGGTTGCATAGGGTCAAAAAATTGAAGAAGTGGGCAGCCCACATGGCAATTGAGCTTCAAAAATTATGATGAAGTGATGTGATCAATTTGGCCTGTAAAGGCCACTTTTTAAGGACGTCCTTAAAGTGTGAACTTTTTGGCATTGAATAAAAGCATAGAATAGACCTTTTTATAAAAAAAATTTTTTTTGCGATAAAGTATACTTTTTAGCGATAATGTCTACTTTTTCATAAAAAAAGAACTTTTTCACTTAAACAAATTAATCTATATATCTTAAAAATAAACTGATAAAACATAATTTATAACAACTAAAATATATTATATGCTTGTCTAGAATCATATAACATTGGTTTTAAATAATAATTCTAATTGCTTTGCGTTTTTGTGAAAAAGTTCATTTTTATGAAAAAGTGATCATTATCGCTAATAAGTATACTTTATCGCAAAAAAAATTTCTTTTTATAAAAAGGTCTAATATATATCAATACTTCCAAATTATGAAAATGATGATATTTGTTCTGAATTAGATTGCTAGTTGTGGAATGTAGTTGCATTTGAATCTAATAATTCACCATTTTCATCATTTTCATTATGATTTGAACTAAAAAAAACGGTAATGTGCCCTTTGTGAATTCTGTTAATTAAAATATCTTTTTTAAATATTATATCTTTTCTTAATTATTTTAAACAATATATTTATATATTAGATTTTTTAATGTGTATCTTTTTTAATATGTAATAATATAATGATTAAATATACTTTAAACGAGGATATTCATAAATATTTATTTTTTTAATTTATTAAATTATTCAATAACAAAAATAAAATTATTTTAATTTTTTTAATATTTTATTTACATTTTATATGATTTTTAAATATATTGATATTTATTTCATTTTATTATCCTAATTTTATGATTATTTTAATGAAGTATCTTGCAAAAAATTCATTCCAAACTTTGTTTTATTTATATACAATAATCAATTAATATCATATATTAAAGAAAAGATAATGATTTAAAAAGAAATATATTAAAAATAGCTTTTGAATTTATCATATAACTCCCCTTGGGCTAGCTCAGCTCCGATTAAAAAGGATTGAAAAAATGGGCTCTCGTCGCTAACCAGCCACTTTGCCCAGGGCAAATTTTTATTTTTTACCTGAAAAATTGAATGAAAACATAGAAAAGTATCCAGCCCAATAGAATTTGTAAATAACAACAAAATTTATCTTTGAAAAAATTGGGACAATCGTTTTTTTCTACGCCACTTTTTGAATGGTTTTTCTATCCGTGAATAGCTATTCATGGAAAGTAAAAAACCGCCATCTTAAGGTGAAATTTAACTTACTCTGTTAAGAAAATTAACCAAAAAAATCGTAAATTTAAATTTTCTCTTAAAATTATAACTATTTGCTTTTTTTGATATAATTTTTTTTTATTTTTACATAATTTTTCAGGAATATACGCACCAGTGATCACCATAGGGCTGCGTGAAGCCGAATCAGGCTCCTTGAATTGCTGGATGAATCGGGAAGCCATTTGAACTAAATATTTATGCATTATTTAGCAAAAATTGAATAAAAAATGTATAAAAAAGTATTCAAAAAGTTTAAAAGTTTTCAAAAAGTGGCGTAGAAAAATACGATTCCCCAAAAAATTGAATAGATAAACAAACTCCAAAATATCTATTTTAATTTTAATTTTAATTTTATTTTAATATTTTTATGCAAAACCACATATTTAAAATATACATATTTTTACGAAAAGTTAAAAATAATATAAAATCAACAAATAATTTGATCTTACCCGTTGGGTTAGCAAAATAACCTGGGTGGGCAGCTTTTTTGCCAAAACCGTGCCAAATGCAACCATAGTAATTATTTTTATTATTTTATCAAATTCTGATTATATTAAAATTTTTTTTTTTTTATTTATTATTTTGGATATCCAAAAGTACACTAGTTTTCCAAGTAAAAATCCAAATCAGATTTCAGGTGGCAATTCATTTTCGGCTTCTGTTGTCAAATCATCAGAATCGTCATCGACCGATTTATCGTCGCTTCCGACATTCATCAAAAACCATCCAAACACAGCGCCGAGGATGCAAATGGCCATGAATATCAGCATGCTTGCAAAGTCTCCTATTGCGCTATTCAAGTAAGGGAAGCACAGAACCACGATGAAGCAAAACAGCCAATTGAAAGCGGTTGCAATCGACGTTGCAGCTGAACTGACTGATCCTTTGAACAGTTGAGGAACGATGAACCAAGGAATGGGTCCGAGACCGACACCGAAAGCCAGCATGTAAAGGAAGATGAAGATGATTGCAATCCAGCTCGGCCAGCTTGGGAACTTTGTTGTCAGTCCGTATATCAAAGCGGAAACGGCAGCACCAACAGCAGAGAGGACCCACACGAATCTTCTTCCGAGGAATTGAATGAGGAAGCCGCCAATGACAACAGCGATGACCTGGGCTGATGCAGCAATTCCAGATGCAATTGACGGTGCCAAGTCCAATCCTGCCTGTTCAAAGAGCGAGTTCAAGTTCGTCAGAACACCATTGACGCCTGAAAACTGTTGGAAAAACATTGCACCGATTCCAATGAGTAAATTTTTGACGTATTTCTTTTGAAAGATTGACTCTTTGGGCTCATTATCATTGTTGTTTTTGGGCTCGTTTGGCTTGATTGGGATGATCCAGATTAAAATGCAAAGAAGGCCACATAATGCACCATCAAAATATGTAAGGTTACGCCAGTTGAGAGCTAATGAAAGGAAGTTTACAACTGTGCATCCAACAGTGATGCCGAATTGGCTGAGTGATCCATAAATGCCTTTGTATTCTGGTGGTGCTAATTCATTGATACATAATGGAATGACAACTGATATTGAACCCATGAAAATTCCAAGAATTGCACGTCCAACAATGCCTGCCCAGATGTTTGCAATCGTCATAAATGATAGAGAAATCCAAAAAATACATCCAACTAGAGATGTAATGAATGTCGTTAATTTTTTGCCGATTGAATTGATTAGAAATGTTGATAAAAGTGATCCAACTATTGCAAATAATGATGATATAGCATTAAATAATGTGGCTTCGATTTCTTTAATGTTCATGAATTGCCTGATTTCTGGAATAACTGGAGATGGATATGATAGAACAAATCCAAATGAAAATGAACCAAGAAGAAGGATTATTGAGTATAAAAAATTGATGCTACAGAATCCCATTTTTATTCTGGCTGTCAAAAAGTTAGATTCATTAATTCATATTGTAAAATTGAAAAGAAAGATCTCAAATGCTCTCAAAAAATTCAAAACAAATTATATTCAAAAAGTTTCCCTTTCAATTTAGTTGTTTCAATTTTTTTATCGTATTTCTTGAGAATTCAAATTACGATTAAAAAAAAAAAATTTATTGAAAAATATGCTTAAAAAAATAAATCTCTCAAAATAATTATTATTTCAATGTCCCAACAAAATAACGATAAACCTCTTGATCTTTTAGAGGCATTCAAAAAAAGGCATTCAGCCCGTACATTTCAAGGTCAAAATTTAACACAACGCCAGTTAGATTTTATTTCACAGTGCATTATCGAAGCAAATCATCTCGATACTCCATTTCATTCACCAGGAGTTGAACTTGATATAACAGGACCAGGATTGGCACGTTTTTTCATGGTATCGAACGAAGCAGGACATATTGTTCTCAAGATTCCTATTAATACCGATCAAAGCCAGCCAGAAGAAAATCAAAAGCAGCAATTATTGACACTCGAACAACAACAAAAAATAGACATTGCTTACAAAGGTCAGCATCTTGCAATGAAATTAACCCAAAATCATATCGATTCTGTCTGGCTTGCCGGAACTTACGATGAAAAAGAAGCAGAGCGAAGATTTCCAGGTTTCAAAGTTCCCTGTTCAATTGCATATGGAATTGAAAGTGATACTCCACATTTCGCATTGAAGATGGTGAAAATGATAGGAGTTGCGCCAAAGCCAGGACAGAGGCTTCCTTTTGAGCAACTTTTTTACGATAGTGATAAAAAGAAGGCCATTACAGAAGCAGATATCTGTTCTACAGAAAAAGTGGAGAATTATCCGCCTTTCTTCGCAGATTTCGTTACGTCGCTTCGTTCGGGACCTTCTGCAGGCGACAGACAGCCGTGGCGCTTTGTGCTGTGTGGAAATGAAGTGCACCTTTTTGATGCAAGAATGAGCAGCTTCTCGCCGCTGGATATCGGAGTCGCATTGGCGAACTTGCATCTTCTTGCGGATATCAGAGGCGGAAGTTGCAATATTGAAGTGAGAAGTCCAGCTCCTGATGCATCTCCACTCGAAGGAACATATATTGCAACAGTTGTTTATCCAGAATAAAAAAAAAAAAAGCAATAACATAATGAATCATAATGGTTTAATATGTGTTATTGTTATTTCTATTTCTATTATATAATCACAATTACAACCTTTCCATGTCGTTCAAGCCTTGAACTTCAAGGTGCAAGTCTTCTCAATTTTTCTGAAAAATCCATTCAAATATTTCATTCAATTGTTATTCCAATTTGAATACCTGTTGACGAAAAAATAATTTGTAAATTTACTTAATTTATAAATAATTTGGAAATTTGATAAAGACACTTTTTGAGCTACCCTCAAAGCTATCTTGTTATTATAAATAAAATAGGACAATTCTTTTTTTTTTTTTTTTTTTTTTTTTGGAAAGAGAAAAAATAATATTTTTTGGTTATTTTTCTTTGCAATTTGAGGCTGTTTTTTCATTTAATATTAGCTCATTTTTATTGGAAAGAGATAAAGCAAATGTTAAAATAATTATTTTTTTATTTATAAAAGATTGAATGAATAAGAGGGGCTGTAGCATAATGGTATTGCGTGAGACTCCAGATCTCAAGGTTGGGGGTTCGACTCCCTTCGGCCTCATTACTTTTTTTTCATGTATTTATTTTTTTATAAATTTCTCTTTTAACTCTTACTGTATCCAATATCAATTCATGTAACACAAATGAATGACGAAATATTTACTGCTTCTCTTAGCTTTCGACATTAACAATGCCATTTTCAACAAACAAATTAAATCAGAAGCTTTTATTATTGTGTTTTATGTAACATTAAATTTTTTTTTTTTGATTATTTTTTCTGAATGATTTCCACTTTTTGAAGGTTCTTCAAAAAAGACTAACAATATCTGAGAGATGTTTCATGAATTATATTTCGGGTTACTAAAGAGTTTCATGAATTATATTTTTTATTTATTTATTATATAATATTTATTTAAAAATAAATGGATATATTTATTATAATTGCTTTTTAATAAATATATAATCATATTTTAATAATTGAGAAAATAATCGATTTAATATTTGTATTGATTATTTTATTACATTGAAAATATAATTTCCGTTTATTCAAAAAGTTACTAATACCTCTGAAAAAAATTTTTTTGTGATTACTTATAGAAAATTTGAATTCATTTTCCATTTCGAAAGATGCTAAGCCAAGCTCTTAAAATAAACTTGATATTCACATAATATACAATATAGCTAAATCAAAATTCAAATGGTAGAGCCAATTTTTCTGTAGCCATTTCCATTCAATTTTTGACTTTTTAAATTGATCTGCTTTTCAATGAAAAGTTTTCATGATAATCTAATTGAAATTTCAAATAATCTGCTATTATGAAACAAATTATACATTTAAAAGGGATCAACTCAAATAAGATGTACCAGTTCCATTGAATTTTTTTTTTTTTTTATGAAAAGAAAAAGTGGGTAATTATATTTTATTTTCACTTTTTCTTTATTAATTCAAAAGGTTGTATGCTATTCTCAAAAAATCGATTTTCAAAAAGTTGTATGGTACACTCAAAAAAATATTTTATGCTATTAAATTATTATATATATGGTCATAAAATTTTGAATTTTTCAAATAAAAAACTCTAATATTTTGAATCATCGTTTGATTTATCATTGATGATAAATGAGGAATAAATACTTTGACCCAGATCAATATAAAACGACAACTCCCATTGATGAATGTTTGTCTCACCAAGTTTTCCTACTTCAGCCAAATGAAGAAGGTTTGCCACATATTATCACATTTTTTAAGAAAATATTTTCCAAAGACGATGAAAAAGAAAGAGCCGGTATAATTTCTAGCCAAATTGAAAAAATATCAATGCTAGGAACTATAGAAATGGCGCGCTACATAAGTGTTTGCCCAATCAGATTTCGTCCAGGAAGCACAGCTTCGGTATTCATTAAAGATTTTGTTTCTTATGTGCCACTCCTGGACATAATTAAAAAGAAAAATGAATCACGTTATAATCATTTTAATAATGATACATCAAAATTAATTACGGTTTATGGAATAGCAGCAGCGATGTCATTTTTACATTCTCAAAACATTGTTCATCATAATTTAGTCCCTGAAAGTATTGGTATTGATGATAATGATTATCCTTATATTACTAATATTGCCCAGATTGATTGTGGCTATGATATTGTTTATTTGCCACCTGAATATCATGCAAATAAAATGTATACAAAGCAAGGGAACGTTTACTCTTTTTCAATGATCATGTATCAAATTTTGACCGGAAAGCCTCCTTTTTACAATGTTTCATCATTTGAGTTATCAGATCAGCTTACAAAATACGGAAATATAATTGGCCGGCCAAATTTGCCTATTTCAATTACAAAAGTATATCAAGATCTATTAACGCAATGTTGGGAATATGACCCTAAAAACCGTCCAACTTTTGATCAAATATGTGAACAATTGAAAAGTGACCAATTTATCTTGGGATCAGTCAACAAAGCAAGATATCTTGATTTCATTGCAAAGTGCTCTAAAACTCCTCCAAAAAGTGACAAAGAAAAGGATAAAAGTTTGGGTTTTAATTGGCTATTGAAAATGCCTTTATCTTCAAGAGCTGAACCTCAAAATCAAAAAAATCCGCCAAAAGAACCAAAAAAAGAACCTAAGACTCCACGTAAAAAGCAACAGACTCCGAGAAATTCAGCAGAGAATGATGAAAAAGCAAGCAAACTTCAGAAAACTAAAAGTGTCCCTGGCCATCTGGAGAAAGATAAAGGTCCAATAGCAAAAGCAAGGAAAGCAAAAAGTAGCAAGATGTCCAAAAATGATTCAGAAGCTAAAACTGGATCACAAGAACAAAAAGAAAAGGTTGAATCCGATAAATTTTTGAGCGATTTCATTTTCATAACGAACGAAGACTTCGAAGAAAAAGAAAACAAAGAAGAAAAAGCAACAAATGAAAAAGAAAAAAAAGCAGATAATTCTACAAATGATAAAGAAAATAAAGCAGATAATGCAACAGATAATGCTGCAAATGATAAAGAAAATAAAGCAGATAATGCAACAGATAATTCTACAAATGATAAAGAAAATAAAGCAGATAATGCTGCAAATGATAAAGATAACACAGAAATAAGTAAAGAAGAAACGGCTCAATCTTTAGATGATGATCCATCTATTTCAATTAAGAAAGCTTTAAAGCGTGAACAGAAGATAAAAGAATGTATTGAAAAGCACTGTGATCTTAGCATTGCAAAGAATGATTTCCTCATTAATAAATGCAAAAAAGCCAAGAATTATGATCGTCTTTATGAAGCAGCGAGGTCCAAGTTTCTTGATTCTCTCATTGCCTACAGACAGCAAAACATTGCATTGTACATGGTCAGCATGAATGAAGCACTTTCAACGATGGAGAATGCTGTTGAATATGCGTCAATGGAAAAAGCAGCTGATTTTGCAATGATCCTCTATACATACAAATCAGAAGAAGATCCGGATTATGAACGAATTGCTCATTATCTCAAACTTGCAGGAGTTAAAGGCAACTATATTGACTGTCTTGCACGTTATGTTGAACTTGTAGAAGCAGGATACGTTAAAAATGATGATTGTTCAGAACTAGGAAAATTCAATTCAAAATTGGCCAATTATGAATATCATTTTAATAACATTGAAAAGGCAGAAGAATACTTCCAAGCCGAAGTTAGATACTACAGAAAAGGTGCGTATACAAACATTCCTAGTTCAATGTTTAACTATGCCAAATTGATCCAAGAAGGTCTTGTTAAAGAGAAGAAAAAAGAAGCAACAAGATTATTCAAAAAAGCTAAAGAAATGAGTCATCCAGGATCAATGTTTGAATATGCCAAAATAATTGAACAAACACATCTTAAATCTAACGAATTGGAAGCTCGTGATTTATATCTAAAAGCAGCAAATATGAATTACCCTGATGCAATGTATAAATATGCACAAATATTGGAAGAAATATGCATGATTAGACCTGATCGTCTTAAGGCAATAGATTTATATCAAAAAGCTGCTGATATGAATCATCTTGATTCAATGTTTAGATATGCACAACTTTTGGAAGATGGAATTTTGATTCAAGGCGATAGAGCTAAAGCTTTGTTATTATATAAAAATGCGGCTAAAAGTGACAATCTTCGTTATATTCTCAATTACGCTAACGCAATTAAAACTGGAAGATTGGGAAAAGTAGATATAAAAGAAGCTGCTGCAATTTATAAATTCGCTTTTGAAATATGCGGAAATGAAGCTTACAAGCATTATTCAGATGCTTTGTTGGCTGGAAAAGGCGAATCTGTTGACTATTATAAACAGGCCGCTGATAAAGGTTTCGTAGACGCAATGTTTGATTATGCAAATATTTTGCAGGTTGGCCAGCTCGTTACTGTTGATAAAAAAGAAGCTGCTAAGTACTTCAAAATGGCGGCTGATAATGGACACTTGGAAGCTTGTTATAACTATGGAATGATGTTGAAAAGTGGTGACGGTGTTGCTGCTGATCCTAAAGAATCAGCTCATTATTTATCATTGGCTGGATCTAAATTTCACCATAAATGATCATTTGTTTTATTCTTTAATTATTTAATCATTAATGATAAATGATTATTTATAAATATTTTTATTTTTAATTATTTTTTGAATAAATTTAAGATTCAATTTCAATTGTGATTTGATTTGAGATGGTGGTATCAAATTTATTATGAAAGAAGTTTAACAGTAAAGATTCGGTAAACTCGAATTTATTATTATGAAATAGGTACAGCTGGAAATAAGTGGATGAAGGTGAAATCATCCATTGAATTTTTACAAATTACGATTTTATGGCAGCTATTTTTTGAGACTTCGTCTCAAAAAGTAGCAGAGATAAAATCAAATTCATTGAGACAATCAATATTTAAATACTTATTTTAATATTTTAATAAAGTTTTATTAATTTTTCATTGCATCTCAAAAAGTAAGCGCCATGAATTGATATTTATTTTGTGTCATATAAGAATTTTTGAGTATCTTGAACTAGAAATGTTTGTATGTCAATGTATATATGTACCAATATTGAGGTGGAAACAAATATTTTACAGTCTGCTCATTTCAAATCAGTCATTTAAAAGTACCAAAAGCATATAATTTTGGAAAATAGTTTGTCATTTTACACTAACAATATTTTTCATTTTAAACAGTTGATAAATTATCTAATATATTATTTTATTTTTACTATATTTTTACCAAGATAAATTTATTGTATTAAACCAGTTTTCATTTATGAATTTTTTGAATCATTTTCTCAATTTTTTGAGAGAAATTCAAAATAATAAAATGACGACTGATTCTACTTTGTCTGAAGTTTGTAGTACTATTACAGGTGCAAAATTCACTCTTGTTCGACAAGAAATACAAGAAAATATTAATAATTTTCTAGATTGGGCTGAAAATCTTTTAATGCGTGCTAATTCTAATAAAAAGATCAATTTAGCAATCGACTGTGAAGGATATTGCTTAGGAAGTGTTGAGAAATCATTGTCATGTATTCAAATTGGGGAGATATTTAACGATTCATTTGATATAAAAGTAAATAAGAATCCACCAGAAATTGGTTCATTACCAGGCTACATAGTTTTTACACCATTTGATGACGCTGTTAAAACTAAGCTTACTGAAGTACTAAACCATCCAAGTGTTACAATATTTACATTTGATTTCATCGGAGATTTTGCCACAATAATTGAATCAGGTATTCCTCTTGAAATGAATAATATATATGACTCACAACTTAGTACCAAAGACAAACCAGATTCATATATTAGATGCAAATCTGCAGGTTTGGCAGGAATTGTCAAAAAAGCGAAAAAAATGGATCCTCTGGGTTTAAAAGCAGAGCAAATGAAGAACAGAGACAAAAAGAATTACTTCAAAGTTTCAACATTCTTATTAAAAGATAATCCAAATCCAGCCAGTCAAGTTTTAACCAAAGATTTATTAGAAATGGGGGCAGATGACATTTACATGACAGGTTTGGCTGCAGTATTTTCCATTAAAAAAGGCTTTACAGAGGCTGTTATTACCAAAACTAAAGAAAAAGTTGAAGAATTCAAAAAGTTCGTTGATTCAATGCAATCTGTTTTGGCACCCCCAATTCAAAGGCACCTGTTCTTCATGAGGGACCTAACTTTTGATCAAGATGTCCCATTGAACGATGAAACCGAAGAAAATTTGATAACTTTGTTAGAGGTCTTTCAAAAAGTTTTCTATATAATTAACGGTTATAAAATTTTGAAAGAAAACTTTGAATGCCAAGTTTCTTTGGAAAGAGCAAATGAAGTTTATGAACAAGTTGTTCATAAACTTGACGACAATCGTTCTCGCTTAAATGAAATGCTAGAAAAATATGCTTAATTATATATTTTTATGAATAAATGAATTATATTAATCATCAATGTTTTTAAGATTCTTCTCTAACTGAAATTGGTACTTCTTCTTTTCAAAAATTGCACAAAAATTTTAATAATACCGTAATTCCAAAATCTCGGATATATTCAATTAATCTCATGCATTTTTGAGAAAACTTTTAATTATTTGAAAGAATTTATTCAATCTATAGAATTATTTTAAGAGAATATCTATATGAATTTTGAAAAAAAAATTGAAAGTCTTTCAGTGAGTTTTCTCAAAAAATTCTGAGAATTTTTCTATATGTCTGAGATTCTTGGAATTACGGTAATAATAATAAAAAAGAATCTGTTCTCTCTTGATTTTTAAATGATACAAGCAGTGACGAAAATAAACAAAAGTCTTCTGATTTCAACATTGCATTTATTTTAGATGATTTTAAACGTATTACTGTATAATTCACTCAAAATAAAATCAATGTTAAGAATAAGTTAAAAAAAATTGGGTATTGATTACCAAATTAAACAAAATGTTGTTTGCCTATTTTATGATATTCAAAGTATCGGCCATTGGAATTCCGAAAAATAATGAAACTTTTCTAATTAGCCTCAAAATGAAGCAATTCTAGATATAAAGAATTCATTAACTGATCAATAGCTGGTTTTGCATAATGAGATTCTTTGATAAGAATTCATTTAATATTATTAAATGATTATAATTAGCAAACTTTGCTGCTTGGTATCATATTAAATTTAAAATAAAAAAAAGAAATGCAATAAAGTTAATCATTCGAGATTTTAATAAAAAAAAAAAAATTATAAATATTTGAATTGTTTCATTCTGCATTCAACAATCTGTAATCTTGGGTTAATAACAGTTGCCTTGAATCCATATTCTGTACAAATGTCAATGATCCTTTGTGGATAATCAGGCATTATTGAAGAAGAAAACAAGGTACCTTTTGGTGAGAATTGAACCACACCGATAAAAGTGCTTGACAATTGTTTTCTAATCATTATTTCAGCTGATTTTGGATCAAATGAAGGCAATCTTACTTTCAGCACATCAGAATTTGAATTTGAATTAACATGATGTGAAGAAGAGACGAAGACATTTGAGCTTATTGCATTCAACTTGTTCATTGATGTAATCGATGATGAAGTTGATATTGATGATGAAGAATATGTATTTGGGCTTTGTTTAGGTTTGTTTCTTGTTCCCATGTAATTAACACAAATTCTCTGGTAATAAAAATCAGATAATTTTGCTTGGAAACCGAGCATTTTACAATACTTGACGATTTTCTCAGCACATCTTTGATTTTCAGGAATTGTTTTACGTTTAACTGAAAAGACGATATAAGAATCTTTAATTCCTGATGTCAAAACGTTTTTAACTGCTTGTTCAATTTGAGAATCATCCAAGTAATTAGATAAGTCAAAGTATTGTGGTGACAAAATGCATCTGACGGTTTCTTGGGACTCTATTATCTGTGAAGTAAAGCCATATGAATTGCTCATACTTGAAACAGTTTGAGCGAAAAACAAGAAAGTTGCATGGTTAGATAATATAGGAGAAAAGTCAATTTTTCCTATAAATCCTGACTCAAAATAACGTTGTATCTTCGCTTTCATTGCTGTGTTATCAGATGAAAGCTTAATATAAAGTTGGTTACAATTGCGTGGAATGACATTGCACTCGACGATGAATTGATTATTAAGTACACTGAATGTTTGATTTTCTGCCTGTCCTTTAATAACTTTGAATCTAAAGTTGTATTCTTTGCAAATGTCGCCGATAGCTGAGCAAATATCGCTGCTTTCTCTTATATTTCCGCAGCCAAAGTCGACGTTTCCTGGTCTTCCACTTTCAAGGTAAATTCTGACAGTTTGTTCACATAATTTTTTATCGTTTATTGGCAGTTGGATTGTTTTTGTCGTTGCTGAAGAGTTCCTGTTTGCTGCAATTGTTGACAAATTACCGAAAGAGCTTGAAGTTGACAGTCCTTTTGATGAGTAATTGAGTGTACTCGATGCATTTGAAGTACCAGAAATCGTTGAAAGATTGGAAACAGACATTGATGTTGAAAGGCCCGATTTTGTAGGAGAATTTGAATTTGCATTGTAATTTTTGATTGATTTGTTGCATTCAACAACTTGGTTTGAAAACTTGACTGCTTGAAAATGGAAGTCATTCAAGCAGATATCAACAATTCGATCTGGGAAGTTGCCCATATTTATCACCGAATACAACCCAACTGACGGTGCAAAACGGATTTTGCCTTTGAATGAACTGTCTGACAAATACGATCGAATAACTGACTCTGCTTTGGACGGCGAATTCCAAGGAACATCGACTTTAATATAACCTTTGTT
The DNA here is from genome assembly GCA_039105265.1 of Tritrichomonas musculus. Lineage (NCBI taxonomy): Eukaryota > Parabasalia > Tritrichomonadida > Tritrichomonadidae > Tritrichomonas > Tritrichomonas musculus. Next base: position 290,702 of record JAPFFF010000072.1, on the reverse strand, counting down.
TGCACTTTCATTATCGATTTCTTTTAGCTTCGTTGACTGTGACAAGCTTGAGATTTGATTAGTTGTGCTCGTTGACGATGCAGAAAGGGCACTTTTGTTGTTCTGAATTCGGGTTCTCATATCACATTCCACTATTTGGTTTTGTATGTCTGTAATTTTGGCAAAATAACCGTTTTCTTTGCATAGTTCAACAATCTTGTTAAGGAACTCCATTGGTAAAGTTGTGTTGTATCGTTTTCTTATCGGCTTAAAAGTGACAATTCCGTTGTATAAAGAAAGAATTCTCTTTTTGATGGCAGCTAAACTGTTTTCTTCAGTTGAACATGGGACAAGTAATGTGGTTTGGTGAACATTGGAAGAAGAGTCAAATTGATCGTCATGAGATTTCTTTTGGCATTCGATAATTGTTCCAGAATTCATCGCTTTTATCGAGTATCCGTTGTGGTTACAAACTTGCTCGATTTCATCTTTGATAATATCTAATATTGGCTTTTTATCGGTACCTTTTAAAGTAAATATAATTGTGCCTTCTTGATTCTTCGATTTTATCTTTTTAATTTCTTTTTTGACATCGGATTTTATATCTTGCGTTATTATGTCTTTAATAAATAATGTTTTGTAATACTTATTGCTATTTTTTTGATTATTTTCATGATTATCTGTAGTCGAATATTTGGGATTATCGTTGGAAGGAACGGAAGATGACCTATGTGAGGATGAAGATTTAATCGGATATGTCTGGTAGTCTTCATCTAAACTATCTGAACTATCGAAATTTTCATCTGATTTCCAATATTGCGCTTTGGATGCAGTAAACTTATCTTTTTTTGATTTTTTATCTCTCTTAAATTTGCTTTTCCCTCTCCGACATTTGGTATTAATATTAAAACTGTTAATTCTCGGGAGTTTGAATCGCGTAGGGAGAGCTCTTGAGTATTTTGGAAAAGTTGGATTTGATGGAGATAATTCTGGAGCTTTTGCGTGCGGATTATATCTGGCGAACGACTCGAAAACGAATTTATCCTCTTCTCTGTCATCTACATCGCGTGAAATCGTATAGCGACGGCTTGATGTGCTAAACATGATTAGGTTTAAAGGCGCTATTTACTTATTTTATTTTTTACTTAAGGATATTGGTTTATTTTTAAACGTACAATTTCTCATTTCATAGATAATGGCTTTAATTTGGCAATTGTATGATTAATAGTATGTATTTAAAATTAATTTTATTAATATATTTTTCTTTTTTTCTTGAATTTATTTCTTATATTTAAAGATATACTGAAAAAGTACTTTTTATTCGCTTGAATGGCATTTGACCATGAATAAAATTTTATAAAACTTGACAAAAATTTATATTTTCAACCAAATAAGTTATCAAATGATATCTAATTATTTGTTTGAGATACCTATTGCAAACTTTAGAAGATTAGTAGAACAAGATTACAGTGATAAATTTTATATTACTTATGATTCATCGTCACAAAATAAATATTTTTTTGAACTCACAAGAAATGAAGCGCGCGTTATATCAAAAAAAATTAACAATATTTGCACAATAGATCCAACAATTGACCAATACGATCTTTCGTTTCCGGATAGTAATCAAAGAATAGAGAAAGAAGAAATTAAGCAGCTTTTTAATCTCATTGTTCAATCAACACGCAGTCAAGTTTCAATACCAAATGAAAAGCAAAAACAGTTTTCTATGATTTTGTTTTTACTTGGAGAAGAAGCACCCTCATCCAGTAATACTTTCGATATACAAAACATAAAAGAAGCGATTTCATTACTAAATACTGAAACAAATTTCATTGCAATCAATTACCTAAGTGAGCATTTTCTAGAACTTCTGGAAAGTGGCGAAACGAAAAATCTAAATGAGCAAATCTTATATTCACTTATTGACGAATACACTGAAAAGAATTTTAAAAAAGAAGAAGTTTCAAAGATATTTTCAATAATGAAAAGTCAAGAAGACAAAGAATTTGTCATTCATTTTATTATTCGACTATTAATTTCCCAAAACAGTGTATTTTTTACCAAAGAAATGATTGATTATTTCACAGATAATCTCGATGATGACATTGTTACCAACGATCTTTCATCAATTACCATTTTATTACATCAGCTTCTAAATCGTATAGAAAAAGGTTCGGATAGCAAAATCATCGACTGCAACTTTACTGGAGACGAATTATCAGGAATTGTCAGCTACCTAAAGAAGACATTAGGAACTAATTTCCAAAATTCACTAAATATCTCATGTGGCGGTTACACAAGCCTCATATGCCCAATCACGAACATCATCCAGTACGACAACGACAAGATCAGCACTTATTGCTTCAACGACTCCGGTGGAACACCGAAGAGTGAGTCCGACTCGTGGATTGAATTTGACTTCGGAAAAAGGAGCATCAATCTATCGTCGTACACAATGCGTGTCGGAAACAACAATAAAAATTCATACTACAAACCGAAATCTTGGCGAATTGTTGGCTCAAATGATCACGAAAAGTGGAATATCTTGGACCACAGAGAAAACTGCAGCACGCTGAATGGAGTCGAGAGACAAGGCAGATTTGTATGTAAAAAAAGTGACGGTTTTTATCGGTACATACGATATATTCAAGAAGATTCTTGGGGAAGTCCTTACAAATATGCGTTTTTGTTTAGATGCATTGAATTGTTTGGTTCTATATTAGAGACATTTCCATAAATATAATATGTTTATTTTTTTTTTAAATGATATTTTTTAGAGAAAGTCATTTTATATGTCTTGCAGATTTCAATATTTCATGATTATCAGGAGTTTTTATTAATTATTATCATTTGAATTAAAATGATTTACTTATTATTATTATTATTTTATCTAAAAAACATTCAAAGTCGATTTTTCTCTTCGATTTGAAAGAAATTAAAATAAAATATGATAATCTCTCTTGTATATTTTTATTTAAGTTTTTGAAATAAATTCTATGGTTTATTTTTTTAAATTTGGGAAATAAAAATAAAAATTTCTTTATTAAATTTATATTTATCATTAATACAAAATAAAAAATATTAAGATAGTGTATAATTATATTCATTATTTTCCAGGATCATCGTAAAATAATAAATATGATCGAATTCGAAAATATTGTATGATAGATGCTAAAAAAACTATCTATACAAAAAAACAGTAAGGCAGTATTTGTTGCAAGCAAAGCATTAAATATGATCAAAACGGAGCTTTTTTTCTTCTTCATTTGGAAACATATTCCATTGTCTGCCTGTTGTTTCGTAAAACTCAAACAATCGAATAACACTGCCATTCCTTATTTGGCTAGATTTTGTGTAACTTTGATTTTCAATTTCGCTTTTTAAAATACGCTTCCCATTTTCGGGGAAACTCACATTCTCATTGGAAGTAATATTTGTGCATTCCACTTTTCTTGGAGGTTCAATATTGGCGCATTCAGCAACGCTTGGTATTCCATCATATTGATCGATTTTTTTAGACAATGTCTTATGCCACCTATTTTTGATGTCATTACCGCTCCTTCCTGGTAAACTTTTTGAAATATTTAGCCAATGAGGGCCAATCTGCCGATAAAGAGAAATTATTAATTTATCTTCGCTTTCGGTCCATGATCCTTTTTTAAAATTGTCATTTAAGTAATTATTGTATCTTTCTCGGCATTGTCGCGCATTTCTACGTTTCATATGACGAGAAACTTCTTCCCAATTAGGTACTCCATACTTTTTTACAAGCTTGATTAGCTGAGCATCCTCTGTCTTTGTAAATTTTTGTTTATGATTGAATTTTTGCATCGTTTGATACATTTGTTGTATGCTAAAAAAATAGAGTAAAATTATCAAATAGTAGATTTATATAATGAAATTTCAATAACCTGATACCACTTTTTCATTGCTAATTCTCAACAACATTTATCCTCTAAAATTGTTGAAAAATGATCGTAGGTAAGATTCAATTTTGAATACTTTTTGAATTAAAATAAGTTTTCGTAAGAAAATATTTTAAAAAGGTTATTCATTTTCATATTAGTTTTTATAGAATTTAATTTTAGGTGTTATTTTTAATTTATTGATTTTTTTATGATAAATGTCAATAAACTTGGTTATAAAAATGTTTTTTTATTTTAAAAAATTTTGAATTGATTACACAAATATTTGTTGTGCGTATATCTTGGAAAAAAAATTTTAAATATAATGTATTTTTTGATAAGCTTATGATCGTAATTTAAACGCAAATATTTAATAAAATATAATGTATTTGTTGATTTTAATCTTAAAATAACATCAATATATTCTTTTATTTTACAAAATATTTTTAAAATCATTTTCATATCACATTCCTAAATGTTTAAGAATAACTGGATAGAATTCATTTTATTTTCAGCAGTAAAATAAAAGAAAGAAAGTATGTGATTTTATATCTTACTGTCCAATGGCAGATTTATGTATTATAATACTATAAATTAATAGAATTATCATTTGTGTTTTTTGGTAAGGGGTTATTTGCATTTCATGCTTCTACTCAACTCATAAAAAAGAGAATAAACTCCTTCATATGATTCTCAACACATTCATATTTTGATTGTCATGACTTAAAACTGTTAAAAATAATGGGATGATGCTATTTCCTCAGTTTGTTTATTTATTTATTTTAAAAAAAAAAAAAAAAAAAAAAAAAAAAAAAAAAAAAAAAAAATTATTTTACTACAAAAAAGCTAAATATCCGTGCAAAGATTCAAATCATGAAGTTTTTAGGCGCAAAAAATGAATTTTCATTTTGAAATTAATTTTATTCTAACTCTTGGCACTTTGATTCAAAACATAACTGAAAATTCTTCCTAAGAGTGTAACTAGAAAAGATATGCTTTTTCTATTTGAATGCATCACTCAAACTAAATAAAGAATTGTTATTATTAGAAACTACAGAATTTCGAAGTTTCTTGATAAATTTTAATGATGAATTTTCTAAAAAACAAACTTAGAAAAACACATTTCTAAGCGAAGACAGGAGGGAAAAAAAATAAAAAAAAAAAAAAAAAAAAGATATTACACATCCAGAAAACAAAAAGAAAAATAATTTATAAAGTGCTTAGACAGGAAACAAAAAATAAGTAGTATCGTATAGGCCCCGCTATCGCAAAGCCTATACTGCAGGGCTCCACCTGCCCTACTCCAGGTTTTCGCACCCCTAATAGTATACGATTGGCTCAGCCTAGGTACAGCCTACTACTACTCCAAGGTTTTGTACTCCTGGACCTCCTTCAAAGAGCATGCATTCAAAAAGTTCAATACTCAAAAAAAATTCTCGATCTTGTGTTCAAAAAGTTCATTTAGCTTATTTTTTTTTTTTTTTTTTTTTTTTTAAAAAAAAAAAAAAAAAAATCAAAGAGCATTCATTTTTCTAAATTTTATTCAATGCCAAAATTTGGCTCAGAAATATACACAAACAATTCCTCCATCTAAAACATGGATAAATCAGTATTTGACTGGAACAGATATCAGAATTGTGTCCAGTCAAACAATTGAATATAAGAGACGAATATCATGCAATATAGTTTCAATTTACTTTTATTTTGATATTCACAGTTTTCTATTTAAAAGTCATAAATAATTAATAATGAATATGGATGAAACGATGCTAACAGCACGTAAGCGTCTTAAAGTATTAGCGAAGAAAGGAGCACTCCATATTGTTCCAGTGCAAGTAAAATTGCATCATATGACTGGATGAATCACGTTAACAGCATCTGGCTATGTGTTTAAACCTCTAGTAATACTTCCAAATAAAAAAGCACTCAGAACATTAGAGCCAAATATAGACAATGCATTTTTTTCAAGCTCTTTGGCTGTATGGATGACGCATAACTTATTTACTATATTATAGACTTCTTTTGATATGTCAATTAAGTTATTATAGATTGTAATTGCCTAGAAATTTACAAAATGAGCGCTTTTTACTCTTAGTGGATGGACTTAGTAGTCGCTTTAATTCTAAAGCTGCATTAGTATTCTACATATTTAATGTAGATCTCGTTTTGATATCACAGCATACGAGTCATCTGCTGTAGATGTTCGACTTTGAAATGGCATCTCCACTTAAAACTTGTTTTATGGAGGAAATGAGCTCCGATAAATTTGACTTTTTCATCCAAAACAGAAGTTGCATTGAAAAACAGACATTAAGAAGTTTTAGAGACTCAATGAAAAAATCTTTTTTTTACAGCAGTAGTAAAGTATAGGCTCTGCTGCCGCCAAGCCTATACCGTAGCGCTGCGGTATGTGACTTTAAAAAAAAAAAAAAGAAAGTTCGGGCAAACCTTCTGCCCGGGCAGGCTCAGGCAGAATGTCACTTTTTTGCCCGGACATAATTTACAGTCAGAAGTTTTGCCCGAACTTTCTTTTTTTTTTTTTTTTTTTTTAAGTCACATATCATTTGCCCTGTCTTCGCTTAGAAATGTGTTTTCTACCAATATAAAATCATAGACACGAATATGTGAAGAAAATCTTCTCTAATTCTTTGTGTATATTGGTAGATTGTTTTGTCCAACTTCCCACAGAATCGAATCTTCTAGTTCACCGTGGTGGCAAAAATCGTGAATTCCGACTATGTGGTAAAGGAAATTTTCTAGTTCACTAACTCTTGTATCGTTGTTCTCAATTTTTAAGACGATATTTAGCCAGTGTAATAAATTCTTACGCAAGCCTCGGTATGGTTGTTTAATAACAACTTTTTCTCCATCTTCAATATATTCAATACTTTTATTAGATTGAGTAAAATTCTTAAATCGTGCTTCAAAACTTTTTCGAAAATGGCTTGGATCAAAACGTTCTTTACTATGATACACGCCAAATTCGGTTAAAATCGGACCTGATTTGTTGTCCATATCACGAGCCACAGTTTGAATAAGCTCAATCATCTGATATTCATTCATTATATCCAAACAATGTCGCAAACCGTTGCTCTCCATCATGTTAGAAGCTCCGCTATAATTCGCTGAATGCTTATTTTTCCCATACTTAATAGAGTTGAAAAAAGCTAAAATCCTACCAATTATTTCATCGATCAATATTGTAGTCGCTTCAGATCCATTTTTGCTACCACTCCACCTTGTATCAGTTGTGAAATGTCCTGAAAAAGTACGTCTTGCTCTCTTACAACTATCATTGGCTCCATGTATAGATCTTTCTTCGACACTATTTAAAAGTGATTTAACTTTAGTTATTGACTCATGATCAACACCACAACAATCAAGCGTCATTACAACTTTTTCAACTCTTGAAACGTTCATTAATCCTGAATATATCATCGAGTTGGCAGATACTTTTTTTTCTTCTCTAATTCTTTGCTCATTTTGATCCAAGACATTTGCTTTTTCTTGTCTAATTTCAAGATTTCTTGAACGTGCTGATGCTGTTTGAGCTCGCTTTTTTTCATTTTAAAAAAATGGCGCCAATAACAAAATCATTATTTAAAAAAAGGCTTCTGTTACAATATTTTACAACTTCAATATAAATAAATTATTTGAAAATTGCAGTGTTTTAACATAAATTGAGCGAGTTGTACTTGTTTTTTAAAAGTATTGAAAAAGTTTTATAACGAATTGAAAAAGTGAATTTTAAATGAAGTTGTTCTCTGCGTATACACAAAATTGTCAAGTAAAACATATATTTTTAAAACATATTAATTATGTAGTTTAACGTAACAGAGAGGTTTTTTTTGACCCTCACCCTTAACTAATATTCAAACAATTATTGAATAGTAAAGTTAAACGTATTTTTTCTAAAATCAATTTTTTAGAAGGAAAAAAGTGTGTGATGCAAGAAGCGACTAAATATTTAATATCTACACTTAAAAATACGTATAATCAATAATATAAACTTTGAAAAAAAAAAAAAAAAAAAAAAAAAAAAAATTCATGTGTGATATTATCAGTGATTTTAATTGCTCAAAAATTAATAAAAATCATCAAAAAATTATTAAAAACCATTTTATATGTAATATAATACTCAAAGCTCTATAAATAATTTAAAATATCTGAGCGCGAGATGACTGAAGATGATTTTACAATTAATCTTATGACAGTATATAATGAAATTAAATCTCTATCAATTCAAGAAAGATAACCATTAAATGGTTTGCCGCCATTATTTATTGAAAATGAAAACCAAATTGAAAGATTAGATTTTGATTGAACATTATAATTATAATGATAGAGCATTATTGAATTTAATTTTTCTTTTTTTAAAATTTCTTATTATCTTTACTGATCAATGTTTTTACTTTATACTCTGTTGGTATATATTATTCATTACAATATATATAATTTTTCTATATTTTATAATAGCCTTCATCTGCTCTTCCTTTTGCAAAAGTAACTCCAAGTATTGCTGAAAAGATGATGCCAATGATTAAGGTTTCTAGAATTAAATCTACAATTAATTGGCCTGCTCCATTTTCTTTGTATTCTCCATATAATTGAATTATTTTGGAACTTGCTGCAGAATATAAGGAAAATCCAAACGATTTGGAAATTCTCTCAAATACTCCAATTGTTGAAATGACGGTTAATCATTTTCCACATAGTGTCTTTGAAATCCAAATTGAACAAATAATTCATTTTAGTGAAAATGTAAAAAATTATATAGTCTACAGGAAAAAATGTTTTTTATTCACCTATTTTTGACCTTTTTTGGTGGCAAAAAGTACCATAGGAAATTTAATTTTACATTGGAATTAACCTTGATATAGCATAAAACATAGCAAATTGTTCCTCTGGATTATTTTATTCCTTAAAAAGGGTTGTAAAGAACTTTTATTTGCATTTTTATTTTCTTATTTTGAACAATTAAATATAAAAAATTAACGAAAATTCATTTTTATTAAATATAGCATGATAATATAAAATAATTAAGCAAAACCAAAGTCATTACATTCGATAGCATATAAAAGTTTTTGTTCAAATAATTCTTTTGATTCATAAATTGGAATATCTATTCTGTTGAAGCAAGTGTGAGAAATTGGCAATCTTTGTGAGCTTTTTCCAGTAAATTCAAGTCTGAAAGAACGTTCATACTTAGCCCAATAGCTGAATCCTTCGCATGGAACAATTGGTGAACCTGTTGTGAATTTTAACAACTTTTTAAGATTTTCTTGAGACCAATTAGAAATGATTTCGAAGAATTCGTTGAATTTTTCACTATTATTATGTGCAGTATTCCTTTTCCAATCCTCAATATCAATTTCTTCTTTTCCATTCACAAATTCTTTTATTTCTTCTGATTTGAATACTTTGAATAATTCTAAATCAATAATACTTCTGAAACCTGTTATCAAATTGTTTATTGCCTCATTATTTGGTTTAATTAATTTTTTCTCAATCATCAAATCGATAAATTCATTTTTGTTTTCATTTGTTAATTCAATATTTTCACCATTTTCACATAATTCTTCATCATTTGTATCAACAAAAGTCATCATTAAATCATTAACATCATTTTCTGATATCCATTTTAATGATTGATAAATTTCACTGTCATAATCATTCATGTCTTCTAAAGTGATTTTTTCATTCAAAATTTTTTTCCAAATGAAGGATGCCAATTTCAATCCAATTATTTTTTTGTTTGTGATTGCAAGTGCAACAAATTTTCCTACAAAAGTAAACATTGATTGTGAATCACAATTTTGATTAAATGTTAATGAGGTTCCATTTGGAACTGGGATAAAAGCATTTGTTTTAATAATTTCTTCTGAAACGTTTGTGAACCAATCTTTAGCTAAACCACCTTCATCTTGTCCTTTTTCTGATACGTAATTGATTCTAATCAAAGTTTTTTTCAAGTCATTTTTCATAAACAAATTCATTGAGTCTTTCAAAAGTGTTTTTCTATTGATATCATATCTTCTTGTTGAAAGTGAAAATCTAAGGAAAATATTTATTTTTGTGCTTGTATCGAATTTATCATTTAAATTGAATTTATAATAAATATCAATTGCTATATTTAAAGAAATTTTTTTCAATAAAATTTTAATGTTTTCAATATGTTTCTCATCCTTCAAAGTATTTATTTGTTCTTTTGTTGGAGTCAAATGCATTAACGAATCTGCAGCATCATTATATTTTCCTTCATCAATCATATACATTATTAATTCTAATTTCATTTTGTCATCATCGGTATATTTAGCGTAAATATTTATGGCAAATAATTTTCTTTCTCCTTTTTCTGATTTAACATAATTTTCAATAAATTTGAGGAAATCTTCTTTGTTATTTTCAATTAATTCATTATTGCTTTTTGCATCAAAAATGCCTTTTGCGATTAATCTTTTCATGAAAACATATCTTGCATTTGTTAATTCTTTTAATTTGTATTCGGTTTTTCTAGTTGCAACATATAAAAAGTCATGATCTTCATTGTTTTCAAACACATAACCAAATTTTTTATAAATTATATTTAAAACATAAACTAATAAAATGTTTCTTGAATCATGATAATCTAATTGGGACATTATAAAATTAAGAATGCTTTGTGGGATTTTTTCATTTGTGTAATTCATATAGATTAATATTAAAATTGTAAAACTTTTGGATGACATTAAATCTTTATATTTTTCTATTTCTTTGAATGATAAATGATTAACATACAACATATAAACAAATGTACATAAATTCTTGATTTCAATTGAGTATGGATCATAATTAAGTAATTTTTTTGCTGCTAATTGATATCTAATAAGATATATCATATCCAAAGTTATAAATTCAGGGAATTTCAATTTTGATACATCATAATTAACCTTGATTAAAGGATTTTTATAACACATTAATGCTGCAGCATTGAATAAATAAGGATCATCTTCAACATTAAATGTAAATTTATCATTTTCTTCTCCAGAAATATATGATTTCCAAAATGTGAATGATCTAAAATCATTTGGGTTTTGCATCAATTCATTGTATTTTCTATTTATTTCATTGTATTTCTTATTATATTCATTTTTATTATCTTCTAATTTTAATTTTATCTCTTTAAAAATACCATTTGTTAAAATCAAATCTCTGTTGAAGCATTTGTTAAACTTTTTGAGAACATAAAATGCAATGATTTTAGATATTTCTATTTCATCAATTGTAATCATATCGTTTGTACATAATTTCCATGATTGTCCATAAATTTTTTGTCTAATATAATCAAATTCTGGAACTGAACAAAATAAAGCTACCGCAAATTGGTATTGAGAATTAAATTCTCCTTTTTCTGATAAAGCTTGAACAGCATTTAACATTTTATCAGATATGTTAGAATTAATAAGATATTTTACAAATAATATATCAATAATCATATCTTCACCATTTTTTTCTTTGAATTTGTTCAATTTCTCTATTGTACTACTGATAAATTCATGTGAATAGTTTTTAAATAATCTAGCTTCAATTAATGATTGATATATTTCTTCTTTTTCCATATTTGCTAAATTATTACTCCTAGTAATATTCATTTCAAATGCAATTTTAAAAATGAAATGGAATAATCGTTTTAAATTCTATGTCTAAAATTGAATATCAATTCTGCCATTGAATTTTTAAAAATTTTTATTCAAAATTTTGAACATAAATTTTCATGAAAAATTTTCAACAAAAATTTTGGATCAAAAACCTCAATAAATTGAAATAAATTTAAAGACATTATTCAATAATTATTTTAATCTTAACGAAATTATTCAATTATACTGACCAAATCATTAAAATTTTTTAAAGATTAATTTTATGTTTTGTAATTGAAAAGAAGTTATTGAATTCAAACATGTGGCTAGCGTAAATTTTGCTTCCTCTCAATTTCAATGTCTGCTGACAAATATTAATTTGTGCCATGGTAATTTTCTTTCTCCTTTTTATTTCAACATTTTTATTTTTTTTTTAAATAGGAGAATTGGTTTAAATAAATACTGATGTGAGATAAATAATTTTCAATGCAAGCCATTCAGTTCCTGATTTTGACTCAAAAAATGGTGAATATATTGATTAATAATGATTAATTTTTCTTAAATCAAATAGATAAATGTTTTTTTTCGATAAAAATGAAACTTTATACAAAAATTTATAATTTTGATTAAATATATCTCAAAATTATTAGATAACAATGAAGATATTATAGCATTTTTAATTAAATTCACTTTTTCTAAAATAATTATTTTGAATACTTTATTTATTATATATAAGACCTCTTAGTTACGAAAGGTGGCCGTTAATTTATTTGTCTCAAAGTTCGTTATTATTCTATCCAATTTTGTTATCTCCTCTCAAACTTATCTAAAGATATTTATTCAATTGATAAATCTGCTTTCATCAAATGTTCAAATTTGCGCAATGTTACTTACTTAGGTAGACAAAGTCCACCTTGCTACTGTTCAATTTTCCCTGACTCACAAGTTGATGTGGTCCATTTAAATTATAATTACAAAGATAGTCAATTTTGCAAATATTTACAATTTTGTTCCATTCGTATTTTTGGTCAAAATAACTTTTATCATATGATTCTGGTATAGGAATGCAATCTAGTATTACTTTAGCATGGATTGTGTCTTCTTTATTTTTTTCTTCTATTTTAACTAATTCCGTTTTGAAATGTTCTTTCAAGAAATATTTGTTAAATATCAATATATATTTATTTTTAATAATTTTGCATAATTGAATGATCTCATAGAATCCGACACACTATCAAAATTTAAATGAAAGAAAATTTTTTCCAAATTTTATAAAATTTTTAATTTAACAATTTTTTGCAAAATCCCAAATTGCAGTCATAAGAAGACAAAAAATTGAATGGGCCTGCGGTAGTAATTCTGAGCTGTATATTAAAACATTTATTAGATGATAATTATTTTATCCAAAATAAACAAGACCACAAATTCATTGGTTAATCAAATAATTTTTAAACAGATGAATTTAAAATATTAATTTAAACAATTTTTTTTCTAAATCTCTAAGAGATTTCAATATACATTGATATTTATTATTTGTATCAATGTCATATTTTTTATTTATTAATCAGCTAATATCTTGAAATAGAAAATCTTTATATTAAAAATAATAGATTATTTATTTTGAAGCAATAAATATATATATATTATATTTCAAAATAATATTCATAATTATCCTAAAATCCAGGTTTTTTGAAAAAAGATATCCATTCTTTTTTGATATTTTTAATCTCGATGAAAATAAATTTAATCTTGATACTTTAGATTTAATTATATTTAATATATAATTTAAAATAATTTGTTATATTTATTTGGTTAAATATTCTTTTTTCATGAAGATAAATGCATTATAAATTTCTCACCACAATTTTGTTGAATTTATTTTACCATTTGGAAGGGAGGTTTTCCGTTCAACTAAAGTATTTTTTTTTTTTTTTTAAATGTCTGAAGAAGAAGAATACGAGGTTGAAGATATAGTTGGTGAAAAAGTTGATAAAACAGGTGAAATTTTATATCAAGTTCGTTGGAAAGGAGTAGGGGAAGAATATGATACTTTCGAACCGTTTGATAACCTTGCCGGATGCCCCGAAATATTAAACAGATATTTTGATAGAAAGAAGCAAGAGGAAGAAAAACAATTAGAAAAAAAAAAGTCAAGATCAACAGAAAACAAAAAAAAAGATACAAAAGAAAGTAAAAAAAAGCATAAAAATAAAACAAATAAGCAAGATATTATTCCAAATGCATCTAAATATTTTTCTGATGAATTATCTGATTCTCCCCCTCCTCCTCCTCCAACAGACATCAATTTATCAAAAGAAAAGAAAAAGAAAAAAGAAAAAGAAATAGTTAAACCTTCCAAAAGTATTACAAAAAGAAAAACTCCCCAACATATTAAAATTGATGATGATGAAGAAGATAGTGGAAATATTTTTACCGATTTTTCATCAAATTCATCCCAAACCGAAGAAACGAAGAAAGATATTATAATCAAAACGCCTTCTTTTACCACCAATATTGTTGATAATAAGATAAAGGAAACAAATTCAAAAAATAAAGAAAAATCGAAAAAGAAAGATGAAAAACCTACCGAAAAAGTTAATAAAAAAGAAAAAACAGACAAATCAACGAAAAAAATAGAAAAAAATTCACCAAAAAATGAGTCACCAAAAACAAAAAAGAAAACAGATTCAAAAAGTGACAAAAAACCGTCAAAAAAGAGTGAAAATTCAACATCAGAAAAATCAAAATCAGATTCAAAAAAGCGTTCATCTAATAAATCTAACAAATCAGATAAAAATGGTCTTCCTTTTGACTTGTTTTTAAGCGACGAAAATGACGACGATGAAAAAAAGTGTCAAAAAAAGCAAAATGCATCAATAACGTACAGTGAAGAGCACCATCTTGTTTTAAACCCTTTACCAATAGTTGCATTGAAAGGAAAAATAGAAGAAAATGGAATCGTGCTCATTGAATGTCAGATCCCTGACAGAATCGAAACAGAAAAGATTCCAATCTCGCTTGTTAAAATTTTGCAGCCAAAAATGCTTAAAAATTTTGAAGAAAGCAATGCTTAATTGTATTATTCCTCTTAATATTAATTGACTAAATAAATTTCTTGATGCTAAACTTTTTATCTTCATTTCTTTATTTTTTTTTTTTTTGTGAATCAAAGAAACAAGATAAAGTAAAGTTTGTTTTCTTTACATTTTTACGATGCATCCGAAATGATGAAAATGAATAGATAGACTACATGACATTCATTATTTGTGTTCGAATTATTCTTACAAGATTTTCATTTGATTGATTCAAAGAAATAACAATTTTTTTTTATTTCTGTGATCTAATTTTTTGATAACATTCAAAAATAGCATTTTTCATAGAATTTTCATGATTTGATAAAAATTGAAATGCAAATCCTCTCAAGTTACCCACTTTTTCTGGCTATTCAATTTTTAGTTATTAAATACAGTATTGTTGCAAAATTGAAAAACTCACTTTTTGAAAGGAAAAATTAATCATAAACAATAATCAAAAAACAGATTCCCACTCCAAAAAACCAATTTATTAATATCTTAACAACGGATTAATAGCTCAGTTGTTTATAAAATTATGAAACATGTTATGGTTTGCTTTAATTTTTTTAATAAAATATGGGGAAATATAAACTCTGTCCAAAAATGTTTGACAATTGAATTTTGAGAGAGTATTCAAATTATCATTTTTTTTTCTCATGCACCTATATGGTGATTCGAAGGTTTTTTCCAAAGCTCTTTTTTTAGAGAGTGGCCCATGTCCCATAGAAAGTTGTAATTTCTCTTAAGGGAGTGGATATTTCTTTCAAAAACCAAGGTTCCTTATATAAAAATAGCTTACTGAAAGGATATTTAAAAAAATAAACTTCTGAAAAATTGAATACATTGCATTGAGAGAAAAAAGAAATTTTCGACACTTTATCGTTTTTTTAGTCAATTTTCAGTGGATAAATGCGGTTTATATGTACATTAAGTCGAACATTTTTGGAAAGGGTTTAGAATATATTCAAAAAGTGGATTTCTTTATTTTACAACTTTTTATAATTTTGCAACAAAACTGGATGGAATTTTGAAATGAAAATATTTTCATTAAAGTAGATTTTCCAATTATAACTCTGAAAAAAAAAAGAGAAATACTTCATTTGACTTTTTTTGTATAGAATAGTCAATTATGCTAATTTTTGACCTTAACGATATAAATTAAAATTTTATAATGCAAAAAGATATTAGACAGTCAAATGGAGTTTGCTTCAGGATAAATCCAAGCGACCATACATCCTCTATCATCAAATCTGATCAAGCTAGGGGAGACATTTTTATTCCGGCATATATTATTTATGAAGATGAAAAATATAAGATTACAACCATAGAATCAGATGCCTTTCAATATACAAAAATTGACTCATTAAAATTTGCGGAGGATTCTGAAATAACGACTTTTGGAAACTTAATTTTTAATTCGTCATCGGTCAAAAAAATACAAATTCCAGGAAAAGTCAAATATCTCGATGAACTATGGTGTGGTGCAGTTGCAGATCTAATTGACATTGAAATTTCTCCAAAGAATCCAAACTTTTCTTACATTGAGAACAAATATTTTGTGGGCAAAAGTCAGGAAAAATCTGACACATTTGATGTACTTTTATATGCGCGATTTGACATCAAAGAAGCGGTTATTCCTCCACAAATCAAATTTATAAAAACATATTCGTTTTATAACCATCGAGAAATGACATCTTTGATTTTTCCAAAAAATTCACAATTGAAATCAATTGAAGGGAATTCATTAGCTTTTGCCTCAATTTCAAAATTGGTGCTACCAGCATCTCTAGAAACTATTGAAAACAGCGTATTCGAATACATTCAAAATTTGTCTGAAATTGAGGTTTCACCTGACAATCAGAAGTTTAAATCAATCGACAAAAAATATCTCCTAATGAAATGTGATGTGAAAAATAAAAATTTTGATGTTTTATTTTTTTGTGTTCGCAATATTGAAAATGCCAAAATTCCTTCTTATATCAAAATAATTAATAATTTTGCTTTTAAAAGCTGCACAAAAATGAAGTCTTTGGAATTCGATGAACATTCATCTCTCGAAATTATTCAATATGCGGCCTTTCTAGAAAGTGATGGTTTCGTTAACGTTGTTCTTCCCCCACAAGTGAAGACATTAAAAATGTTTGCTTTTACTTCAAACAGAAGCCTTGAATCATTGACATTTCTTAGTGACAGTGTTGAAATAGACGGATTCTGCTTCTCTTACTGCCACAAACTTGCGCTTCTCTCTTTTCCAAACGCAACCAAAGTAACTTTTCTCA
This sequence comes from Tritrichomonas musculus, assembly GCA_039105265.1. Taxonomy (NCBI): domain Eukaryota; phylum Parabasalia; order Tritrichomonadida; family Tritrichomonadidae; genus Tritrichomonas; species Tritrichomonas musculus. The sequence goes on along the minus strand of JAPFFF010000072.1, from coordinate 273,846 downwards.
ATAATTCAATGGCAAACATATCACCAAGCATGATCATTATGATCAGGAAAGATGCAGCAATTGATGGCCCTCACTATTCATTAATCAAAGATAAAATAAAATTTTTCGACGATGAAAAGTCTGTCAAAAAAGTTGATATCAAAAAGGTGAATGACGATGAAAAATCAATCAAAAAAGTTGATATCAAAAAGGTGAATGACGATGAAAAATCAATCAAAAAAGTTGATATCAAAAAGATGAATGACGATGAAAAATCAATCAAAAAAGTTGATATCAAAAAGATGAATGACGATGAAAAATCAATCAAAAAAGTTGATATCAAAAAGATGAATGACGATGAAAAATCAATCAAAAAAGTTGATATCAAAAAGATGAATGACGATGAAAAATCAATCAAAAAAGTTGACATAAAAAAGATGAATGACGATGCAAAATCAATCAAAAAAGTTGATAACAAAAAGATGAATGACGATGAAAAATCAATCAAAAAAGTTGATATCAAAAAGATGAATGACGATGAAAAATCAATCAAAAAAGTTGACATAAAAAAGGTGAATGACGATGCAAAATCAATCAAAAAAGTTGATAACAAAAAGATGAATGACGATGAAAAATCAATCAAAAAAGTTGACATCAAAAAGGTGAATGACGATGCAAAATCAATCAAAAAAGTTGATAACAAAAAGATGAATGACGATGAAAAATCAATCAAAAAAGTTGATATTAAAAAGGTGAATGACGATGCAAAATCAATCAAAAAAGTTGATATCAAAAAGATGAATGACGATGAAAAATCAATCAAAAAAGTTGATATCAAAAAGATGAATGACGATGAAAAATCAATCAAAAAAGTTGATATCAAAAAGATGAATGACGATGAAAAATCAATCAAAAAAGTTGATATCAAAAAGATGAATGACGATGAAAAATCAATCAAAAAAGTTGATATCAAAAAGATGAATAACGATGCAAAATCAATCAAAAAAGTTGATATCAAAAAGTTGGATGACGATGAAAAATCAATCAATAAAATTGATATCAAAAAGTTGGATGACGATGAAAAATCAGTTGAAAAAGTCAGGGCTAAAAATTTCGATGAAAGAAAAGATAAAATTTATATGGATAGAATCAGGTACCTTGAAAGCAGGCTCAGTAAATATGAAGATGTCATCCCATTTGATCCAAACGCAATGTCAACCGAAAAGCACGAAAAGAATGACGATGAATCAGACATCATTGAAGATGATGAAGAAGAAAGATTCCACAAACACAAAGATAAATTTCTTTTCTTTGGTGAAGGGGAAGAATCCCATCAAAAAGTAATTTGCAAGATTGGAGAAGGTGCCACATCGATTGCGTACAAAGTTGTTGATGAGCGAACCAAAGAAGTCATGTGCAAGAAAGTTTTTAAGGTTGATACCAAAAGGACAACAATCAAAGACTTACAAAACATAATGAAAGAATATGAAATACTTACACAAATACATCATCCATGCATTTGTGAGTGCATTGCAATGAATCCAAGTGAAAAAGTTGAAACAATAACAAAAGAAGATGACATTAAATTTGAAGACGAAGAAGAAGAAGAAGAAAAGCATGAAGAAGTTGCTATAACAACCTTTGCAATATACTTGAAATATCATCCATTTAATTTAAGAGAATGTTTGGATCAAAGCTTCATGACAAACACACTAAAAGTTAAAATTGCAGTTGAAATTGCTTTTGCTATGTCATACATTCATCAGAAAGGAATGATTCATCGCGATTTAAAATTGGAAAATGTAATGCTTAACTACATCTTCGAAGCACAATTGATTGACTTCGGTTTTGCTCATGTGTGCAACTTATCTCAAAGTGGTGAATCACTTACAACTGGCGTAGGAACGTTAGCTTACATGTCGCCTGAAATGTTAAATGAAGAAAAATATGATTGTAAAACAGACGTTTATTCCTTTGGTGTTTTACTTTTTGTTTTGTTTACAAAACATTTTCCTAAACAAAATCATAAAGATAAGCTTACAAATCAGAAGATTAGATTTCCACGTCCTTCTTCTTCCATTTCATCTTTTTGTATCGAAATAATTAAGAAATGCATGACATTTGAACCTTCAAAACGTCCATCTTTTGACGATATTTTGAACGATATGTTCTCACATTCATTTTTACTTGCAGATGAAATTGACACAAAAATTGTTAAAAGCAGATATCAATTATTGAATCGTTTCAGATCTTTAAACAAGTAATTTAAAATAACAAATTTATTACCAACATTGATATATCTATTAAATAAACTTTATCAGATATTTTTCATTTACTTCAAATATCGCGATTAAAGTTTTATTATATAGTAATCTTTTGTTTATGTTCTTGAATTGTAATTTTTTGCTTAATAAAAAATAAAAGCAGCATTAAAATATGTGTCCTAAATAAACTTTTTTTTTTTTTTTTTTTTAATTTCTAGACTTGTTAAAGTCCATGGACCTGTGGACTTACAAAATTCATTCAAATTTTTTTAGCATTTTTTATTTATTCACAAAATAAAAATTATTTATAATTTCTCTGAAATACACTGGTCCATCTGCCAGGACTTCCAAAATTCTTTCAATTTTTTTAGCATTTTTTTTTGTTCACAAAATAAATGATCGAATTATTATTTCTCAGAAATAATCTGGTCCATCTGTCAGGACTTCCAAAATTCTTTCAATTTTTTTAGCATTTTCTTTTATTCACAAAATATAAATTATTTATAATTTCTCTGAAATACACTGGTCCATCTGCCAGGACTAATAAAATTCTTTCAATTATTTTAGCATTTTTTATTTTTTCACAAAATAAAAGAATTAAAAAATTTCTTTGAAATATTTTGGTCCATCTGCCAGGATTTCCAAAATTCTTTCAATTGTTTATGACATTTTTTTTTCATGATTAAAAACATTCAAAAAAAATTTACTCATATTAGTTACTACTTTTCTATTTAAATAAACAAAAAAAAAAAAAAAAAAAAAAAAAAAAAAAAAAAATTAAATAAACAAATAAACTATAAAATATATGCATAAAATGAGTTCTTTTTTGAAATATAAAATAAAAATAAATTGACAAGGTTTGTTAGGTCCACGCCAAGTCCCTAGTCCACAAAAAGTCCATGAAAAGTGCATTTGTCCCGGACTTTTAACAAGTCTATTAATTACTTATTTATATAGATTTAAATATCGTGTGAAAATAGATATCAACGAGAAGTTTTTTTCAATCATTAATTAATTGTTCTATTATTTTTAGATTTTGTTCATATATCTCATTTTCAGTCATTTTTTTTTTTTTTTTTTTTAATTTTTTGATCTGTGATGTTTTTTCTCTCAAAAAGTTGGAAATATCAACTTTCCTCTTAAAAATTTGGGATTTTTGCTTTTTCTCACAAAATTATTAACTATTACTTAACCTACCACTGAGAGAGAGCAGGATTGTGAATGGACAACATAATTTTGGACAGGATAGTTCATTTCCGATTATAAAGTTGATTCACCAAAGATTTACCATTTTTCAAAAATGGTTGTAAATATATAGATATTTTGCTTTTCAGCTTTTAAACTCGTAATTTTCGCTACTCATAGATTTTATTAACAAAGCAAATAGTGGAAAAAAGCATTTAACAAATCCTGGTCCAATTTCAGCATCTCATATTTTAATCAAGATGCATTGGTGGAAAGAAAAAGATGATCGAAGAAAATGAAAGTAAAAGATGTAACCTGATAAATCAAGTTTTTCAAAAAGCACAAAGAGCAATTAGTTCATTAAGAGAAACGAATGATCCTGAAGCTTTTCAAAAAACCAATGAAATTCTAAAAGTCCTTAATGAAGTTGGAAAATTAAATGTTGCATTTAATGAAAGAGCAAAAGAATTAATCAATAGATCTAATTTTTATGATTACATAAATCAAATTGTAGATGAAGATGAAGATCAAGATACATTAATGTTTATTGATTCATATTTGGTAGATTCTGAAATGAAAAGAAGAGCAATAGAAGATATTAAATTTAATGAAGCAATTAAAGAATTTGATGATTCTGGCGTTATTTTTATGCTGAACAGAATGAGCAATTCATATTTTCAAAAGGATAAAAAATATGCATTTTGCAATGATTTAATTAATCTTTTGAACAGCAATTTATTTAAAATTAGGGGGAAAAAACTATTAAATTTTGAATCTGATCTGGACAACATGAGAAATGACTTATATTGGACAATAAAAATTAAATATAATGAGCCACCAAAAAAAGTATAAAAAATATATCAAAACTAATTTTTGATAAATAAATATAAAAATGCTTTATTTTTAATTATAATATTTTATTTAAACGCAAAAATATAGATAAAGCTTTATTGATTTGGATAAAATGAAATAAGAATATATGAAATTATGAAAAACAATACTGAACATTGAAAGTACAACGCGGATTATAATTGTGGTAATAATTAATTTATTTGCATGGTTTATAATCGATAAAAATAATAAATTTATTTGCACGAACCATTATTTTTTGGATTTATACTCAAAAAAGTTGGTGAATTATATTAGTACTTGGAATTTTCATCAATTGGAATCAATTTGAAGATTTTTTTACTCCAACAAAGATAAATTTCTTCTTAGCAAATAGCTTTTGTATAGGCCATTTAAATTAATTCAATTTCCGAAAAAAATGAAAATATACAAATATACAAATATAAATTTAATTTTATTAAATATCTATCGGTAAAATCATCATTAATTTTGATAAAAATAAATATATTTAAAAATATAAAATCAATTAATTTTATATAGTTATAAAAATCTGAAGTTTTCGCCGGCTTACCTTTATTGAAATAAAAAATTGAATAGAAGTATTTTATCTGAAATTTTCAATACATTTCTATTCATTCACAAAATCTCTTTTTTTGAGCATTGAATTTAATTGTCACATAAAAATATATGTATCTGTTCAAATATAGAGTATTTAAAGAGATTATTATAATATATATCTATATTAATTTCAATATATATATTTGCATATTATTATATGAAATTAATCTAAATTGACTGTTAATTTAATGCATTAAGCAAAAGTCTATATAAACGTGCAAACAAAGAATATTGATAAATTTAATTTATTTAGATAAAATATATACACTAATGTCTAAGTATAAAATGTAGTAACTAAATGAAGCATTCATATCATTCCAAGAAAAATGCAAATCTTTCATTTTTTTTTTTTTTCAAAAAGTATTGGTTACACCTGTATCAATGAGGAAAAATGAATAATAATCGTTAAACATCAATTATACTAATTAGTTAAACATGAATATTAACAATACTTTTTACATTTTTTTTTCATTTAGAGAGATATCTGTAATTTTTGAAAAACTAAAAATATAGTTGGTGGACATAATTCTGTTTTGGAGACATAATTATGTTTTCACATCATTTCTATATATTCAAATTGGACTTTTAAAAAAACAATTGTAGAACAATTAATATCATATTGGATACATTCTATTCCCCGATTTTCATTCACTTTTATCAAACTAAATTTGATCATAAATATGATATCGAATTTTTAATTTCTGAATATTTTTTTATTATTTGAAAAAAATTATAATTTACTTTTCATCTATAATTAAAATGTATCATTATTATTTATTGAAATAAAATAGATAATTAGAAAAAATGGTTTCATTTTCATTTCACTACTCAAAAAACTCATTTCATATCACATTTCATGTTTTTACCATAAAAAAAAGGTTGCTTTAATTTGCTCTAACATAGTTATTTTTTAGAATATAATGTATATATTATATTTTAGAAAAAAAATTATTGAAATAATAATTATATAAAAAGAAAAAGTGTTTTCAAAATATGACAAAAATCATTCATACAAAATTACTAATTTTGAAAAATGAGTTTATTTTATTTCAAATTAGATGCAGTATTAACCATCTATATGATGCATATAATATATTAAATATAATAATATGGTTGAAAAAGAATCAATCTTGGAAAAATTTCATTTTTCTTTTTTTCATTCAAAATCATTCATAAATCACACATGCATAATTGATATGATTTCAGAATTACATTATTTGATAACACATACAATGAAATATATTATTAATCCTCTAAAAATCATTGTTTCCCATCAAGATTTCAGGTTTTTCTAAGAAATATACAAATTTCACTTTTTTATTTTTTCTATTACAATAGCATTAAAAATAGCAATTAATCAATAAATATTAGGTAAGTATAGAAGAACTATTAAAATAATGAAAATAATTTCTCAATGTCTAAAATTGAAAGTCTTTTTAAGTTATTTCAGAAGTTACTCTTTTTCATTAAGGTAATAGATCTTGAGTAGAACCGCCAATTTTATTCTTTCAATATCATTATACTATATGCATTATATCAAATATTTAAATAAAAATTTAAAAGTTTTTATTTTTTATTGGAAAAAAACAAAAAAGTGATATGATTTTTAACTTTATTTTGTGCATCAAAATTTTCTTATATGAAAGTTTTTAGATATCAATTATCTAACAAAATTATATCATTACTGATTATGAATTAATGATATTATTATTAAATCCCAAGTTTCAATTATTGAGAATAAAATAAGCATTTTGACTTTTTTTTACATTAATGGCAAAATTTCATATAAATCGCAAATATAATAGCTCATTTAATTAAATAATGATGTATATAAAATATATTAATAAAGTATATAATATTATCAAATCATCTTTAAAAAGTATTGAGAAAAATGTGTTTTATTTTTGTTTACCATTCAAAAAGTTGAGCAAACATGATTATGTCCCAAAAACATAACGTGCCTTCAAAAAATCCTAAGCGCTTCAAATGATCCGAAGCGGTAGGTCAAAATGGATTTTAAGGCCAATTTAAAAAATGTAAATATCAATCGAAATATAAATTTTTACATTCATTTCTGGAAATAATTAAATATTATATAATATATTATTTCTCGAAATATCATTAATTTAAAAAATTATAACGATAAATAATTTTTCATCTAAAATTCACATCATTTTTTTTTTTTTTTTAGAATATTTTACAATATATTATTAAAAAAGATGAAGACTCATACAATTATCAAATTAAAAGTTTTTTTACGATCAACTTTTTTCAAAGGACGTTTGATGAAATTTCTGATCATTTTGAAAATAGGAAAATAATTATTTTGAATATTACGATCAACTTATTCAAAGGGTGTTGGAAAAAGCATTCAAATTAAAAGTTAAAAAAAAATGCTCAAATCATTATTTCTTCTGGTTCGCTAGAAGAAGAAGGAAGAAAATATTTGTTTAGATATAGAAAAAAAATATTATAAATAAATTTTATTCATTATTTCAAAATAAAAATTGGAAATAATATTTCAAAAAAATACCGGAGTTGATGTTGGACATGCATAAAAATGAAATTTAGAAAATATGCTTAAATCTTTGAATTTGTAATCTCGTATTTTGAAACAAAATGGTATGTAATCAACAGGACCAGTAACACATAAATATTTAAAAGCTTCTTTCTCGTGAATTGATTCGTTTATTTCTCTTAAATTTTGATTATCTGTAACTAATTTACGATTAATGTTTAATCTGTTGTTTCGCCTTTTTTTATGTAATAATATCTTTTCGTCTTCTGTTAAATTATGAATAAACGGTTGTGATATTGCTTGCCTTTTTTTCATGAAAGGGCTAACGACGACCGCCTAAAGCAAGTTTTTAGGGCAGCTGGCGATAACTCATCCTTTTCTTCAATATGAGCTGCTGCCCAAACAGCCTGGATCTGGCGGTAAGACATTTTTTCAAGAATTCTTAAATCTAGAATCCATTTCTGATCTTCAGTAAAATGAGTTTGATCAAGCAATTCCATTTGAAAAGTGACATGACTTTATATAATCACATCACTTTTCACCAAAAATCAATAAAAAAGTATTCAAATTTAAACTCATAGCAATATTGAAAAAAAAAACAATACATTTTAAGTAATATAGGTCAATTTAATATAATGGTCAATTTCATTTGACCTACTGCTACGGAATTATTGAAGCGCTACGGATCTATAGAAAGCACGTTAATTATGTCCACCAACTATATTAATATTTGGTATATATATATTAATATATATTATTTAATAGTATATAAAAATTAAATTAAAAAGTAAAATAAATTAAAATATAGATATTATTGTGAGATATTTTTAAGGGTAGACTGACATGATTTTTTTTCCCTTTTCAATATTGAATAAACTCATAGAATATTTATTTCAAAGGAGCTCTTTCGGAAAAAGTTTAGGTCAAATACCCAAAATATTTGCCTCAGTAGTATAGTATAGGCTCCGCTACCGCCAAGCCTATACTTGGGGGCTCCGCAGAGGCTCCGCACCCCACTACTCCAGGGGTTCGCACCCCTGGACCCCCTCAAAAGGTCCCCACATTCAAAAAGTTCGCAAATATTTTGGGTATTTGACCTAACGGTACAGGGAGCGAATTAGATATTTCCAAAGTGGAAGAGTTTTATCTTGATATCACTTTGGACGGTACCATCAAGGCAAACAGATTTTCTATGAGGCCTACTGGAAAAATATATGACCCAAAGAGTGATAAGAAATGGTATTTCATCACTGGTATATTAGATTCGTGTGAAAAAGTAGAATATTGTTATGCTTCATCAACCCCTAATGACTCACGAAATATTAGAATCTATTTATTCAAAGAATATGTTGACCCGATAGATGAGGTCAATTGGGACCCTACAACAAACCCCTTCGAATATATTATCAAACAACAATTTTATGAGATATATCCCAATCCTAATGCTGCAACAACATTATATACAGACTATAACATTACCTCATCGAAAATTATTACTGCCGACAATATTACTACAATGAGAAGTGATTTAAATATGGTAAGCAATAATGTTGATGTGATAAGTTATGACGTCCAGGAAATGAGCACGACAATGGAAAGCCTCAAAGGAAGAGTATCAAGAGCAGAAACAATAACTCAGCATCTAGAAGAAGATGTTGATAAGTTAAGAATTGTGTCATGGACAGCTTTAGCTTTTGGAGTAGCTGGAACGGCAGGTTCTATGGGCTCTATAGGCATGCAGCTTTTTCCCGAGGGAATCAGCTTTCCAACCATAAATGGAGGTGGATTTTTGAAGAGAATTTTCTCTAACAAATCAACGAAAGGCATGAGTGATTTGTTGCGGTCATCTATTAATTTCATGTCTGGGACCATCGCTAGGTCTATCACAAAAGATATTACTCCAATAATTATGTGGTGTGAAGAAGAATATAAACCATTAGATGATTTAAAATTTGAAGATGAAAATGATAATCCTGACAGTGGAGCCTTAACTTTAAGTGGGGCAATGGATATTGGTAATATATTTAGAGATTCTTTGAAGCCTGCATTTAAATTACTTGCCGAAAAAGTAAATGAAATAGAAGCTGAATTTGATAATTTCCCTACCGTTGATAAAGTAAATGAGGCGTTGGAGAAAGTAAAGAGTGAGATTCCTGCCGCCGTAGATTTATCAAAATATCGAGAAAAAAATGATTTGATATATAAAGATGCTGTCGATGTGCCTTTTGAAAATGTACAAGATAGCTCAGGAACGTGGGAAGTCAAAATAAAATTGACTAGGGGAACTCATCTTGTTGGAACAATATCAAATAACGATGGCTTTGTAAAAGAGTTTGATTATTTGTTTGATTATAATGGTGATATTACTGAAGATGGAGATGTTAATGTCGCTTTTGAAATCGACGGAACAACTTATTACTTAACTTATTATAAAAGTGATAGTAATGGTCTGTGCTTTTATATCGATAACGGGGCAGACTATTTTGATACCAAATTAATATTAGCGGAAAAAATATTGAAGCAAGATAAAATAGCATTGAAAAGTGAGATTCCTGAACCTGTTGATTTGACCAATTATGCTTTGAAAAGTGAGAATGAAGTATTGAAGACAAGGATAGAAAACTTAGAGACAAGATTAGCAGCGTTAGAGAATAAATTAACACGAATTAACTATACATTCAGCATACCAAATAGTACTAGCATTCGTTATCAATTTGACCAACAACTTGATGTATATGAAGCTATGCTTTATTTGACATATCATGAAAACAAAAATAATGTTGCCAGTGATAAAGAAATCAAAATCAATATATCATTCAATGTTAATAATACTCCTAAGTATGAATATCAATGCGAACCAAATAAGATATGGATAAACAATATTGAATTTCCATTAAATAGTAGCAATTTTATTGTCAATGCAACAGCTAATTTTATATTGATAAATACAACATTCTTTACATCAAATGGTATCTTAGCTGAAGATAACACCAAGAATGAAATACATTCATTACTATAAAGTAAGCATATTCTATAGGGATTGGTGTTTGTTCTTCAGCTGGATTGAGCGTCGGGTACATTTCAATCATGGTAAAACAACTTCTTGATTCGAAGGGATATCTTAACAAAAAATGGTTGGGATTTCTTGACGGAACGTTAAGAAATCACGCCATTTATATATACTACTACATATTATAAAAAAGATTCTATATTAGCGAACGACATTAGGAGTGAGCCTCCCTAGGTGTTTAGATATATAGCCCGAAGGTAATCTGAGCCCCCCCCCCCAGCGGGGGGGACGAGAGGGGGGGAGAGAACAAAAAAGAAAAAGATTTTGCGTAAGCAAAAGAGGGGGGATGCATGCTGGGCTTTAGCCCAGACCATCCGGGGGATATGCCCCCGGTGGGATTTATCCCACAAATTCATTTAGGTCGATTTTTTTGGGCTAAAATAATTTTGATAACGAGACGATAAAAGTATGAGTTTGGATTTTTTTTGCTGCGAACTTTTTGAATGCGGGGGCCTTTTGAGGGGGTCCAGGGGTGCGAACCCCTGGAGTAGTGGGGTGCGGAGCCTCTGCGGAGCCCCCAAGTATAGGCTTGGCGGTAGCGGAGCCTATACTATACTACTGCCTCTAACGATCGATATTAAAAGCAAAATGCAAAAAATAAAAATCGACCAAAACCTAAAAAAAAATGTTCAAAAGTTTTTCAGCTAACTGAATATGTCAAAAAAACCATCTAATTTCACAAAATAATATTATAAATAATATTCCAAATTAAGAAAATCGTTCCAAAAAACATAAAATTGAAATGTATTAGTTATGAAGGTAATAAATATATACTTTTTGTAAGAAAATAAAAAAACTTTTTTGGCCATATGTAAAAAAATTTTTTTCTAAATTTTTTAAATCAACTATTAATATTAATGATTATTATTCCCAAATAATATTTTCCAATTTTTATTCATAATTTCTGATAAATTAATTGAAAAGTTCCTTTAGATGTGATTCAAAAAAAGATTTTAAATTGAGAACCATCGTTTTTATCTTTTCTCAAATAATGATGGTTATAAGAGTTTAGAATATTTTATTTAGGAATATCATTTTATAAAATTATTTTTTATTAAAAATATTTATATTATATATTTTAATCAATCATTGTAATATAAAAGGAAATATAATAATTAAAATATTTAAATTATTCGAAGATATCAATTTTCCAGCTAAAAGAAAATATTTCAATATCTATTGAAAATTAATTTATCATATAATTATATTTTATTTCAAAAAATGATTTATATTTTGTAAATCTAAATCATATATATTAAATATATATAAATTAAAAAATATAATAATATTTATATATTATAAATATTACGTGTACACCAATATTTAAATATTTTTCCTTTAATAGAATAATTTCAGAAATTTTTTATTTGTTGATTGAAAATATGAATCTTTATATCGCATCATATATTTCAGATATATAAAAAATGGTTTATTTATATTTGTTTATATATATTTATGTTAAATATTATTTAACTAATTTTTGATAAATGCAAATTCTCCACAAGGAATGATTTTTGTATGAACTCAGTGAAAATAAGCTTTTCAAAAAGTTTGATCATGTCAGCCTACCCTTAAAACAATAAACATAAAAATACTTTATTTCGAAGTTGCCATACACATATTTGAATGATATTTTTTTCAAAATTATTTTAATGAAACAAAAATCAAATTGTCCAAGGGCATTCTAATTCATCATGGGCGGTCAAAGAATCTGACCAAATGCTGACCAGGTACAACCATAATAATTTTTTATGATAAAAAATATTATTCAAAAAGTATCAACGTTAAAATTTTAAACTTTTTCAATATATTTATAAAAAATTACTTTTTTTTTTTCCTCTTTGCAAATAATGGAAAGCTATATCGCTGATAAAAAAAAGCTTTACACTGCCATTCTCGAATTTCTTGAAAATTCAGATGAGAATTTCGACTACACAACGATTGAAGAATGTTTTGAAAGATCATCTCCAAATCTCAAGCAGAAAGACAAAGATGGAGCTTTTGAAGACATGAAAGACTTTTTGCGAATTATAAAAAATATCAGTGACGAACACCACCGTGATACAACTTTCATCGCCAGAACTCAACAACTTCTTCTTCACTATAAAGACCAAATCAAACAGACCTTGTCAAATGAGGAAATCTTCTATATTTTTGAAGACAACAAATTACTCGTTCATTTTCTATTGTCGAATGATGTCATAAGACTAACAGACAATATTTGCGAATCGATGATGACTAAATACGAAGCTAACGGTAACCGTTACTGCCACTTTTTCTATCCCGAGCTCGAAGAATTTTTAGGAGAAGAGAAAATGAAAACGGTTAAAAACGAACTTTTAAATAAGTCATCAAATATTTTTGACAACTATGATTTGAAACGCCAAGAAGGCGAGAATGACTCGCACATTTGCTCAATGATACGAAATGATTCAGTTGAAGAATTCGTTTCATATGTGACTCGGAGTAACTGTTCACTTTCAAGCCAAATTACACCATCAATTTTTGAGACCAATTCATTCTTACTCGAACGAAAAGATACGACTCTGATTGAATATTCAGCTTTCTTTGGATCGATTCAAATTTTTCAATATTTGATGATGAGTGAAGTTGAATTGAGAGCATCGCTGTGGCTTTATGTGATTCATTCAAAAAATGCATCATTGATTCATATTCTTGAAACAAAGGAGGTTTGTCCACCAAAATTTGATAACAAAAATGAAGAAGAATTAAATGAAGCAAATAACGAATATTTGAGATGCCTTACTGAATCAATTAAATGCCATCACAATGATTTCGCTGACTACATTCAAAATAATTTTCTGTTTCAAGAAGAAAAAGATCCAAAACGAAACGAAATGATTACATGTAATTGCATAAAATACCATAATTACTATTATTTAGAGACAGAAACCATCAAAGAGCATGGATTCTTCTATTTGCACCTCTATAAATATAACGAACTTTTCAACCTTTTATTGAAAGAGAAAGAAGAAGGAATCAAAATGAAAATTATTTAAATCACAAATATTTTGATGAAGAACTGATTTCAGCGACCACAATTCAATAAGATAACATCATAAAACATTTTAATTGTGTTCGATAAGTGTATATTTTATGATATTTCAAATATTGAATATTTTTATAAAATTCATCGACATCAATTTTTTTCAATGTTTCATATTTTTTTTATAAGACAGCATTACAAAAAGCGGCCAGTAAAAATGACATTGAAGTTATTTATTTTTTGTTATTAAAAGAAAATGAAATATCCAATGTTTTTTTCGATGGAAATACCAATTTAACGCAAATATCAATTCCATCATCTGTAACTTCAATTGGAAATTATGCTTTCAGAGAATGTTCATCATTAACACAAATATCAATTCCATCATCTGTAACTTCAATTGGAAATTATGCTTTCAGAGAATGTTCATCATTAACACAAATATCAATTCCATCATCTGTGACTTCAATTGGAAATTCTGCTTTTAGAGAATGTTCATCACTAACACAAATATCAATTCCATCATCTGTAACTTCAATTGGAAATTATGCTTTTTGTGGATGTTCATCATTAACACAAATATCAATTCCATCATCTGTAACTTCAATTGGAAATTATGCTTTTTGTGGATGTTCATCACTAACACAAATATCAATTCCATCATCTGTAACTTCAATTGGAAATTATGCTTTTTGTGGATGTTCATCATTAACACAAATATCAATTCCATCATCTGTAACTTCAATTGGAAATTATGCTTTCTATGGATGTTCATCATTAACACAAATATCAATTCCATCATCTGTGACTTCAATTGGAAATTCCGCTTTCGGTATGTGTTCATTATTAACACAAATATCAATTCCATCATCTGTAACTTCAATTGGAAATTATGCTTTCTATGGATGTTTATCATTAACACAAATATCAATTCCATCATCTGTGACTTCAATTGGAGATTCTGCTTTCTGTCGATGTTTATCATTAACACAAATATCAATTCCATCATCTGTGACTTCAATTGGAGATTCTGCTTTCTGTCGATGTTCATCATTAACACAAATATCAATTCCATCATCTGTGACTTCAATTGGAGATTCTGCTTTCTATGGATGTTCATCATTAACACAAATATCAATTCCATCATCTGTGACTTCAATTGGAAAATCTGCTTTCTGTCGATGTTCATCATTAACACAAATATCAATTCCATCATTTATTGATAAAAGATATCTATCGATACCAAAATCAACAAAAGTCACAACATACCCATGTTTTCACCTTTGACTATGAGTTTTCCACTTTTGAAAGAAAACAGTGAAATGAGTATTTCAATTTTTTCTATATAGCATATCATTTATGATGTCATATTAATTTTTGAGAATATTCAAAATATGATCGTTGTGTAAAAAATACGTTATTTAAAAATTTTCACTTCATTTTTTCTTTTTTTTTTAAACTAATTTGTTTATTTCAGAAGCTCAAATATGAAACTTTTATATATTGCTTGATCCTCTTTTGTTTAATGGTAATAACTCAAAATTTTTGATTTTCCAATCATATTTGATTTACAAATATTTCGACCAATAAGAACAATTGAAAAGTCAAAATAAAAAATGAAAATACTGTATTTATAAATTTTTAGATAAACATATGATCACCAAAATCTTACATTTTTGGTTCAAAAAGTTCAATATTCATATCCATTTTTATAGCCATTAAAGCATATTCGACAAATTTGTTTTTTTAAAATTTTTTATTTATTGGAAGAATTTTTCAAAAAACCAAAAAAAGTGATTTTTTATTTTTCATCGACCATATTATTTCTTTTTTATCACAACGGTTTTTTGGATTCATGAAAAATAAACATGATATTTATTTATCACAAGAGTTAAACTCTTTTTTTTTTTTTTTTTTTTTTTTTAAAGTTATTTTAAAATGATAATTAAAAATAATAATTCGGAAAATTTTATGAATAGCTTTATATTAATATTTGATCTATTTTAAGAAAAGAGAAACTATTAATTAGCATAATTTTATAATGATTTATACTCTCATTAAGTTCATCAAAGAAAAAAAAAAATCATTATATCACTGCTTTTAAAAATTGTTTTTTCATTGTTAATAATAATTTTTTATATATTTAAGAAATTTAACAAATAATAAAAATATCGTTTTTCAAATAAAAAACAATGAGATATTATTAAAAAAAAAAATATGAATTTTAGATACTCAATTATTCAATGATAAAATCATTGAAAAAGATGCAACTATCAATAATTCACAATTTCTAATTTAAAATATTCAAAAATTCAGATAAATCGCATTGTTACTCCATTTTAAATCATATTTAAAGGGAGGCCAACGAAAGCTTTCACATCTAACTCAAAGTACAGTTATATTGGAAATTATATATTCTAATATTAATATATATATTAAAATTAATTACTAATGCATCTCATGATTACTTTTATTTTATTTTAAATAATTAGATATTTTTATTTTTTAAAAATTGAATTAATTTGAATGAAATATAAAAATAATATTTTTCTTATTTCTCAATAATCTTCAAATATTATAAATTTAAAATCAAAATATATTTTTATATATTCATTCATAAAATAAACAATTATATTAAGAATAAAAATCATTGGATTTTTTTTATTCACATAGTAAATCATCTTAAATTAAATAACTTTTTTACGGAATAAGATCTGAATGTTTATAATAAAACAATTTTTTGTGTTTTGAAAGCAAAAAACAAATAAATTAAAATTTTCTTAATTGGTTGAAATTATCATAAGACGGAAAAAATCAAATATGTTTAAAGCATTAATGGAGTATAATTGATATATATAATCAATTATTGTAATTTGTTTGCGATTTTAATTTAAATGTAAAGCTATATAAATCGCAATATGATAACAGTCAAACGAATCATGATTTTGATTTTTAATTATAAATATACTATAAGTATATAATATTTCACCTCTAATTATGGAATGAAATATTTTAATTTGATGGAACTCATGATATGAATCTCTCCATAATGTAATTATTTCAACGTTACTTTTAGAAATCAATATATTTAAATCATGTATGTTGCATATATAGAATTTATTTACAAAATAAATCTTTTTTTGAAAGAATCAAAACCATTTTTGTTTTTTAGATCGGCTTTATTTTGCCATTATTGAAATAAAATACATATTTCTCAATAATTTGAGTTAGGATTTAAATATTAATTATTTTATTAGTTCTATTTTTATTTTATAAATATAAATAAAGAATTAATTTATAAAAGGATGTGCCAATTTTTAGATATTTTCTTTTTAAAATGCTCTTACAAAATTTTTTGTATCAAAGGTATCTCAACGAAAAACAAAATTATTTAAAAAACGATTGCTTAAATATTGCATATTTATATACCAAGTAATTAAAACTCATATTTAATTCAGGATATATCTCATTTTAGCAGATCGGATATTATGGATATTGATGCATTGACCAAAAATAAAACAAAATATTATTAACAATATTTAATACAAATATTAAATAAATAGTTATTATTTGTAAATGTACTTATTTTAATGAGATAAATGGAAAATAATAGAAAATTCTAAATTCATTCAATTTCGTTGGCCTCCCTTTTCATATTTTCATATTCATTTCACATCATACCTTGAACTAATTATCAAATAAAAAGCTTCTCTTTTATTTGGAATATTAAAATTAGTATTAATTAAGACTATTTATATTATTATTATTTAAAAAATATAATAAACATTTTTTAATAGTATCAATTTAAACTAAAAGACTATTTGAAAAATCAGAAAAAAATGGGTGGGGTAACTTAAATAACGTATTTTTGGCAAAAACATATTTTTAAAATATCTTTTTAAATATTAGAGTTATTTAAAATATATTATATATAAATATATATATATAAAATATAATGAGAAAAAACCGAATAAATCAAATAAATCTTGAATTTTTTTTGTATCATTAATAAACAGATATTATGATGTAGAATCATAATTTAAAGATTTTATCTAAACCAAAATATTTTATAAGTTTTGTATTCTTTATTAAATATTATATTTTTTTAAATAACATGATTCATTTATAAAAAATCTATTTTTATGAAAAAAAAAGTGAAAAAATGATTTGTTTTTATGTCAATAATAATTGTTTGGGATCCAAATCATTATATTTGTTTGTTTATTATATGCTTAACAATATATATACTAATACCTAAAATCGGCTCCACGAATGCATCGGAAAAATGCGCCGAAATTGATTGGCAGTTTTTATAACAAATAGTTGACATTCAAATATATTATGAAATATATATTTTTAAATCTATTATAAAAATATATATATGATATAATATTATGGATATACTAAATATTTGCTATTGAATTTGAAAAATATTAATGCCTTTTATCAATTTTGAGTGCTATTTCAATTATTCTCAAATAATTGAATTTTTGAATAATATTTTTTCTGACACTTTGAGAGGTTAAAATTAAATATTAGAAAAGTTCTCAAAACATTTTAATAATTTAATCGAATAATATATTGTAATAATAATGCAAACATTAATTATTAAATGTAATTAATTAAGCTATTTATTAATGTAGTTATGGAATTTATGCCTAGGAGTTTGATGTTTCTTGTCTTTTTCGAGGTTTAAAGGATTATTGTTTATCAGGCAGTTGCAGCATTTGTAGTTGTGACTACGCTTGTGGCTGTGTCAGTGATTGTCGTCGTCGTGGAGTTTGTGACCGCTTTTTATGAATTTGATACGTTCCGAATTGTTTTGGTTGAGTTCCAGGTAGTTGCTTTAGAACTTGATTTGAACTTGGAATTTGTTTCTTTAATAATAACATATAAAAAATATTTATTATCACTTCCTCTTGGTATAACTTCCACTTTTTTCAATGGAAAACCAAATATTTTGTGAATTATGAGTGTTGAATTGAAATGAAAATTATTAATTGCATTATTTAATAGTTCGCATACTATTTTATTTTTTTATATAAAAATTCCAGGTAAAAGATATTTTATATAAAAATATAAACTATTTAAAAGTAATGGTAATATATTAAAAATAATAATTTACACTTAATATTATAATTATAACTTAAAAAATATTATTTACTTTATATTTTCTTTTCTGGTAAATAATGCTTTTAAAAAATCGGATTATTTTTCTGATACTCATAAAAAATTAATAAAGGTGCTTGAAAATCAAATTCAGTAAAAATTCACAAAAAATTCAATTATTTTATTAAAAAAAAGATATTATTTTATAGATGCATTGGTGGAACTGATTTTTAAAATATCGAATTATATTCTTTTATTTTAAATATACATATTATATTTAAAATATAAAAGGATTTTATTTTTTTATAGTTACCCCACCCATAGAAAAAACTTTTTTCATGAACAAAGAGGTATTCACCTTAAGTGACTTAACGGTCATTTTTCTTCTTTAAAATGTATTTTTAATTTTTTGAGCTAAATACAGATTATTTTTATTTCTTTTTATCATCAAAATAATCTATAAAATGTTTAAATGACGATTTGAATATTAAATTGAAGAAAAAATCATATTTTAGATAACAATATAATTATATCATTTTATTTATAACATCGAATATATTTTGGATATCTTCATTATTCCAAAGTATTGTCACAATAAATGAAAATTTCTAATTATTTCCTAATTCAGAAACTGCAAAATCTGCATTCTTCATACTTTCAAACCCAAAAAGCATTTTTAAAGAAAAACAGATGATAACTTCAAAAATTGTCTTTATATGATTCTACATCTTTAATATAATGATTATATTGGCCATGAGAATTTATTCCTAGAAGCATTAGTGATTTTATGCGGCCAATTTTTTGGAAAATATGTTTCATTTATTAGACTCAAAATAAAAAATAAACGTTTTTTAACGTACATATAATTACAAAAATATTCAAAATTTTTAATAAAATTAAAGTGGCATTTTGGAACATTTTTCTTTCAATTTTTTCCTATTAGAAAGTATTTCTCCTGTTGAAAGGCCCCAATTTATAACATTTATTAGTTTATCTGTTTCGTCAGATGACCAAGGACCATTCATGCATATCAGTCCATTTTGAGGAATACGATATTGTTTATTGTATTTTAAATCTTCATCTTTCACAATATCGTATTCCAAGTTTAACAGATCAATTATGTTATTGAAATTAAAATTACTTTTTCCTCTAGATTTTATTAATGTGAATACAGTCTGGCAAATGTTTTTGAATGATTTTAAACTAACTTTATTAAGTCCTTTGTAATGCTTTTCCATCTCTTTCTTCAATGATTTATAATTGTTGTATGAATGTAAAAGGTGTGCTTCATAACATTTTTCCAAAAATTCATCCGTTACTATGAAATGCTGAGATTCATAATTTGCATTTGAATTATCTGTGTTATTAATAATACTTAACGACGAATTAGGCTGGATTGAAGGATTTGTAAATGAATTGGGCTGTCCAATACTAGATGTGATTTGAACTTGAGGAAGAGTAAAATATTGATGACTCAAAGATTGCGAAGTATTCTCTGTGTTATTATTAATAATACTTAACGACGAATTAGGCTGGATTGAAGGATTTGTAAATGAATTGGGCTGTCCAATACTAGATTTGATTTGGACTTGAGGAAGAGTAAAATATTGATGACTCAAAGATTGCGAAGTATTTTGATTTTGCTGATTCTTCTTTGAGTTTAGAAGGTCTTGAAAAGAGCTTATTAGATTTTGCGCAGAACTGTTTTGAGGCTTTGATAATATGTCATCGAAATGTTCTTCGCTATTGTCTGAATTATCATCTAGGAACCTGTATAGAGAAGCAAATGCTTGTAAAACATTACGTGAACTCATTATTTATTATATTATTTCTTAAATTAATTTAAGAAAAACCAAAATAACTAAAGTGAGAGAAATAAAGGGGGTCAATTCAAAAAATAATTAATTTCAAGGGAAAACGATAATAAAAATTTATTTTGAGAAAAAAATATTTGAAAAATTTTTTTTTTCTTAAAATTATATTTTCTGAAAAAATATTCAATTTTTTCTTAACTTGATCGTCAACCCCTATTTTATTGAATGTGACCCCTATTTTTTGGGGGCACTTTATAATAGAAATTATATTTCATGAAAAAAGAAATGCCAATTCACTTTTAACTTAATTTCATTATCTTCATGAAATTATATCAAAAAAAGATGAAGTGACATGAATTGAATAAACCTAAGAAAAGTGGAAAACTCATAGTCAAAGGTGAAAACATGGGTATTATAGTTGATGGACATAATTATGTTTTTGGGACATAATCATGTTTGCTCAACTTTTTGAATGATACACAAAAATAAAACACATTTTTCTCAATACTTTTTAAAGATAATTTGATAATATTATATACCTTATTAATGTATTTAATGTACATCATTATTTAATTAAATGAGCTATTATATTTGTGATTTATATGAAATTTTGCCATTAATGTAAAAAAAAGTCAAAATGCTTATTTTATTCTCAATAATTGAAACTTGGGATTTAATAATAATATCATTAATTCATAATCAGTAATGATATAATTTTGTCAGATAATTGATATCTAAAAACTTTCATATAAGAAAATTTTGATGCACAAAATAAAGTTAAAAATCATATCACTTTTTTGTTTTTTTCCAATAAAAAATAAAAACTTTTAAATTTTTATTTAAATATTAGATATAATGCATATAGTATAATGATATTGAAAGAATAAAATTGGTGGTTCTACTCAAGATCTATTACCTTAATGAAAAAGAGTAACTTCTGAAATAACTTAAAAAGACTTTCAATTTTAGACATTGAGAAATTATTTTCATTATTTTAATAGTTCTTCTATACTTACCTAATATTTATTGATTAATTGCTATTTTTAATGCTATTATAATAGAAAAAATAAAAAAGTGAAATTTGTATATTTCTTAGAAAAACCTGAAATCTTGATGGGCAACAATGATTTTTAGAGGATTAATAATATATTTCATTGTATGTGTTATCAAATAATGTAATTCTGAAATCATATCAATTATGCATGTGTGATTTATGAATGATTTTGAATGAAAAAAAGAAAAATGAAATTTTTCCAAGATTGATTCTTTTTCAACCATATTATTATATTTAATATATTATATGCATCATATAGATGATTAATACTGCATCTAATTTGAAATAAAATAAACTCATTTTTCAAAATTAGTAATTTTGTATGATTGATTTTTGTCATATTTTGAAAACACTTTTTCTTTTTATATAATTATTATTTCAATAAATTTTTTTCTAAATTATAATATATACATTATATTCTAAAATAATATCTATGTTAGAGCAAATTAAAACAACCTTTTTTTTAAAGTAAAAGCATGAAATGTGATATGAAATGAGTTTTTTGAGTAGTGAAATGAAAATGAAACCATTTTTTCTAATTATCTATTTTATTTCAATAAATAATAATGATACATTTTAATTATAGATGAAGAGTAAATTATATTTTTTTCAAATAATAAAAAAATATTCAGAAATTAAAAATTCGATATCATATTTATGATCAAATTTAGTTTGATAAAAGTGAATGAAAATCGGGGAATAGAATGTATCCAATATGATATTGATTGTTCTACAATTGTTTTTTTAAACGTCCAATTTGAATATATAGAAATGATGTGAAAACATAATTATGTCTCCAAAACAGAATTATGTCCACCAACTATAATTAATAAATAAAAATAATATTTTTCATTTATTCCTGTCGCATTAATAAAAACTTTTTCATTGAGTTGATTTAAACAAATTTTTACTTATTATATTTTCATCGAATATTTTCTTATATGTTAATGATATAACTGGAAAAAATTAATCAGGTGATTTGATATAATTAATTTAAATAGGACATATGGTCAAAAAAAAAAAAAAAAAAAAAAAAAACTTTTAAACTTTTTGAATACTTTTTTATACAATTTTTCGGCTTCGTGCAGCCCCGTGGTGATCACTGATGCGTATATTCCAAAAATTGAATAAAAATTGTATAAAAAAGTATTCAAAAAGTTTAAAAGTTTTCAAAAAGTGGCGTAGAAAAATACGATTATGAAATAAAAAGAACTGAGTTATATATATATTGATTTTAAGAATGTAAAGTAAATATGGGTTAAATTTTATATAGATATGACATGAGAAAATGATCATTTTACAATCAGGATAATATTTTTTTTTAATTGAATATCTAGATAAGTTTTAGTTGTAAATCAAAGAAGTCTTTTTCGCTACAGAATATTATAATTTATTTGATAATTTATTTTCTGCTAATGTAAGGTTGTTTGGCCGAGTGGTCTAAGGCGCCAGTTTAAGGCACTGGTCCGCGAGGGCGTGGGTTCGAACCCCACAGCAACCATTTTTTTAATTTTAAATAAATCTGTTTCATGTTATAAAAGAACGCAAGGAATTTATCAAAGGACCATTTTTTTCAGTTTTATTTAACAATTATATATAATATGAAGTTTTATTCTGCATGATTCTCATTTAAATAATATAATTTCATATAATATGAAATCTTTTTATTATTTTTATGAAATTATATTATTTTTTCATTATATAAAGACATTTTTTAAATAATTTTCCAATTACATTCATGAACTATTGAAATAATGGCTAATTATACATCAAAGCTTTTTTTTAATTACAATTGACCATTTAATGGCGAAATTGTAAATTTTACTTTTGAAATTATAATGGCAATCGATTTTCTTTATAATCCATATGTTCTCCTCTTTTTTACATTTTGGATCTTTTGGAGTATCTATTTCATTTATAATATTTATTTATTCTTCAAAAATAAGAATTCTTTCTATATCAAAAGTCGATGTCCGTGGCTAATCTTTTGTTCGGCCATTGGCCAATATCTCATGATGACATCTCTTACCTTTAGAATACTAGTAACGCCAGCCAAATTTCCAAATTTTGTTTCCCATTGGTATATTTGGCTTTTTATTCCATGTCACATGATTCCATATCCAATTCGATCACTCCGCTTTATTATTCGTTATAATGTCAACAAGATTCCGGAACTTACTGAGGAACAACATCGACATGCAAAATGTTCAATTCGATTCTGGGACTGGTTTCGACGTCATCCTAAATATTTAACGGATACAGCCTTTTTGATTTACAACTGGATTCTAGTAGCAATTGCCTTTATTGTAGGTATTGCTTTATATATCAAAGATCCCACATCTCATCCAGGCAATTACGGGCAGCACTACTCATACTCTTTTTTTGTATGGTGTTTAATACTACTAATATGTTTCAGTGTATTTCATTGGATTACTCTTTACTATATTTCTCAATTTCACGATAAGTTATATTTCACCATAGAATTGGCCATTGTCGGCGTTGTCTGGATTATTTTCATGACCTTATACATCATCTTTGGTTGGATCCGTCTTACACCCGCTGAAATCCAGCCAATTATGGGAATTCTTTTGTGTGTTGGCGTTTTTTTGGCCAGTTTCGGTTTTCCTATTCAATTATCGGTTACAAAACCGTTAGAACCGACAAACACTGACAAAATATTTCGCCATTTGGAAGATGTCATGGAACCGAACGAACATGACGATATAATGAAAAATGCTAAGAAAAAGTTTCGCGATTTTTGTGAGAAAAGACAATGCCTCGAAGGATTCTTGTTTTACGACGCTGTTTTGAGGTTCAGAAAAGAAGGCGACCCTGTTGAAAGAACTAAATTATTTAGGACTATAAAAGAGAGATTTATAATGAAAGACGCAATTTGGCATATTAACGTCCTAGGTTCAATTTTGAATGATATTTTGCAGGTGAATGAAAACAGCATAAATAACGAGGTCTTGAATGAAGCTTTTAATGAAAATAAAAAGTTGCTTGAAACTGATATTTTCATTAACTTTAAGTGCACTAAAGCGGCAAAAGATTTACTCAATGAATTTTATAGAAGAGAAAACGTTTTGGTCGGTTATGGCCATAAAAATAACCGCCACAATAACCGTAATAATCGAAACGATCGAAATAATAATCAAACTTGATTCTTTTTTTTTTTCATTTTGTTACAAACAATATTTATACTTGATTAAAACTTTATGTTATTTTATTTATAAACAATCAAATAAAGCATGATAAAACTTTATGTTTTTTTATCTTTCAATTTGATTTTGCAATTCGAATAAAAATTTTCAGGATTGAATTTTCAATATAAAAAGAACTTTTTTTTTTGTTAAAAACATTTTGTATAATTGATTTGTAATTATAGTTTTACTTTTATTAAATACAAACAAAAATACTATAAGCAGATAAATTCCATTTAAATGAGTATTATTTTTCATTACTAGTGAAATAGCTTATACTACTATATGTGAACTCGTCATAATAACTATTGGAATAGCTGTCATGTTTACTACTAATCGTTTCATTTTGACTTTCTTCTTCTTCAGAATATATTGTGGAATATGTGTACGTGTACGTGTAGTAAGAGTACGAATACTCACTATCATCAGATTCTTCGTCTAAGAATGAAGTATCAAAGTCAGGTATGTTGTCCTCATTTCTCACCATTTTTATCTTCCTCTTGATATAAAAAACGCACATTACGATAGCAACAATGATAAATATAAAAGAAATCGAAGCTGGAGCAGCAGCCTTCTTGAGTTCTTCCTTCGTGAAAACCTCCTTTCGCCCTGACACGATAGGATTGAAAATATTCATTGGATCTGGAATTTTCGTCCTGTTTGGCGTGAAGATTCTCGATGGAGTGAAGGGCGATGAAGGAGTGAATTCTTTCGTCTGTGTGTGAGTCATGACAATGAAAGTATATGATGATGAAAACAAGTCAGATTGAGAGAAAAGTGAGGATGGTCGAATAAGGCCAAAAGGCAAAGATAATGAAAAAGTAGATGAGAATGTAAACAAAGATGATTGAGTGAATGTTAAAGACTCACTAAAAGAAGAAGACTTAGTAAAGGAAGAAGACTTAGTAAAAGATGAAGTTCGTGAAAAAGAAGAAGATTGGCTGAAAAACGATGACATTGAAAAAGAAGAAGAATGAGAAAAATGATCTGACCTAGAAAATAGTGAAGAAGAAGAAAAAGAAGACGAGCCAGTAAATTTCATTGAAAAAGAAAATTCTGATGACTCAGAAAAAGTTGAACTTTTTGTGAACACATCTGAATTTGTGAATTCTTTTGAATTTGTGAAGATGTCTGAATCAACAGCACATCTTGTTGGTTTGTTAAATAATTGGTTTTGAATGTAAGTTGTTTTTGGCTGAT
The DNA here is from genome assembly GCA_039105265.1 of Tritrichomonas musculus. Taxonomy (NCBI): domain Eukaryota; phylum Parabasalia; order Tritrichomonadida; family Tritrichomonadidae; genus Tritrichomonas; species Tritrichomonas musculus. The sequence goes on along the minus strand of JAPFFF010000072.1, from coordinate 247,976 downwards.
TAAAAACTCCACCATTAAGTTGGTGACCGTTTAACATTGAATTAACCTCATTTTCACTATATTCAAAAATAAAATTTGTTAAAATCATTTTTGAAACAGAGACCAAATTAGCCATTTTAACCCCATCGGTTTCTGAGAGGGGCTTGTTTCCAAAAAGGGCAAAATTTGATATAATGGGGTCATTTGTAGGATTAATTTCTTGGAGATATAAGAAAAAGATTAAATTGGTATTATCAATCATATTCACATATTCAACATGAAAGTTACTGTTATAATCACCTAATTTCAAATCAATCAAAAAGTCGCCACTGTTATCAATTAGATTATTATGACTAAAAGAGATGACTTGGCTTCTTTCGCTCCAAAATAAATAAACACAACATAATTGTTGATTGTGAATTATGTTTTGATTTCTTGTAAAGTTTGAATTGTCACAATCATTATTTGTAGTATCTGAATAAACAACTGAACTTTTGCAAATATTGTTAGTAAATAATGATTGATCAATTTTATTCAGTGAATAGTCAATTTTTTCATGATAAATTGCACTTCCTTTTTCATCGGATTGACATCCTGAAAATAAGCATGATTTAATAATAACTTCTTGACCAGTTGAATATATACAACCACCGTATCCAGAGGATGAGCATGTAGCAAACACTGTGCTGGTGGCATATATTGAAGAATAGGATAATGTCGTATAAATGGCACTTCCATTTTTATTTGACGGATCCATTGTTAAGCAGTGTGTGAAACAGCAATTAGTTAGGTTTAATTTACTCATAGTTTCGGTTACTTCTATCCTTGACGTAAAAATTTGGTCTAATTCATCTGTTGATGAAATAAAAAATACCGAATTTAAAATATTTGTAAAAAAAGAATTATAAATTGAAATTTTTTCTTTGATTTTACAAGAATTATGGAAGAAAAATGAATTAAATAATTTAAAGGCATTGACTTTGTCGAAACTATATGAGCAAGGAAATGAAATTTTAGGCGATGCTATCATTGGAGAATAATGCAGGCTATGACAAGAAAAAAAAATTAAAGATAGATTGGGTATCATTTTTTTAAACTTTTTCTAAAAAATGATTTATTTCAAAATTTTGGTATATTTAAAGTATATCTTATTGTATTATGCTGCACATCTTGAAATAATAATGATTTTATATATATTATACTATTTAGTAATAAAAACTAATAAAATATAAAGTATTTTAAAAAAAGAATTTTGTCAAAAAAAAAAAAAAAAAAAAAAAAAAAATATTTAAAAACAATACTATTTTTTTTCTCTCAAACGCTTTGAAAAAGTTTTTCCACACAATTTTTTCATTTTTTCCGAGATTTTGTTTCAGAAATTTTAATGGAGTAAAATGACATAAATATAAATAATGTAAAAAAGAAATATTTATTATAATAAAGAATAGTTTTTTCAAAGCCTTTTTAGCTTTTTTTGGGAATGATGCAAAAACAAACAGCTGGGCAATAAAAATTCTGTGACTTATTACTAATGTTGAAATATATGTGTTACAATAGCTTCAATTCTTTTTGATTTTCATTATAAAGGAGCAGAATCGTTGCATAAAGCATGCTTTGATGGATAATTTGAATTTAAAAAACGTTCACTATATAAATATTAAATGGCAAAGAATATCAAATGTGGGATAGCTGCCAATCTTTCAGTCCCCTATATCAGCTTGTTTCTAACCAATTGATGCTATTTTCCGAAAAGAATAGTGAAATAACATACCGTGGGCTTACATAGAATAAATAAAAATTATTATAAACAGCCATTATGAAAACGATTAAAAAATATTCAAAATATTGAGAGGAAAATCTCGGAAAAAAAAGCATTTTACGATCTACCCAATTACTTAAATATTGTATATAATATACCAAATAATTGTAACTCATATTTAATTCATGATATATCTCATTTTAGCAAATTTGATATTATCTCAATTGATCAATTGACTTAAATAAAACAAAATATTATTAACAATATTTAACATACATATTAAATAAGTAATTATTATTTTTAAATGTACTTATTTTAATGAGATAAATGAAAATATTGAAAACTTTTAAAATCATTCAATTTCATTTTCCATTTAAGATTATTGGAAGTATATCTTCAAATATAAGTGAACAAATGATATACAATTATAATTTTAATGATAAGAACTAATATTCATAGAGAAAATATATACAAAAATATATTAATTCAAATATTTGGTTGGATAGGTGAATTAAGTATTGAAAATATAGATAAACATTTGAAAAAGTTTTGTCAAAATATATTATAAATGGAAATTGAAAAATATATCAAACCAAAAAAGAAACTACAAGAAATTCTTTTAGACTATATTGACAATCAGTCTTCTGATAATCATTTCGAGTTTCAGCCTAGTTTAACTGATCATGATGATTTATTAGAACTTTTCTTTATAATATCAAAAATTGTTGAAAATCATCATAGATACCCAAATTTTTTCAACAAAATTTTTGAAATCATTAAATATTTCATTGGAACAATTAAATCCAATTTTTCGAATGAAGAAATATTTAATAATTTTTCATACAGCCCTCAAATTCTTCTTTTTCTTTTTCGAGAAAAAATATTAATTCCAGAGAAGTCTTATTTCACTCAAATCCTTAAAAAAAGCGATCCATATAAACGACGATATTGCCAAATTTTATATCCAGAGATCAAAGAGCTTCTTGGCAGAAGGAAGAAGAAAAAAATAGAAAACATACTTTTAAAGCAAGATCCGAATATTTTAACCAATTTTGAAGACAAACTCCTATCAGGGGAAAACGATTCATATATCTGTAGACTAATCCGTTTAGATTTAATCGAAGATTTCATATCACATGTCACCATGTCTAACATGCCATTAACCAAGGTTATTAATCCATCATTTTTTGAAACAAACCAATTTTTGATTAACAAAACTCCGACATTAATTGAATATGCCACTTTTTTTGGTTCATTGAAAATTTTTCAATACTTGCAACGAAATGATGTTCCCCTGACACCATCACTATGGCTTTATGCCATTCACTCTAACAATGCGATGATAATCCACATTTTAGAAAACAACAACGTGGAATTCTACACAGAAGAAATGAATCCTAAAGAGAGATTGAATGCCATTGAAAAAGTTCTGGAAGAATCAGTTAAATGTTATCATAACAATATTGCTGATTATTTATTCACTAATTTCTTTGATGATAATTCCACGAGTCTTATGTCATATGCAAGCAAGTATCATAATTATTATTTTTATTTTGATGACTTAGACGATTTCTTTTCAATTTCGAAAGAAGAAAATTTATTCTCTTTCGCCAGCTTCCTGACTGAGGTAAATATACCTTTATCAGTGACCAAAATTGGAAAGAACATGTTTAAAAATTGCAAAAAATTAAGGAAAGTTGTCATTTCTCCATCTGTTACATATATTGATTCATCTGCTTTTGAAGGATGCGAAAATTTAAGGGAAATAACGATTCCTTCCTCCGTTAAATATATCGGTCCACGTGCTTTCGAAGGTTGCCAAACTCTTGAAATTGTAAATGAAGGAGAAGTTAATCGTATATTTTATAAATGTCAAACAATTAAACATGTAATCATCCCTTCTTCAGTTACACGAATCAATAATTATGCTTTTGAAGATGCTTCATCAATTGAACAAATTACAATTGCTTCTTCAGTGACAATGATTGGAAAGGCTGCATTTATTGGATGCACTAGATTGAAAGAATTGATAATTCCTCCTTTATTAACATTTATTGATGAATTTACATTCTGTCAATGTGAATCACTTGTTAAAATGATCATTCCTTCATCAGTGACAAAAATTGGTAAAGGAGCATTCAAATTATGCACTTCATTAACTGAAATTGAGCTTCCTTCATCATTAGTTGAAATTGATGATTTCGCATTTTTAAGATGCAAAAAACTCAAAGATATTTCACTTCCTTCTTCATTGAAAAGAATTGGGATGAATGCTTTTGTGAAATGCAAATCATTAACTAAAATGGAAGTTCCTTCTTCAATAACAACAATTGAAAGAAATACATTTCGCTCTTGCAAGTCACTTAAAAATATTACAATTCCTTCTTCAATTGTTTGTATTAGTGAAGGATCATTTGAAGGATGCTCCTCTCTTGTTGAATTCACGATTCCTTCATCTATAACATCTATTGAGTTAAATGTTTTTAAAAATTGTCGGTCACTTTGCAAGATAGAAATTCCTTCCTCAGTAACAACAATTGGAAATGGTTCATTTTCAGATTGCACCAAAATAACTCAGCTAACAATTCCTTCATCTGTGACAAAAATTTGCAAATTTGCATTCAAAAATTGTTGTAAATTGACTGAAATAACAATTCCTTCATCAATAAATGAAATTGAAGATGGTACTTTCTGTGGATGTCGTAGTTTGACTCAGATAACAATTCCATCCTCAGTGACAAAGATTGGCAAATTTGCATTCAAAAATTGTTGTAAATTGACTGAAATAACAATTCCTTCATCAATAAATGAAATTGAAGATGGTACTTTCTGTGGATGTCGTAGTTTGGCTCAGATAACAATTCCTTCATTGGTGACAAAAATTGGAAAATTTGTATTTAGTTATTGCAAAGCATTAACTAAGATTGAAATACCTTCATCAATCGTAGAAATTGGACAAAAAGCATTCAAATCTTGCTCATCACTTAAAGAAGTCATTCTTCCAACATCAATAAGGACAATTCCTTCTGGATTATTCTGTTATTGTAAATCATTAAACAAAATAGATATTCCTTCATCAGTGACGGAAATTGAATCATATGTTTTTGATGGTTGCTCTTCTATTTATAGCATAAATATACCTGAAACAGTTACTAAAATTGGTCCTTATGCTTTCAGAAATAGTTCAATTAATGATGTGAATATTCCATCAAAATTAAAAACAATTGAAAAAGGCCTATTTTCAAAATTTAATCAATTAACTAAATTAATAATTCCTCCAACAGTAACATTCATTGATTCATTTGCTTTTCTCGAATCATCAATTACCGAAATTACAATTCCACCTTCTGTAACTGAATTAGGTTCTTTTGCTTTTGCCGAATGCTCATATCTTATTAAAGTTGAAATTCTTGCTCCTTTGAAAGTTATTTCTAGATATACTTTTTCTGATTGCATCCATTTAAGAGAAATAATTCTTCCTTCTACAGTTGAATGTATTGAACAATATGCTTTTTACAATTGTTGTGATCTTGGATCAATTTCTCTTCCAGAAAGTGTGAAATATATCGGTCAATCGGCATTTCAATCTTGCATATCTTTGCATGATATTATTATTCCTCCATTAGTAACAGCGATTAATCCTTTTACTTTCAGTCAATGCTGTAATTTATATAAAGTTCAATTGCCTTCTTCTATTACTATAATAGATCATCATGCATTTTATGATTTGCAATCATTAATTCATATAACACTGCCTTCTTCTTTACTCGCAATTAGGAGTGAAGCTTTTGCTCGATGCGGAAATTTAATTGAAATTACTATTCCTCCTTCTGTAAGAAGGATTCATCCTAATGCATTCATTATTTGTTATTCACTTCGGAAAATAACATTAAAGAGAAGCCAAATTCATTGGGTAATTAGGGTATATGGAAGTTGTGAACTCAATTTCACTGATTAAATAAAAATAATTTTATCAAATTGCCAAAATTAATTTTTTTTTTTTTTTAGGGAGCAGTCTCATTTTGAATTTTTATTTAATATTCACAAATTATTAATTGTTTTTTTTTTTTTCAATCAGTAAAATAGATATATACATATTTAATAAATTATTAGTTTTCATAAACATAAGAGAATATATATATATAAATAAATCAAAGAATTCATTAGACATAATGAATATTCTCCAAATTTTTTAACTCCAGTAGTTTTGATAATTTTTATTTTAAAAGCATCTCAAAGAAAAATCAATATAATTTACTTAAATGCTTTCTCAACTTTTTTTACCAATATTTATATTGTATAGAAATATAAAATAAAAACCTATCATGCATTTAAGGTAAATCGAACGAAATACATTGTAATAAAACAAATTACATCATAGAGATAACAAAAAGTAATACTGCTTAAATACTTTTGTAGATGAACATTTAATAAGTTGAGAAAATTTTTAATCATTTTATTGTTTATTTAAAAAGATATATCTAAAATAAAAATCATCAAATTTGATGATGCCAAAAAAATATAAAAAAAGGTCAATATTGACCTTAACCGTTGAGGGCAAAAAATATCTCAAAAAAAAAAAAAAAAAAAAAACATCAAAAGACTAGACCTTCCTTGCTGACTGCAGGGACGCGTTTACATGTGCCTGATAAACTGACAATTTCTTTCCCTGAAATTTCCTGAATTTTTTAAAATTCATTAAATTTCTTTCAGTTGACTTTTGAACTGGAAACTCAATCTTTTAAGCTCAGAACAATGAATGAGTCTTTACAGCAAGGGACACTCGATGCTTTCTCACCTGATGGAAGTGAAACGGATTCGATGCGTGTTTGAGGTGGTTGTATGATTGAATTGCTTCACCTTCTTTGCAGATAGTTGTCAAATTAGATTGACTACCGAAAAGTGACACTGGTTAATGATTATTGACGCCAAGTAAAACTGGACTGCCTCAATTTATTGATAAATTGCATAGTACGAGTTGTCTCTCCTTCCCTCTATTTTTTTGAAAACATGTAAAGTGTGTCACTGCCACTTTAGAAAAAAAAAATCTGTGAAGTGATCGATGAGACTTTTTTCAAAAGAGCCACTGATTCGACCATCGCTGGTGTAGCTAGTTCTCCTCAGTGAACCATCACTCGTGACAAAAATAACTAGAAAAAGACATAAGTGGAGAAGGATAAAGTTGAATTCTTTATCGAATGCTTATTTGTGAATTTTGGAATTTTTCCAAGTTGATTGTAATAATCATTTCCACTAACAGTAACAATTGATGGCAAAAGTTGTTTCTTTTCTTCTTCGGTTTTTTTTTCTTTTTTAATTTTATATCAAAGTATTTTTATTATTATAATGCAAAAAAAAAAAAAAAAAAAAAAAAAAAAAAAAAAAAAAAAAAAAAATATTAAAGAGTGAAAAAATAAATAATGATCATAATAAAAAAAAAGTGAATTAATTAATTAATTTTTGTAAAAATTCCATTTGGATAAATGAATATAATTATGTATTTCCTATTATTGAATCGTGAGGATTAAATTTTTTCCACAAATTTGCAGGAATCATAATTATTTGGCATTTATCATATATAAGAGAATTGAAAGATTCTATTTCTAAACATTCATTAATTTCTATTATTTGAAGTTTATAACAAAATTGAAAAGCAAACTTGTCAATATATGTTACATGTGGTGGGATTACAATGCTATAGAATGCAGATGAATAAAATGGATCTTCATCAATTTTTTGTAGTTTTGAATCAGAAGCAAATTCAACTCTTTTAAGTTTACTACAAGTACAAAAAGCTCTTCCTTTAATTTGAGTTACTTGAGAAGGAATTTTAATGCTTTTAATTGCTGATTCATAAAATGCATGATCATCTATCGTTGTAAGTTTTGAATCATGTTCAAATTCAACTTCTAAAAGGTGTTTACAGTTTGAAAAAGCATGCTTCTTAATTTGAGTAACTTGTGATGGAATTCTAATGCTTTTAATCGATGACCAAGCAAATGAATAAGCACCTATTGTTTTAAGTTTAGAATCTGGTGAAAATTCAATTTTTTTAATTTGTTTACAATGATTAAATGCACTTGAACAAATATGTTCTATAAAATCTGGAATTATTACGTTTTTAACATCTCTTGCACAAAAAACAAGACAATCAAAATTGGTTTGATCAGGATTACTTTTACCAATTATCATTTTTTCTCCATACATTTTGAAAAAAGGATTAGATTGACTCACTTTAACTTTCGTTAATTTCATTGTATTTTGACACCACTCTTCTTTAAGTTCTTTTACATTTGATGGAATAGTAATGCTTTCAAAAGATGTATTAAAAAAGGCTCCTGATTCAATTGTTTGAAGTTTTGATTCAGATTCAAATTCAATTTGTTGAAGGTTATAACAACATGAAAATGACCTTTCACCAATGCAAGTTACATTTGATGGAATTGTGATACTTGATATTGAAGTGTAAGAAAAAGCATCTTCATCAATTAATTGAAGTTTTGAACCAGCTGCAAATTCAACTTTTACAAGGTCTGAGCAATAATTGAACGAATTTTGACCAATTTCTGTAACTTGTGAAGGAATTGTAATGTTTTCAATTGATGTTTCTCGAAATGTTTCTTCATTTATCTTTTGATATTTTGAATTGGCAGCAAATTCAATTTTTTTAAGTTGTTCACAGAGTTTAAAAGCTTCATTTCCAATTTGTGTTACTGATGATGGAATTTTTATTTTCGTAATTGATGTTTCTGAAAATGCTACTTCATCAATCAACTGAAGTTTGGAATTATTTGGAATTTCAAGATTAGAAAGCTGATAACAGTAACAAAATGCACAAATACCAATACGTGTAACCTGTGATGGAATAGTTATGCTTGTGATTGATGACAATGAAAATGCATTATTTTCAATTGTTTGAATTCTTGAGTCAGGTGAAAAATTAACTCGTTGAAGTTTTTCACAATAATTAAACGCAAATGGATTTATATGTTTAATAAAATTAGGAATTGTTATTGTTTCGACATCTCTTTCACAAAAAACAAGACAATCATAATTCGTTCTTTTAATTGAAGATTTCCCAATGACCAATTTGTTTCCATATTTTTTAAAATATTGATTAGATTGGCTTACATTGATTTTATTTAATTCAATTGTACCATTGCACCATCCTTCTTTAAGCTCTTTGACATTTGATGGAATTGTAAGACTTTGAATTGCAGATCCAAAAAACACATCTTTTTCAAATGATTCAAGTTTTGATCCCATTGAAAAGTCAATTTGGAAAAGCTGTGGGCATTGTGAAAAGGCAGATTCGCCAATGTGTTTGACTTGTACCGGAATTTTGACGTATTCAATTGAAGTTAAATTAAATGCAAAAGAACCAATTGTTTTAAGTTTTGAATCTTGCTCAAATTCAATTTGATGAAGTTGGCAACATTGATCAAATGTGGATGAATTAATGTGTTCAATAAAATTGGGAATGGTGACTTTTTCAATGTCTCTCTCACAAAAAATAATTGAATCATAATTTTTTGAATTATTTGTAGATTTCCCAATTATCATTTTGTTTCCATAAGTTTTGAAATAGGGATTTAATGGACTTAAGTCAATTTTAACTAAATTCGGTGTATTATTACACCATCCTTCTGCTAATTTATTGACTTTTGATGGAATTGTAAAGCATTCAATTTTCGTTCCATTGAATGCATTTGCTTCAATTGTTTGAAGCTTAGAATCATTTGGGATTTCAATTATTTCTAGTTCTCTGCATTCAAAAAATGAATTTTCACTTATTATTCTAACTTCCGATGGAATTTTTATCCTTTTTATTGACGTGAATGCAAAAGCTTCTTTTTCAATTATTTCAAGCATCGAATCTGGTGCAAATTGAATCATATTTAAATATGAATGGGAAAATGCACCTTTTTCAATGCTTTTGATTATGTATTCTTTTGTTTTATGACGAATTGAACGTGGAATGAAATATGAAATATTATTTTTTTTGCAATCAATTATACTGGCCGTTTTTTCAATTTCTTTTAATGAATATGTGATAAAATTATGTTTAATTATTGTTATTGAATCTTCCAATTGCTGATTTTTTTTCATTTAAAAAAATAAAGGTGAAATTTTTTAGATATCTTAACTTTTTCAAAGTATAAATGGCAGCAAATAATTTTGAATTAATAGTTGGCATAATATCGTAAATCTATTAAAACTACATTGATAGAAAACAAATTAAAAGTAAAATATATACTTAAGTATTTTATTTTTATATAATATAAAAGTATTATAAATTATTTAATTATTTTTTCGGGAATATCTCAAATAAATTTTCGTAAAATTTTACATCAAAATTGAATGAACGATCCGCTTCTATAAAAAGTGATTGTTCCATTATTTAATTTTTTTAATATAAATAATTTAAATATCTAATATACAAATAATTTATCAATCATAAAAAATATTGCTTAGGTGATATGATATGAATAGTTTATTTTCTAAATACCAAAACATTCATATAATTTTATTAAAATAAAAAAAAAAATCATTAAAATAATAAAATAATTTGTATATATTATTATAATATAATAAAATTAAATTAATAATATTTTTTAACTTTATTTATTGAGATAATAATATTTTTATTTTACTAGAAGTAACTTTTTGAAATAAAAATAATTTAGGTTATATTTTTAAACAACTTTGTTCTTTTGTATATTATATCATAAAAACTTATTTAAAAACTATAAAAGTAAATAATGATCGGAATTCTATACAAAAAAATTCAAGAGTTCGATGTTCATTTCACTTTTATTATGGAATTACATATTAGAGCTGTCGAAGCATCAGATGTTCCAAAAATGGACACTGTTGGCAAGTCAGATCCATATCTTAAATTCCACTTAAGCACTTCTTCTCAAGAATGGAAAACCAAATCAAAGAAAAATACCACCACACCAGTTTGGAATGAAGAATTCCACTTACCAATTACATCAGGTATGTCTGATGTTCTTACAGTCAGCCTTTATGATGATGACGATGTTTCAAAAGATGATATCATTTCAAATAAAGGATTTACCGTTAAAGACTTTCCACCTGGAAAAGTAGTTGACCAATGGTACACTTTCACACCAGTTAAAGGTGCAAAAAGTGGAGGAAAAGTTCGTCTTGTTTTCCATCTTGACAAATCCGGAAAAACACCTTTCAAAGCCTAAATTTGTCTATCGTTTAATATTACTTATACTTTTTTTTTATTTTTTTATTTATTTTTATTACTAACACTTTGAATAGATATAATACTTTCTCTTAAGATTTTCATAAATTATAAAAGGTATATAGTAGGAAAAGATATCTTTCCTTAATATATATTAAGGAAACATATGTTGTTGGCAAGAAGAACAGGAAAATTAGCTCCATTATAAACATTAAAATTATACCATAATTATATATATTTTTAATTGAAGAAATTAAATATTATAATATTTTTACTGGATAAATTAGGAAAATATTTGTTTATTTAAAGAAAAATGTAAAATAATTTTTTCTTATCCCTTAGAAATTTGATTCAAAATTTTATCACAATTTAAAAAATAATTTGTAAAGCATTTAATAAAATATATTTTCTATTGTAAACACATTATTGTTATTTCCCATTAATGTGGACATGCCCAAAATGTGGAAAGCATTTTAAGAGGACAAATCAAAGCCATTCATGTGGAGAACGGCCCAAAACAATTGATGATTATATTTCTCGTCAGGATAATGATAAGCAAGCTGACCTACAGCTTGTAAGGAAGACTTTACATGAAGCTTTACCTGAGGCAGAAGAGCGTATTTCCTTGAGTATACCCACATTCTGGAAAAATCATAACATAATTCAATTTTCAGCAGCCAAAAAGCATATTGGCCTTTATCCTGGTACTGAAGCAGTTGCAAAATTCAAAGATGAATTTAATGGTTATAGTGTGGATAAAGGAACCATACGAATTCCATATGGAAATGTTGATACCGATTTAATTAAAAGAATCGCTCAGTGGTGCTGGAATACTGGAAACCATCCATAAATTTTACAATTTAAATTCTTTTGTTTTAAAAAAAATAAAATATATACTTTTCATAATTTTCTGTATTACGTTTAAATAAGAAAACATGCCGAGTTATGATTTTAGTCTATATTAAAATACAACAGCAAGTGCTTGTTTGATTTTTATTTGAATTTCTTGTCTGGTGATTAGTATTTGGTTGATTATTAGAATTTGTACGGGTATTCGGAGAAATATTTTGGCCATAATTAAATTCTATATTAGTTTGGTTTGCGTTATCTGCTGGTTGTTTTTGATTTGATTCGTTTTCAAACATATTTATCCTACATATTGGGCATGTTGGAGAAGAAATTTTTTTATCAAACCACAGAATAATACAATTTTTATGAAAAATATGGCCACAATTTAGCTTAGCTACACTATCACCCTTCTTAAAATCACAATAGCAAATTGGACAATCTTTTTCTTCACCCAGATCATCAGATGAAATGACATGATCCTCCCATGGGTCATTCGGTAGCACTAGTGTATCTGTTTCTAGCATTATGTAATATTACAAATTTTGGTGAAAAATTCAATTGAAACAAATTTCTGTAAATTTAGATCAGAATTTATTAAATAAGTACTTTGAAATATTATAAAAAATTAATATATATATTTACTGTTAAATACAAATTATTATACTTGAATTTTGTATTTATATAGTTATATTAATGGTGTAAAATTATTTTTTAATGATACCACAAGTATACTCATGTGTAATCAAAAAATTATTATTTATATTTACTGTTTAATATTTTCCATTCTACTTGAATTCGGTATTTAATTACTTAGATTAATGTCATAAAAGCATTAATCAAAGGGAGCACCTTATAACATTTATATAAATAATCCAACTTGAATTTTGAATGTCATTTTTAGTCTGACTAAAATATTTGATTTTATCAAATTAGTAATATTTGAATATTTCGAGGCCTTCGTAGCTCAGTCGGCTAGAGCATCGGACTTTTAATCCGAGTGTCGCGGGTTCGAGTCCCGTCGGAGGCATTTTTTTTCAAGTTTTTTTAATACCAAACATTTAAAAGTTTACATTTTTAAAATTATAAATACCAAAATCATGTTCAGGAAAGGCAGCACCAAAATAATGTTCTTATCAATTTTCAAAAAACCATTCGATTTAAAATGGTACTTTTTTAATGTAATATATCAAATAACGATCAACTGATAGGATTATCTTTTTTTCTAAAATTGAAGAAATTTACAAATCATAATTCCTTCTTCTGTAACTTCAATTGGAGATTCTGCTTTCAAAGGATGTTCATCTTTGACAAGAATCACAATTCCCTCTTCAATAAAATATATTATGAGTCGAGCATTCAAGAAATGCACATCATTAACTGAAATAACATTTGAAGACAAAAGTTCGTTGGAGACACTTGATGAGTATGTCTTCTTCAAGTGTTCATCTTTAACTAAAGTAAGCATCCCTACTTCGTTAAAGTCAATTAAAAGAGGATGTTTTGCAGGATGTTCATCATTGTCAAAGATATCAATTCCTTCTTCGGTCATTGAAATTGGCGAATTTGCTTTTAATGGATGCAAATCTCTGAGAGACATCATCCTTCCTGACTCATTATGTCAAGTACGAAAGTGCTCATTCAAAAAGTGTGAATCATTAGAGAGAATCATCATTCCAAGTTCAATATCAAAGATTGAATCATACGCATTCTTTTCATGCTCATCATTAAGCGAAGTTTTTATTTTACCAACAAACGCCACCATTGAAGTTTTAGCATTTCCATCGCATACATTAGTAATACAACTCTTTGTTCAGATTTCATATAAAATAATGAATTATATTAAGACTTTATTTATAAACAGTAATTTATTTTCATTATTCATTCTTTTTAAAATCAAAATATATGAAAAATAAAGATTTCAAGTAAAAAAAAGTAAAGATTTATTTTTTTTCAGCTTTTTGATAATACTCAAATGCTGTGGCTAAACTTTTAGTGACTCCTTTTCCATTTTCGTATAATGAACCAATTGCTATAAATCCATCTGAATTTCCAAGGTCAGCTGCTTGTTGGTAATATTTCATTGCTGTTGGGTAGTCTCTTCTATATCCTTTTTTAAATTCGTACATTTTTCCAATGAGAATGAGAGCTTCAGAACTTCCTCTTCGAGCAGCTTTTTGATAACAGTCAAAGGCTTTTCCGTAATCTTTTGCTACTCCTTTTCCATTTTCATACAAAAGGCCCAATCTAACAAATCCATCATAATTGTTTAAATCAACTGCTTTTTGATAAAATAAAAGGGCTTTATTTAAATCTTTTATAGAATTGTCTTCTTCTTCATATATTTCACCAATTTTGGGTAGTGCAAATGAATTGCCAAGATCAGCAGATTTTTGGTACCATTTAATTGCAAGAGGATAATTTTTTTGAACTCCATATCCATATCGATAGCAAAATCCAACCCCTGCACAGCCTGAGGAATTATCTTGTTGAGCAGATTTGCAATAATATGAATAACCCAAATCATGATTCTTTTCTATTCCAATTCCAAAGCAGTACATATAACCCAACCTGAACAAAGCTTCAGAATCATTTTCTTTCGCAGATCTTTGGTAAATGTCAAATGCCATCTCTTCATTTTTACTAACACCTTTTCCGTATAAATACATGCTAGCAAGCATATTGGATGCTTCAATGTTGTGCAACTGGTGCCCTTTTTTAAAATACTGGAAAGCAGTTTTATAATCAACATCACAACCTTTTCCTTTGCAATACATTCTGCCAGCATTATAATATCCTCCTCCACAATTTGCTTTGGCTGCAAGTAAATAAAATTCAAGTGCCTTTTTATTATCTTTCGGACCTAAATTTCCCTCTTCATACATTTGTCCAATCGAAACTAATGATTCCATATTACCTTTATTGATACTTTCTTGAAAATATTCTAAGGCTTTGGAATAATCTTTTTCAACACCTTGACCAATTCTATACATTTCACCAATATTATAAATACTAGTCAGGTCACCAAGATCTTTTGCTTTGTTGTAATATTCAAGTGCTTTTTCATATTTTTTTTCTTTAAAATAGAAAACTCCTATTGCATTATAAGCTCGTGGATTTCCTTGTTCACCTGATTTGATCAAATATTCAAATCCTTTTTCATGATTTTTTTCTAAAAAATGTCCATAATAATATAGAAGACCTAAAATAAAAGAAGCATAAGGATTTCCTTTTTGAGATGCTAAATGCATTTCAAAAATAGCTTTTACAATATTAGGAGTTGTATTTTCAAATAATGCAACAAGTCCAGAGCAGAAATGAAGATTAGATTCTGGAAAGATTATATTATAATTTTCAAGCAAGTTATTTTGTGAATTTGCTATTTCTCGTTGTTTTTCTTCTTTTCTTTTTGTTGTTTTATTGACATCTAAAGTAGCTAAGTTAATCAAAGCTTTTTGAAAATCATCAAACATTTTTTCTTCTTCAATTTTAAGTGTTTTTTTAATATATTCAATAGAAGATTCAAGTTCATCTGCATCTAAATCATCAGAAACATTATGGAAATCCATCAATTCAAGTAAAACTTCTCGAAAAGAAGGACGTTCTTCTGGTTTTTCATTCCAGCATTTTGATATGAGTTCTTTCATTTTATCTGGAATATCTGATGTTAATTCGGGACGATAACCAGATAATATTTTGGTTTTTAATTCTGATATTGAAATTGAATCACCTAATTCATAATACGGTTTTTTATTGGTTAAAATTGAATAGGCCAGCATTGAAAATGAATAAACATCATAACTTTTTGTATAGTTGTTTTCTCCTTTTAAAATTTCTGGTGCGATATAAGCAAGAGATTCTTTATCTTTATTTATGATCGATTTTATATTTTTTGAGAATAAATTTAATAATAATGATGATAAACAAAAATCAGTAATTTTTGGATAAAAATTGGAATCAAATAATATGTTTTCTGGTTTTAAATCCAAATTTAGTATATCTTGATCATGTAAATAGCGCATTGCATCAGAAATCCATATTAATGCTTTATATCTTTTTGTGAAAGTAAAGTTTTGATCTTGATTTTGAAGACAATCTTTCAACGATTTTGAAGAATAATACTCATTTAGTATGGTCGGGCTAAATGTGGACTGATCTCTGATTGATTTGAAATTTATTCCATAAAATTTAACGATTGACGGGTGATCTATTTTGATAAACTTGATTGATTCTTGGAGTAGTTTTATTTGCTCAGTTCCATCAAATTCATCACTGCAATTTAGAACTTTTGCAGCATATTGCTTATCTTCCTTGATATTTTTAACCGCAAAAACGGTGCCGAATGTTCGGTTACCAATCATTTCTTTGATAAGCTCGAAGTCTTCCAAATTAAAGACGGCATTGGTGAAATTCATCTCGTTATGGTGCAAACGATATTTTTTTACGTAATCTGGGCAAATTTTTAGGTTAATTCAATTTTAATTATCAAAAAAAAAAAATTTTGAATGAATTCAATCAAAAATCTCCAAAACAAAAAATCCAAAATTGCATCTGCTTATTATTTTTTTGAACTTAAGGAATATTTATGATCAGCAATAGTTGGATAGTTTGTGACAAATATAAAACCAAAAAAAATATTAAATCTAAGTATGATTTTCAAGCACATCAAAACAAACTTTTTGAATGATATATTGAAAAGATAAATACCAATATCTTATGATAAAAAAGAAATAAAAATAATTAAAATAATTTTTATATCTTTTTTATTTTTAAATTTATATTTTTTTGGGTTTGGAGATTTTGAAATGAAAGAAATATAAAAATATTTATATTTATTCCTAAAAAAAAATACTTTGAAATTGTAATATATAGTGTTTTTAGGTAAATCCAAACTTATTTTTCCACAATCATACATAATTGTATTAATCGAAGTGATTATGACAATTCTAATTGATATCTGTCATAGAGGAGTCAAATTGTCTGCTTTTGGATTTAATCAATCAAAATAATAATCTCTGTTGAAGATATTACTTTTATATGTAAAGGGAAGATTAAAAAAAAAACAATTACACGCTCATTGGTTTATTAAAGCACCATAAAGTTCAATGTATGCAAACGATAAGGTATAATTTCCAAACCAATTTTTATCAGTAATTCGCATTCTTACATAACGGTAATCTTGACGAGTATGTTTAGCTAGTGTAAATGTATGAATAGCACTTTTTCCGTTTAAATTTGGACAATCTTTTCTTTCATCAAGGACAGACCACTCTTTCTTATCATGTGATCCTTCAAATACCCATGATTTCGGATGAGCACCATGATTTGCTTCACTAAAATTGGAGCGAATTGTATAGTTAGTTAGGTGAATTTGGCGATCTTTGAAATCAAAGCATATCCATGGGTATAACTTGAATTATTATCATCAATGAGCAAAATGTTCGTTAAAGTAGTATTTTCTCCGTCTGATGAAGTAATATCAACTTCATTATAGACATGTGTTTGGGAATTATTATGAAGATGCTGGAAAACACCTCCATAGGTGCATTGAATGCGCTTATTGCATGCAACAAGTTGATTAACTTGTTCTTGGAGAGCTTTAACTTGCTCTTGGAGTGAATCTATTTGCTGCTGCATAAAAAAAAAGTAATAATTAAACGTTCTTCAACGTTGTTACTTTTTGATATAAAATTTATTATTTTTTCTATACCATTATGGTAATAGGGTTCCAAATAATTTTTAATATTTTTTGTTTATTTTAGGATAAAATCTAAAAATAAAAAGAAGTATATTTATATATATTAATATATATATTTATTTTTAGAAATATCATGGTAATTATCTTTTATATTACAAGATATTTTATTTTTTATTAAAAAACTCTCATTTCAAAAATTATAGAAAACCTCATAAAAAAAAGTGGTTGACAGAAATAAAAAAAAACTTTGATAACTCATAGCATAATTAAAATTTTCAATTTATTTTCAATAAATTTATTTAATCAACATTTAAACAAAATTAAAAATTAAGCAAAGTTCAAATAGATTTTTTTTTTAATAAATTAGAATAATAATATAATTAAAATACTGTCATTTTTAAACAGCATCATATCCAGATGTCGATCCAGCACCACTTTTCACCACTCTTTTTCTTTTTCTAACCGTTTTTGTTGTTGATGCAGAATCAACTTTTTGAGTAGTTTGACTCATTTGTGCTTTCGAAGAAGCCGGCTTCTGTGAAGGGAAGAAGTCACTTCCAGGCTCGTTTAAGTCAGAGAAGAGGTCTGTTGTGGGAATGACAGGAATTTGCTGTTGTTGTTGCTGCTGAAGCTGCTGCTGCTGGTAAGAGAGCTTGCTCGTGCCGACTGTGATCGTCCGCTGGGCAACCTGCGACTTTGGGATGACAAGCGGCCTCTCTTTTGGCTTGGCTTGTTCTGGAGCAGCAGCAGCAGCAGCCTTCTTCACCTTCTTTTTCTTGTGCTGGATGGCAGCGGCGATGACTTGCTGACTCACAGCGGGCTGCTCGAAATTCCAGAAGTCGTCATCGTCGTTTGTTGAAGGAGCATTTGTGGCACTTTTTTCAGTCTGCTGTTCCAATGGCTTCTCTTGCTCTATCGGCTTTTGTTGCTGTGTTTGGATTGGTGTGATGTTCTGGTATGGATTTGTTCGCTTTTTGACTGGCTGAACAAGTGGATTCGGTTTCAGTTCTTCTTGTTGATTTGGTTGAATCTCGGCTTCTTCTTCTTCATCACCATCATTGATGTCGTTTTTTACTTTCTCTTGAGTTTCTGGCTTCTCTTGTGCATGAGGGACGACATTTTGGTAGTTGTTCTCTCTTGGCTTGATGTTTTGCACGAGTGGATTCGGCTTTATTTCGTCATCGTCATCGTTAACATTTATACTTTCTTGCTGTTCTTGCGAATTGTTTTCATCTTCGTTGTCAGACCAGAAACCTTCCTCATCAGCTCCATCTTCATTAGACTGCTCTTTGGCGCTGATTTCAGCGTTTCTCTGTGCATCAACGATCTCTTGTTGGCTTGCCTGAACGATGTGGCTATTCACAATGCTTGGCTTCTCAAGTTCATCTTCCTCGTCCTCTTCTTCAAGAACAAGCGTCGTTGTGAACACTGTCTTGGATTTTGCCTGAGGTGCCTTTGTGCTTTCTTCGTGATTTGCGGCATTACTTTCAGGCACTTCATTTGCCTTGTTCTCATCGCCAGAATCAGAAAAGAAGTTGTCGTTTTCAACTTGTTCTTGATTGTTCTGTTGCACTTTCTGATCGTGATGAACTTTCTTCTTCCTTTTCTTGTTTGTTGGATGGGCATCGTTCACGTCTTCATGATGATCAACTCTAATTGTGTTCTCTTCAATGATCTGCTTCATTGTCTTCTTTGGAGGAGGCGCCTGCACCATTGGATTCGGCCTCAATTCGTTTGTTTTCCTTGAAGGAACTTCATCATAATTATTGAGGTCGTCAATGCCATTTCCATCGTCATCACTCCAAAATCCATCATCATCATCATCATTGCCTTGATTCTGGTCCTCATTGTAAGATGTCCCAGTGTTGTTGAAGAACGGCATTTTCTTCCTCTTTTTGGGTTTAATTGGCTCAGCAAAAACAGAAGGTCTTTCCAATTTTGAAGGCTCAGAATAATTCACACTTGAGTTCGAATTCGAATTCGAAATATTTGATTGATTCTGCTGATCGAGATACGAATAACTTTGCATCTTCGGAGACGATGCTTCTATCTTTTGCGCTGCTGATTGGACCGACAAGTAACCTTTTGCATCATCGTAAAACTCATCTTCAAGCGAGTGCAAGTCATTGTCTGCTGCTCTAAACAAATCGGCAAACATTTTCCTTTTGGCAGCGAGCAAGGGAAGCTGAAGCCACTTTGCCAACTGCTTCAAACCGAGATTTGTTCTCAAATTTCCTGGAATGAAAGAAAAACGGCCGATATGAGAACGAAGTTTCATTGGAATGATTCCTTTGACATTCTCTTCGCCATAAAAATTGGAAAATACAACAATTTGACACTCTTCTGGTGCTTCACAAATAAGCTGCTCTGCAAGCGAAATTGAAGACGGACTTCGCGGATCAATCATAATAACAAGACCGTTTGCACGCTTTAATGTGTCAATTGTTTGGGCATCGGGAAGAGGAGCTGAATTCGTTGGATTGGTTTCTGTAGTAGATTGTTGTGGTATAGAATGTTCTACAACATCCCAAATTGAAATCATTACATTATTGCAATGACTAGAATTAAGTTTCCATGGAAATTGATAGACTTCTAAACCAGGGGTCGGGGTATAATTTGGATTGAAGTTTTGGCCTTTCATTCGAGTTAATAATGTTGATTTGCCTGTTCGCCTTTCACCTCGAATTACAATTAATGATTCAAAATCATATGGAGATGAACCTGGCTTGGACGATTGTTGTTGTTGCTTTTGTTGCAAATAAGGACTGCCTTGTTCGTTTCCCATTTTAACTGTTTTTTTTTTGTTAAAGAATAGAAAACAATAAACTTTATAAAAGAGACCGTTTAAAAAAGAACTTCGAATTAAAAAACATTTCCAAATAAATAAAGAAATATATAATTTAATTATTTAACAAAAATTTCTTTTATTTTTTGCAAAATATTCCTGTTGATAATATTTATTTTATCAATATATTTGAGTTTTTTAGTCAATTAAGATTTGAAAGGGAGCTTTGAAATAAAAATTTTGTAAATTTTCATTGAAAATTAATGGAAGGTATTAATATCGCTAACTATGAATTCTATTCATTTATTGATAGAGAACCTTTTATGACAAAATATAAAGTTAGAGATATAACCACAGGAAATGAATTTTTAGCTCAAATATATAACAAATCATCAAAATGGCCTCAAATACCGATGATTGAAGAGATTCAAAGAATAGTGCAATTTTCTCATCAATCTATTATCAAAATTATTGGATACAATCGTTTTGATCAAAAACATGATAAAAAATTAACTTTAATTACAGAGTACTATGATCAAGGCTCATTAAAAAATATTTTAAATTTGGAACAGCAAGGAATATCGCCGATAGATTGGGATGATACTAAAAAGCTTATAAATATTTACGGAATTGCATCGGGAATGTCTTATTTGCACTCTCATGGAATTGTTCATCGTATATTGAACCCATTAAATATTTTTGAAGATGAAAATTTCTATCCAAAAATTTACAATTTTGTTTTTTCATCTCATAGATTTGAAAAAATATCTCAAAAAAAGTTATTTAGTAATGTTGAAGATAACATTTATTTAGCTCCCGAAATTTTGCAAGGTAATTATCATTATGACAAATCAGATATATATTCATTTGGTATGATTGTTTATTTAATTATTTCTGGTAAGAAACCATCAGCCGAAATTAATGATCTTCATAGTATTATAGCAGGAAGTCGTCCTAATATGACATCGGATATTCCAAAGTGTTATTCTAAACTTATTTCAAAATGTTGGTCGCAAGATCCTTCTAAAAGGCCATCTTTTAACCAAATAATTAATGAATTAAAGAACAATCTTGGATTTATCACAGATTCAATTGATAGAGATGAGTTTATTGAATATGTTAAGAATTCTCAATCAAAATTAACAGAATGAATGTTGTAATTATTTCAATTTCACCAGAAACATATCTGTAAATAAAAACCATATCATTATATCTTTGCATGAATAAAAATATTTTATTTTATGTTTTATTGAATAATTAAATTATAGTTATTTTTTAAAAGAAACCCTTAAGTAATGCTTATTTTTATAAAAATTTAATAAAAATTTTTACATGCAGAAGCAGAAGCAGAATCATATGCTCGAGAATTATTGAAGAAACAAGGCGGTAATATTTCCATACATAAGAAAGATGGAAAGTTCAGAAAACAAGACTATTCTTGAAAGTAAAAAAGTAAATTATTTTTTAAATATTTATTGAAAATTAATTTTCATATACTTCAAGAATATCATTATTTTCATATTTGAAATGATATATTTATTGTGTTTATTTAATAATTATTGTATTTAAACTAAAAAAAGTTAAATATTGGCTAAATACCATAAAGCAAATTTTGGACTTTCACTTGGCTATTTCATTCATTTATGTTTCAAATTAGAATCCTATTTTATATCTGATTATATCGGAATTTGCTCTCTGAGGTCAATTTCTACATTTATCCTTTGTATCGGCCTTGCCGTTTATGGTATTATTTTTAAAATAGATTTATTTTAATTCTTTTTTTTATTTCTCGTTTTTACTTTTTGAGAAGGACAAATTCCTTGTCATCTCTGCGATATTTTGTTTTCTGAAGAAAGTGCTGCAAATAATGTCTGTGAAAAACTTTTCTTTTTCCAAATCTTCAAATTCTATGAAGTAAATGCATATTTAATTATCTTTGATGTTGGTTTCCATATTTTAAAATAAAAAAAA
The DNA here is from genome assembly GCA_039105265.1 of Tritrichomonas musculus. Lineage (NCBI taxonomy): Eukaryota > Parabasalia > Tritrichomonadida > Tritrichomonadidae > Tritrichomonas > Tritrichomonas musculus. The sequence goes on along the minus strand of JAPFFF010000072.1, from coordinate 225,721 downwards.
ATAAATTTATGGGATAGAATAATTAGTTTATTCATTTATTTGAAAAGAATCTAATTCTTTACGATCTTGTTCACTTAATTTTTCGGTTAATTTTTTTTTTAAAGTTTGTATTGTACAAATTTGTGGAAGAAGAACCTGATTGATTTTTTTAAAAACAGTCAATATTTCATGATACCTTTTTCTTAATAACAAGACATCAATGATATTTAAACTGTCAACTGTACTTGCAAAGTCATAATGTTTTAAAGAGAAAAATGATTTATTTTCTACTCTTAAGTTGATTATTTGTTCCTTACTTGAATAATCTATTAAGAACAAGAGTGTCTCAATATCATGAGCAATTTTTTTTGTTTTTTTAAAGTTAATCTCAATAGGTGAACAAGTGCTATCTTCGCATTTGGTCATATTTCCATTTGAATCATAAGAATATTTTTGGTATTTATTAAATTTGCATCCTTGCTTTTCTAAAAATTTATAAATAGGAAGGTGTCTTTTATAAATCATTTTCGAATAGTCTAGACCACAATTTGAGAAATCTGCACCATGATTTGCTAAAAGTTCCAGAATTTCAACGAGCTCATTAATAGCAGAATGGTTAATAATCTTTTCATCAGGAATAATTTGATAATTCTTCATTAATTCTTCAATAATTACGAAGTAATTATTAATGTCTGTTGCATTTTGTTTATGATCATTTTCATTAAAATAAAAAAAATACTTTTGCTTGTTTTTACAGGATTTATATTCTGAAATTAATTGAAATAGAACCTTGGATTCATTTTTTATTACTGGTTCATATTGGATTAAAAAATTAAACATATCAATGTTCCCTTCTAAACAAGCATTTTCAAATATTTTATATTTTGAAATTATTTTTCTATTTAATTCAAATCCATTATCAATGAATCGATTAATTATGATCAAGTTATTTGTGCGTAATGCTTCAACAATAATTGGAACATTTCTATTAGAAATTAGATTATTTATATTAACATTTTTATTCTTTAAATAATTGACAACATTGAAATCGACATCATTTTGTAATATTTTAAAATCAAATGGATGATTCTCAAAGTTTGCATTGAATCGTAAAAGAAGTTCAAGAATTGATATTAATGAATGTGAAAAAGCATAATTAAGAATAGATTGATCATTTGGATTAACATTATATTTTGATAGAAGGATTTCAGCAATTGACATACAGTTATTTATAAATCGCTGATTATGCAATAATTGTGAGTTGTTATACTTTTCAAGAAGAACTAAGAAACAATTTTCTCCATCATTTAAATCAGGTTTATAACTCATCAAATAGAGAAAAGAGTCAATATTTGCTGCTCTAGCAGTAATTGAAAGAAGCTTGTATTTTTCAATTATTTCCTTATTTAATTCAAATCCTTCAGAAATCAATTTTTTAAGATTTTTCAAATTTACATGTTTGGCTGCTTCAACAATTAGAGGTATTCCTGACTTTAAGATAACATTAGTAAATGAAGCTCCTTTACTTTTCAAGAAAGACATAAATGGTGTCCATTTTCCTCTAAAATTAATAAAAGGCAAACTTTTTTTAATTTCACAATTTTTCGAAATCAAAAACGAAACAATTTCTTCATTTTCACGTACAATTGCTTTTGTCATGTATAAACTACCCATTTTTTCATATGGAATGTTGAGTAAATTATCCAAAAATTGCATCGTTTCAATATCAGAATTTTCACAAGCAATCATAAATAAGTCACCAATTTTATTCTTATCATTCACATCTATTACATCATTATTAATAAGCAATTCAATTATATCAAAATGGCCATGATCAACGGCTGCTTTTAAAGCACGAGTTCCTTTTGAATCAGATGCATTTAAATCAACTTCTTTTAAATTAATAAAATATTTAATAATATCAATATGACCTCGACTTGCTGCTTCAACAAATGGATTATAAGTTCTATTACCATAATTGAAACGAACATTTCCAAAATTCACAAGTGACTTAACGCAATCCAAACTTCCATTTTTGCATGCATAAAGAATTGGAGTAAATGAATTATAATCGAATTTATTAATTTGTTTTTCAACAATATTTTTATAAGAATTCAAAAGATAATTGACAACATGAATAAAACCTCCATCACAAGCAAAATGAAGTGCTGTTTTAGATTCAAAACTGTTTACGAGTGAAGCTTTTTCAGTATCAACATCTTCACATATAAATTTTATTGTGTCAAGTTGTCCGTAATAACAAGCAAGATGCAAAGGTGACATCATATTTTCATTACTCCAAACAATTTCAATCCCTTTTATTAACAAGTATTTGAGTACATCTATTTGTCCATTCATAGCAGCATAATGACTCACTTGATAACCGTTTTTATCAGTTACATGTAAATCATATCCGGCTTGGCATAATTTTCGAATAATGTTCAAATTTCCACTAAAACATGCAAAATGAAGAATAGATCTGCCATAATCATCCTCTTCTTTAAATATTTCAGATTGAATTCCTTCTGGACAGAGCAAAATAAGAGAATTAAAACATTTTTCTGAACTAAAAAATGCACATAATGAGCCATATGTTGGCCAATTCGATATAAGTTTTGGAACTCGATAACTTGTTAGCGAAAATCGTATATTTGTATCAGATTTTACTGAAATTAAAGGTAATATGAGTTGTGAAAAATTTTCATCATCATCATCTATTATAAAATCTAAGATTTTCTCGTTGAAAGAATTATTTACATTCTGCATATATCTTTTGTATTCATTAGGAAAGAATCGATATATCATTTCGAATACAAATGTTTTGAATTTATTTTAATCGTTGAATTTAGTTTTTATATAACATGTCATTATTCATAAAAATTATAGAATTTTTTTATCTTATGATTTCTTAATAGTTGACTTATTAAAATGATAAATAAAGTTTTAATTGATTATTTGATATAAAATTTAATGATAAAGTTGTATTACTAATGTATGCGATGGAAATGCTAAAACTTCAATGGTGGCGTTTGTTGGTAAAATAAAAACTTCGCTTAATGATGAGCATGAAAAGAATGCGTATGATTCAATCTTTGATATTGAACTTGGAATGATGATTCTCTCTAATGATTCACACTTTTTGAATGAGCACTTTCGTATTTGACATAATGAGTCAGGAAGGATGATGTCTCTCAGAGATTTGCATCCATTAAAAGCAAATTCGCCAATTTCAATGACCGAAGAAGGAATTGATATCTTTGACAATGATGAACATCCTGCAAAACTTCCTCTTTTAATTGACTTTAACGAAGTAGGGATGGTTACTTTAGTTAAAGATGAACACTTGAAGAAGACATACTCATCAAGTGTCTCCAACGAACTTTTGTCTTCAAATGTTATTTCAGTTAATGATGTGCAATTCTTGAATGCTCGACTCATAATATATTTTATTGAAGAGGGAATTGTGATTCTTGTCAAAGATGAACATCCTTTGAAAGCAGAATTTCCAATTGAAGTTACAGAAGATGGAATTGCGATTTCTCTCAATGATGAGCATCCAATAAATACAAAATCTCCAATTGAAGTTACCGAAGAAGGAATTATGATTTTTTCAATTTCATTACAATTAAAAAAGCAAAAATTATTTATTTTAATTCCGTCTTGACTTAACAACAATTCTAAGACATCTAAATTCTTTCTTTTGGCTGCTGCATGGATTGGGTTTTTTCTTATTAAATTATGAAAAAGAGCACTAATGATGGGAGTTATACTCGTATTTCCCAATATAAGAGGAAGATCTAACTTTTCGGGCTCAAAATAATTAATAAATATATCTGTTGAATTCAAAAGAGTTTCAACTAAGAAATAATAATCATATTTACACAGATAATAAAATAACAACTTACTTTCCAGTGATTTTGGAAAGAATTCAAAAATTAAAATATTTGATTGCAAAAGTATCACAAGAGTATTCTTTTTCAATTGCATTATTTAAAAAATATTCTGTGATTTCATTATGATGGCATTTCATCGATTCTTTGATGATTTTGTCATCATGCGCAACTTTATTTTCTTCAAGTAACAAAACTATCAAAATTTTTTCTCAAAAAGTTAAAAAAAAAAACTTTAAAAGTTTTAACATATAAATCTAAAAATATGAAAGTATTAATTAGAAAAAAGATGTGTTTATTTATGAAGTTAGTTAAATCAATTCATTTGTTCTTCTTGCTATTGTAAAAGTAGATTGGCGATCTCAAGTACATAATTATATTTTCGTGAATTTATATTTTCATTATATGATCAAATTTAGAAATAGTATCATAAAAAAGATACATGATTGTAAAACTATAGTCTGTTAATATAAGTTTATATGCCCTAACGCAATCATCGTTTCTGATATAAAAATAAGATTGAGTATTTCAATCGTTTCTGCGTTCCAATGCGTTTAAACAATTAAATGTGTAGTGTCTTGTTTTTAAATAGAATTGCGTGGCTGACAATATGTTCAATAAGGAGAGAAGGGAAATGGAAAATGTCTGGCCACGACGATTAAAAATTATTCAAAAATAATTGAATAGAAATTTTAGTAAAAGTGGGGAAAAGTTAGTCTATCCGAAATTTTCATTTTTACATCCAAAATTTCCAAAATTTCCAAAATCAATTTTTATATAAAAATGAAACCAACATCCATTGAACTAATATTAAATTCTACTACATTTACGATTCAATATTCTCCAAAATTAAAAGAATTATCAGATGAAGTTATGAAGGAGCTCTTTGATTATCACAAATATGTTGTTCAATCACATGTAGAAAACAATACATTTAAATCATTCATTAAATATTTAGTTGATGACATTATACCAGAAATCAATATGGATAATTTTTGGGATTATTATCAATTAAGTAAAGAATTTGGAATACTTCAAAATGAAGTAGAAAGCAAAATATCACAGTATGGAGATAATTGGTATAATTTAACCTATATAAAAAACGTAGATTCACATGATTTATCATATTATGAAGATTATATTGCTCAAAAACTTGATTTATACCTCAGTAAATATGGTCAAAAAGTAATGGAAATACCGATTCAGCGATTATGTAATATTTTTAGTCATCCGAATAATAAAATTACAAATTATAATCTTGCATATGAGACAATAATTCAATATTTTAAAAAAACAAACAATACAGAAATTTTAATATTACTTACTACATTAGATGCAAGCAAATTTTCTGAAGAAAATCTAATTGATTCAATTTTACATTGTAATGATTATTTTGGCTTCACTCCAGAAATAACGACAAAATCATTTGCAGCCATACTTAATAATCACTTGAACCAAATAAATGAATTAAAAAATGAAATATCTTCAATTCAAAAAGAAAACTTAAATCAGAGAATTCAATCAATATCTGAAAAAATAAATGGTCACAACTTCCAATTGATTGAAGAAAATATAAAAGAACTGATGAATAAATTTGATGAAAAAAGTCGACTTTTTGACCTAAAAATCAAAGAAATCTCAGATCTAAATAAAAAAATTGATGAAATGTCAGAAAAGAATAAAAAAGATAAAATAGAATCAGATCAAAGAATTGACAAAGTCCGTTTGGATTTTGAAAATGAAAAATCAAATATAAATCAACAACTTAAATTCAATAAGGAAAATGTGGAAGAGAAAGCAAAAAGTTATAAAAAAGAAATTGAAAAAATATATAATAATATCGAAGAAGTGTCAAAGAAGACAATCATCTTGTCAAGCCAAATTAAAAATATCGAAAACAAGCCACAAAACGAAAATAAGAAAATAAATCAAGTTCTCAATCAGGATCAAATTCACAAAATTGAAAAGGATTTTCAAAAAGAAATTGAAAATTCTATAGAAAAATTGAAACAAATGATTGATTCAAAAAGTGAAAAGTTAAAAAATGACATCACTTTATATTTAAATCAAATAATTAATGAAATTAAATATAATAATGAAAAATTGAATCAAACCACCGATTTACTCTCAAATCATATCAATCAAATTGAAATGAAAAACAAAAAAATAATGAATAATTATTCACAGTTAATAAACAATGATGAAAAACTACTTAGAGTGAAATATGAAATGAAAAATGAAATGCTTTCAATGGTTTCACATTTTGCATCATGTTCCTTCATGACAAACATTGGACTTTCGACAACGGGAATTTTGAATCATTTGAAAAGCAAAGAAAAAAATCAATTTGACAAATTGTTTATTGCATCGACGTCTTCATGTGACATTTACAATTTGATTGATCCAAACACGAAGGATGACATTGGAACAGGAAATGATGGCAACTTTTTCATTGAATTTGAACTTGAAAGACCGATCAAAATCAATGGAATTAAAGTGTTTTCATCATCAACGCGGTTTCCTAAATCATTTGATATTGAAGTTGATGGCATAATTGTTAAATCAATAAAAGAGGCAAATGAGCTAAATGGCAAATTCAAAGAAATGACGATCATTTTTGATTCAATTTTTGGTTCAAAAGTGAAATTCATTCAAACAGGGCCAAATTGGGATAGAGGCAATAACTTTTTGAATATGAGGAGGTTTGAAATTCTATCAGATGATTGTCAGTATTCAAAAGGTGTCTTTTCAACTTTGATTGAACAAAGTCCTCAAAATGATCCTCACAAATGTCCAGTGAAAATAACCGCCAAAAATTATGATTTTAATACGTTCTTTTTGATTGATTCAAAGCATCACATTTGCACATCAAACGAAGAAAATTCTTGGTTCCAGATAGAATTGACTAAAGGATGGGCGGTTATTAACGGTTTTCGTCTCAAAAGAGGAAATTTGTATAAATTGAGAAGTTTCAAAATAATCGCAACTGACGATGCAAATAAACCATTGAATTCTTGGACTACTTTGATTGAAATCGATGAAAAGGCCGAGGATGAACATCAAAAATTAGATATTTATGAATTCACTCGTCAAAGTCCGCCGGTTAAATACGTTAGATTGATTCAAACAGGACCAACATGGAATGATAAATTATTTTTAATGTTTTTCCATTTGGACTTCTTTGGATACTACTTTTGAATTAAAGATTTTTTTTTTTTTTTTTTTTCCCCTCTGATTTTCATTTTTAACGTATAAATCCAATACGTTATTTATTTGACCTATGGAAATTTATTTTTTGTTAAATTCTACCTTTCAGAAAAAGTTAAAATTTGATTGCGTGTCAGATTTGAGATTCTGAAAGTTTTTAATATTAATTTTTTTTAAAAAAAATTTTATATAACATGTCTTTTATTTTGTAAAAAGTGTCAAAAAATATTGAATGCTTGAAATTGTTGATATTAAATGTTTGAATGAATATAAAGATGATTATTGCTGTTCACTTATATCCCTAGCCTTAAGTTTGGTTGCGATTCAGAAAAAACAAATGTAAATGGCGAGAATCCAATTCATATATGAACTAAATTTAACTCAATTGGATGTTCAACTATTATATTGAATCATCTTAATGAAATCAAAGATCTACAAGAAGAAAAGAGCATTCTTTGTGCACGCTATTTAGATGGAAATACTCCTTTTCATATAATTATTCATTTATTAACTTCATGCTGCGATTTTGATCTTGAAATTCCTAACAATTCTGGCTACACTCCATTTGAAGAGTCAATTCAATCTGATTTTTATGAAATAGATGGAATTTTGGGATGTCATTATGTGAGTATTCTTGGTAAATCAGTCGAATCTCTTGGAAAATTAATTTTACCATATTTATAATGTCCAAATTTAAGCAATTTTTGGGTTCAAATGAATATAAAAAATGGAATTGATATTGTAAATCAAATCAAAACAAATTTAGTTAAATGTATTAAATGCTATTGTATACCTTGAAGAAGCCATTCGACAAAAAAAAATGATATTTTATCAATGTATAATTTGGCAAACATTTATATTTATGAAAAAGTTTATGAAAAAAAAATTGCTAAAGCAATTGAATTGCTATTTAAATCATTTGATCAATTTCTTCATTCACGTATATTATTAGGTTTTCAAATAGAAGAAATTGAAAAGCATGTTAGAGAACTCAACAGTAAAAAATCAAAAGCATTATTATCTTCAATATTCAACTTTTTAGATTTATTACAATCAAATGCTATTTTCACAAATTATTATGAGTCATATCGAGATAAATATTTAAGGAAATTTGTTTCACTTTCTGAATTTCAGAAACAAAAGAGAATAAATATGAATCAAAAAAATGCACCAGATATCAACTCAGTCTTTTATGAAGGATTTGGAATAGAAATATAAAAAATGAAAACGATGTACTTTTTTTTAAAAAAATATAAGAAATGACACTATATTTCCATCTTTCACCAGACAAATTCAACGACAAGATTTGATTGATTTTAAAATAGTTATTTTCAATATTAACATTAATAAAGGTCAAATATTGAATTTGCATTCAATTGAGCATTATCGATGCCTACATTTATTTCACTTTTAATTGAGTTATTTCCTTGTATTTCATCTTTTTCTTTCTCTAAAGGAAGCTCACTTGAATATTCGAAAAGCATAACTGGCTTATGAATAATCTTAATCATGAGAGTCTTATATGATCTTTTTTGTCACGCAACGAGCATGATGCACAGCGACTTGAAGCCAGAAAACGTCCTGTTTGACGAGTCAGGCCACGTGAAAATCAACGACTTTGGCATTTAGTGCATCGTCGAAGACGAGTTGGAATGTTGAAATTCATGGGGTTGGAACTTCTGAAAGGAAGCACGAAGAACGACAACAAAGTAGACGTTTTTTCATTCGGCTTTGTCGTCTTCTTCTTCTTGAGTGGCAGGAAAATGCCGAAGATAAGCATCATCGAACAAGGTTGCTGGAAGAAGGCGAGGATCACATCGAGCATCAACAAGATATCCACCAACTCATCAACAGTTGCTCGTCAACGTCGCCAAGTGATCGTCCGTCATTCCCAAAAAATCTCTGCTTAATCAAAAAGAACAAGTTCAAGTAGAAAAAAACTAATTTTTTTGGAACTTTTTTTCTAAATGTCTTTTTTTTATCTTTTTGCAGTATTTGCATGAAGCATTGTCAGTTTAAAATATATCAAAGTTTTTGTCATTTTTTTGAAAGATCTTTTTGAATCAAAACTTATACTTACACCATTTAATAAGGGTTCTTTGATTAATTTTTTAAACTACTTAAAAATTTTTTTCTATTAAGTTTTCCTTAAATAACCGTTTTTTAACCTCTTTTTTGTTCTCTATTTTTTAATACAGTATTATCAATTTTTATAATTTTAGTTTAGATTACATATTATGCGATTTCCATTGTTTGGCATGATTCGATTGCAATAATGATCATTTTCATTGCAATTTCAGGAGATGAGTTATTTGGAAAAAAAAGAGTATTGAAGCAAGTCGCTGCCTCAGGCAACTTGTCTGTTTCAAACTTATCTGAAACAATGATTCTGAAATTATGGTCACTTTTCGGCAATTTTGTCAAAACCGTTATGAGCTACAAGCAGCAAAGAGAGCTGCTTGTAGCTCATCAAATTAAGACATTCCCAAAAAGTAAGTTTTTCTTGATTCTCCAATTCTGTAAGAAATTCTTTCTCTGAGCTCATCGACGGTTATCATCTTAGATCCTTGACAAAGGGAGAACTAAAGCCGATATTTTCATAAATACCGTTTCCGATAAGGTAAATTTTATCGGTTAAAAGGTCAATTCTTTTTCGAATAGAATTTGAAATAAAAGTGCCAATTTGTTCATGTAACACAATTTGTGAACTGGTTGGATTTGTTACTTCACTAACCGTCCCATCTAAACGGTCTCGGATATGAATTGAATAAATTAACGTCTTTTTGACATTCACGAAGATTTGTGATGAACTTTTTGAATCGTTCATCAACGCTAAAAATGGCCCTTTCATCTATCGTCCTGCCAGCAATTGCATCCCTGACAAACGGTGCAAACGGCAGGTTTTTGGTCTTAATCCATTCATCATTCGATGATTAACAAGATAGGCCTAAATTGAAAGGAAGAATGGCTCAAGTTGCCACAAGTGAAGGAAAAAGTATCATCATTGCAATGCTAGCAGGATCAATCGCACTTACAGGAAGTTGTGTTGATGTTATTCCATCTTCAATGCATCTTGCTGAAAGATGCTGAAAAGTTCAAACCATTTTATGAAAAAACTTGGTTTGAAATGTGGTTTTGTTTCTGAGAAAAATAATCCAAATGGCTTTGATTTTCATGTGTTATACTCAGTCAACTTAAGGTTTGAGTTTGCATTATTCCGTGAAGGAATCGTATGTAATGATAACATCCAAACTACCTCTTTTGTTTGATAATGAAAAGCATCGACCATTCATGACAACAATTATTGATGAAGCTGATAACTTGTTCATTGATACTGCTCCCAATTCAGCAATCATTTCTAAAGGAGGAAATAGCAAGCTCACATGGATATTCAAGTCAATTTGGGAATGTGTTTGTGATCTGATAATTACGGCAAATTTGATTCATAAAAAGATTAAAATTAATAGCTAATGCTGAACAACCAAATGATCTAAAAAAGTATCACAGATATTCAGCCAAATAAATATATTTCAAGTGCAGTCAGAGCTGTTAAGATGCAAAGAGATGCTGATTATATATATGACCCTAGTAAATTCATGCAATTCATTCATCCATCGACATCAATGCATGATTCTTCCTGTGTTTTCAGCATCAATGATTAAAATATCTAAACTGAACTAAAAAGAAGGTCTTCCAGTTCAAGAGCAGTCATACACAGCAGCCTTACAAAAACTTTTTTGGGTTAACAGAAACACTTGGAGAAGAAATTTCTTCAAATTTACAAAGTTGATAGTTTGTGACGTTCCACCAAATAATGAGGATAACGTTTCATGCTTTTCGAAATATCTTCATCAAGAATTAGTGTTTTTTCTTCAATTAAAAATAAAAAGATTCGTTTGTTTCTCCGAAAAATATGGAATATTTCAGAATTGGTAAAATATTGAAGAATATCTCTTTTGTAAAATTGACAATAAGATAAAGTATGATTTTAAAATCATATGTATTTTTTGAACATTGATATAGATCCAATTGCTGAATAGTATCTTGATACCCTGTATCATCAAAATAATCCAAAAGTATTCTTTGAATCTTTCTTTGCTTCTCTACAAAAGCTTCTATACTATCTTTTTCAACTGCCAGATATAATGCTGTCTTATAAATATATATTATATCAAAATTTCATTGATATTTATGATTTTGAATGGTATTGAAAAATATGATTCTGAATTACATCGAAAGATATAACTTTGAATTCTACTGAAATATAATATATTAAATTACGTTGAATGATAGGATTTTGAATATCATTAAATGATATAATTTAAAATTTCATTGAATTATACAATTTTAAATTATATTGAAAGATATGATTTGAAATTTCATTGAATGACATGTGTTTGAATGATATTGAAAGATAATATTTCAAATTTTGTAAATATTAAAGAAAATATTAAGAATTTTGATATCAAGTTTATCATTCGATAATAAAAGTTGGATAATTTCAATGCATTCCTTTTCAATTGCCAAATATAATGCTATCTTATATATTATTATATCAAAATTTCATTGAAATATATGATTGAATTGAAAAACATTCTTTTGAATTCTATTTAAAAATATGTTTTTGAATGTCATTGATGAATCTGATATTGAATGTCATTGAAAAATATGATTTTGAATGGTATTGAAAGTTATGATTTTGAACTTCATTGAAAGATATGCTTTTGAATTCCATTTTAAAAAATATTTCAAAAATATTTGAAATGAGCCAAAAAATACTGAATATTCAATCAATGTCAGTCGACAATCTTATTGGTTATTTTGATTTGATCTTTTTGACTTTTTAAGTAAAAATGAATTTGTTTCATATATTGATGGTTGAATTTTTGCATTAAGTGAAACACTATTTCGAGTAACATATGCAACAAATTCTGTAATCATGTCCTTCCGAATCAATTCACAGATTTGACTGTAATTTTCCCCTTCATTTCTTTTTCTATTAAAATTTTCTGGCAATTTTTCATTTATCTCTTCAACCCATCCATTTTTCTTTATGTCACAATCTTTCGAATCATACTTTGGGAACCATTTCTCATTGATGAATGGTTGAATTTCTAGTTGGAAATACTGTGGATATTGGTAAGTTTTGTAATTATCAGTCTTCATAATTTTTTTAGCTATATATTCATCAATAACTATTATTTGTTGCTCAATGAGGAATAAAAAAATCCTTTTGTTGCTCTTAAAAATATTGAATATCGCTGATTTTGAAAAGAATGTCTTGATGTCGTCTTTGAAAAATTGCAAAAATATGGGCTGCATAAATCTTTGAAAAGATAATCAATTATTATATCTGATGTTTAAATCCTTAATAAAAAAAATATTCTTTTAGATAATTTACAGGTCTCGACATCCAAAATGAGATTTGATGACAAGCAAAATGAGATCTCTCTCAATTTTTTCAATGAATTTGAATTTTTCAATTAACTTTTTTTCACATTTATGAATATGCAAAATGTGATCAGCGATATTAAAGAAATTCAAATGCTTGTTAATATTTATTCCAATATATCAAAAATTTATAACTAAACTTTTTGATTGGAAAAAATAGAAAATAAAAAAATTGAATGCATTGAAATAATTGAGAGAATCTCATTTTGGATGTCATCAAATCTCATTTTGGATGTCGGGACCTGTAAATTATCTAAAAAAATATTTTTTTTTAATTAAGGATTTGAACCTCAGATATAATAATTGATTATCTTTTCAAAGATTTATGCAGGCCATATTTTCAAATATATGGCCTGTATATATCACTGAAAAAGCTCAACTATATTTTCAAATATCATTTTGAACAAATATATATATATATAAAAAGTAATTATTTAATTTTTATAATTTGTTCTTGTTAAATTGCATTACAAAAGCCATAACAAAGCCGCCTTAATTCGAGTTTAGCAGCTTTATTTTCTTCTGATGCAATCTGATAATATTTTTTTGCTTCTTCAAGATTAATAGGAATTCCATCTCCTTTTTCTAATAATTGGGCATACAAAAGGGCAGCATTTCCATCATTTTTATCTGCAGCACTTTTTAGATAATATGCACCTTCAATTTTGTTCTCTGGAATTCCATTCCCATATATAAGCATCCTTCCATAATTAAACATTCCTTTCGTTGAATCATTTTCTGCTGCCATTTTAAAAAATTTTGCTGCCTCTTTCTTATCAATTGGAACACCTAATCCAGATTGAAGAAGCACACCATAATTGTTCATAGCATCATTTATTCCCATATCTGCAGCTTTTTTGTAGAGTTTTGCAGCCTCTTTGTAGTTAATTTCAGTGCCGTCTCCTCTTTTAAGCATTAATGCATAGAAGAACATTGCCAGTGGGTCATTTTTTTTAATTGCCATTTTATAATATTTGATTGCAAGTTTTTTATTTGCAGGAACTCCATATCCATCTGATAGCATATATCCATATATACGCATTGCATCAACATCACCTATATTAGCAGCCATTCTATAATAATTAGCATTTAATTTTTCTTTTTCAAGGTCAGCATCTGTAATTGTCTTTAATACTTTTTGAATATAATCGACATTCATTGAAAATACATCTAACGAAAATATTTCTTTTCCTTTTCTTGAGAGTAAATGGATAAAATCAACAATTGGTCTGTAATATTTTTTATCAATTAAATATTTATAATAATTAATTGCTTCTTCATAATTTTCTTGAACTCCAATTCCATTCTCCAACATTGTTGCATATTTGTAAATGGCTTCAAAATCATCTTTTTCAGCTTCTATTTTAAAAAATTCTGTTCTTCCAATTAAGAAATCTTGACTACCAGTTCCAATATTTATTAATGATTTGAGAGCTAAATCAGCATTTTCAAAACCTAATTCTGAACGGTTTTTTAAATATTGAAATTCTTTTACAATTTTTTCTGGACTTTTTTCATCAGAGTTAATCATTTTAGCATAACATATCAACGAAATAAAATCGTCACTATCAATTACATTTTTGAAGCATTTTTCAGATTCCTCTTCATTTTGTGCTACTCCTTCTCCATTTTTCAACATAACTCCATAATTGAACATTGCTTCAATATTTCCTTTATCTGCAGCTCTATGGAAGAGCTTAGCTGCTCCTTCATAATCTTTTTCGGCATTTTTAAGAATGATACCATATTCATTCATTGCTATAACATTCCCATTTTCTGCTGCCATTTTATAGTATACTTGTTTATATGACTCTTTTTTATCAAAATCTATTTCATCATTTTTGAGCATATTTACAAATTTATTCAAAGCATCAACATTTCCATTATCTGCAGCTTTTTTATAGTATTTGGCTGCATCTTCTTTATTTTCTGGAATTATGTCTCCATTATCACATAACAAAGCGTACAGGTATATATTATCTGTTTCACCAATATCGGCAGCTAATTTATAGTATTGTGCAGCTTCCTTTTTTTCAATTGGAATTCCTATATTTTTTCTAACTAGATTCAAAAAATGTTCCTTATGTTCATAATTCCCTTTTTCTATTTCTTTTTTAATATAATCAGCGGCTTCCTTATATTTTTCTTCTTCTGTTTTATTCATTATAAGTAATTTATTAATGTAATCACTAATATCATGTATGTCTCCTTTATCAGCTAATATTTTGAAATATTGGAGTGCCAAAACTTTGTTTTCATCAATTCCATCACCGATATATAGCATTTGAGCATAATTTTTTATTCCTTTTTCATTTCCCAAATCAGCGGCAATTTTGTAATATTCAGCTGCTTCTTTTTTATTTTGAGGATTTTCATCACAAACAAAAAGAATATCTGCATAATCAATCATTCCTACATCTGATCCATTTTCAGCTGACATTTTGATGTATTTGACAGCCTCATTTATGTCTTGTTGAATTATTTCTCCATTTAAAAGATATATTCCATAAACTCTCATTGAATTGCATGAACCAAGATCAGCTGATTTTTTAATATAATGAACTTTATCTTGCTGATTTTTAGATAATAATCCATAGTAAAGCATTGCTTGAATTTTGCCTAAATCAGCAGCTTTTTTCATATAGTGCAAACTTTCTGAAATATCATTTTTATCTGAATAAAATACATCTGAATAATCAAACATCGCATCGATATTTCCTGAATTGGCCGCTTTTTTAAAAAATGGCTTTACTTCATCAAGTAAATTTTCACATTTTTTATATTTGGCCAACAACAATTTTCCATATGTGTATATATCATCAATATTGTCTAATAAATTTGATTCTTTTTTAAAATTGTGTATATATAATGATTTATAATCATCAACAATTAAATTATATCGTAAAAATTCTACTGAATATAATATATTTATTTCATTGAAAATTTCTCTAAATGAAATGATTTGTCTTATTCCATTTGACCAATTCTTTTGTAAAAATAATTTGTGAGCATCATCTTGAATTAATGATAAATCAGGTATTATATGTTTGTTTTGATCATTAATGAAAATTTCAACACCTGTCATTACTTCATAGTAAATAATTAAAAATGACAAAATATCTTCTGACTTCAAAAAATATTTTTCTTTATCATCAATATTTTGTTCTTTCAAGCTTGAAAATGTGGAGAAGTCAACATAAGGATAGCAATTATCATCAATGTAAATATGGTCTATGCTTAAATTTCCTGAATAAATATCATGTATATGAAAGTGCATCATTGCAAAGGCAATTCCATATATAATAATTTGTTTTTTGTCTTCAGTCAAACAATTTTTATTCTTTTCTAGGAATTCTTTTAAGGATCCATTTTTCAAATATTTTGTAACAAGAATTAGATGATTGTTTTGAACAGCAGAAGACTGGAAATCAACAACAGGTAAAACTGTAGGATTATCTTTGATTATCGGTATTATTTCCTTGATTTTTTCTTCTGTTAATTTTTGATATTTTATTTCTTTTTGAAAATAAAGTTCTTTGGTATCTAGATCTTCAATGATAGCTGAAGATTTGGATTTAAAATTATTATTGATGACCTTATATTGGTGTGAGTTTATGCTCATTTCTATTGATTTGATTAAAAATGATATGATTTTATCTTTTTAATTTCAATTGAAAAAATATTTCCACCTTTTTCCGTTCAATTTAAAATTTTAATAAATTTTCCAAATGAAAATTTCTATTTGTAATAATTATCCTTTCATAAATGATGATGAATAAAATTATATATATTTTACAAAATTTATAACTTAACACAAAGAGTGGTGACATTTAGCCGCAAAAATTCAATTGAAATTTTTGGGGAAAAATAGTAAAAATTTGGGGGCTATTTGGATAAAAAAATTATATATAAAAAAATAAATTACAATTTTAATTCTTTCCTATTAACTATTTTATAGAAGTTAATGGGAAAAATATAATTTTTATCTTTTTTTAATGAAAAAGTTGCAATGTCTTTTACGAAATTTTTTTTAATTTAAAAAGTTCAGTTACCAAATCCGTTAATATTTATTTCATATCTCCAATTTGGGAATAAAAATCTTATATGTGAATAAAAAAGTTAGTATAATTTGTTCATTATTTCCGCTTGACGTATAATATTTCATTTTTTACCTTTTTTTTTAGTTTGTATAGTCGATTTTAACCAGTTTAACATTATATTTATTCAAAAAGTTGTTTTATCAAAAAGGGTTTATTTGAAAAAGCTGTTTAATCAAAAAGTCATATATTCAAATCTTTTTTCTTTCAAAATTAGAATATAGTTTGTTGGTCATATCACCAACAAACTTTGCTGTTTTTATTATCCCAAAAAAAAAAAAAAAAAAAAAAAAAAAAAAATAATTAAATAAAAATGAATTTTTAATAATTCAAGTTGAGAAAGAATTCAATCCATTTGAAAAGTCACCAGAAAGAATTTGATCAATCACACGATCATATCTTTCTTCATTTAAAAACAATGGACCTCTTCTTTCATATCCAATGTCAGTACAACCATATTTGTCCAAATAAAAAGGTCTCAAGACTCTGAGTCTTTTTCCTTCAATTATCAAAATGTTTGAAGATTCTTTTCCAATGAAAATCAAAACAGATGGGTAGTTTAATTTCGAAAGTTTCATTTGGGCAAACGAAAGGAATGATTTTGCAACACCACTATTAAAGCAAGTCAATCTACTTGAGTAATCAATATTCGAATCATCTTCTTCATCCAAATCGTTGTACCTCTTGATCATTTGATTATAATCAATCAAGTTGAAAACGGTGTAAAAATTCGTCTTTTCAACAGGATAGTTGTACGGCTCCTGTGCGAATCTCAAGAATTCTTTTGGAAGTTTTGCGAAGGTGATTGGCTTGAAATCAAACTCAGCTGTTTTGAATGTTACTTCAAACTTTTGTGAAAGATTTTCTACGGATAAAATGTCATCCCAGTCAATCAGTTTCGATTGAGACTCATCTTGTTTCAACAAGAAATGATCGGCCAAACAGACCCTTCTCAAAAACAAGCAAAATTCTTTCTCGTTCTCAAATTTGCTTTCTTTTTTGAACGAAGAAATAATTCTGTTCAAAAACTCTTTTTTCTGAGAAACACTTTCCTCAATTTCATCGCATTCAATCAATCTTTTAATGAACTTTTGGAAAACGGTCAATCTCAATTCAACGTCTTCTGACACATCGTCGACAAAACCGGTCTTCATTGTCAGTTTTCCTTTCATTCGATAAGCGTACCAGCACGTCAAGAAAAGATTTCTCGACAACAATTTTGTCTTCTTTGAATCGAGACAATCGGGAAGACTCCTCAATCGAACCTCATACGTCGAAATCAGTCCGCTTATTGATTTCACAAGTTCGACGAAC
The DNA here is from genome assembly GCA_039105265.1 of Tritrichomonas musculus. Classification (NCBI taxonomy): domain Eukaryota; phylum Parabasalia; order Tritrichomonadida; family Tritrichomonadidae; genus Tritrichomonas; species Tritrichomonas musculus. The sequence continues at coordinate 207,783 of JAPFFF010000072.1, read as the reverse complement.
AAATCGACGATTTTCTCATCAAAAGCCTTGAAAAAGAGAGAATATTTACTAATGAAAAAGTTCAACGAATCCTTCAATTCTTCTGATAATTCAAAGTTCGATTTATCGGAGAAAATAGCATCATTTGAAAGATCGTCAATATTTGGCAGGAAACCGTTTTTGATTGACCTATCAATTGGGCATGTGAAGTTTTCTTTATCAACACAATCATGGTGGACTAAATGCTGACAAATTCCGAATTGAATGACGAACAAATTTCCTGCCGTCAATTGTTTTGTAACGGGCAATTCTGGTTTTTCAAGCTGTTTTTCTCTTTCGATTCTTTCTTCTTTTTCTTTCTGGATACGAATTTTTCTTTCTTCTTCTCTCTGTCTTTTTCTTTCATTAAGAAATTCCATCCTTTTGTTGTACTGTTCAACGATTGTTTGATGAAGCATTTCAATCCTTTCTCGACGAGCTATAATTTCATCTTCACTCATATCATTCGTGATGTCAAGACCAGGAATTTGACTGAGAAAATGAGCGAAAACATCCTCTGGATCTGGAATGTTTTCTTCCTCTTCTTCATCATCTTGATTATTTTCCTTTTTCATGATGTTGTCATCATCGAGAAAAACATCGGCTTCTTTCATGGCTATTCGAATAGGGATTGTTACATTTGGTGGTTTATCAACAATGAATGGAAACTTGGTTCGATAAATATACAATGGATAAGAAAGAACTTCGTTCTTTCTTACATTTGAGCAAATTGAACAGATTTCTTTATCAGTGTTCGATATAGTTTCATCGTCTTCATTTTCATCGTCTTCGTTTTTGTTGAAGTTCATAGTCATTGTTTTATATTGGTTCATGATATCTTCCTTCAATTTTTGAGCACGAATCTTCTTCATCTTGTTCAAATCCTCCTTCTCTTGTTCATTTGAAATTCCATCGATTTGAACACATAATTGATCAAGAACGTTTTTACCAATTTCTCCTTTTTCAAGAAGTAAATCAACCAATGATTTCGGCTGTTCGTCAGTTGATGAAATTTTCATCCTCATCAATAAATTAAAGGCCTTTTTATTCATTATGTTTTTGATTGTTGCTTCTTCGTTTGAATCAATATTCAATTCAAAAACAGATCGTTTTAATTTTGAAATTAAATCAATCAATTTAGAGTCATATTGAATTTGCAAATTCTCATCAAATGAAGGATCGTTTTCATCTGAATTTTCTTGAATAAATTTCGAAATTAAAACAAGAATGTTCATTGCAAGATGTTCATTTAACTCCACTTTATGTGAGTTGTCATTTCTCAAAGTTTGATAGACGATTGCAAAAACGGTTGGTGTGAAGAGGAAATCTTTCAAACGGACACTCAAATCATTTGAATTATTTTCATCGTTTTGATTGAAGAAATACGTTTCTTCTGGTTCAAATTTCTGAATTTTTATCAATGATTCTGGGTGTTTTTGAATCATTTCATTCATGATTGTTTTTTCATGATTGAATGAATTGATTGCTGAGATTAAATTGAAATCAATTCCTTCTTTCAATTCGAAAGTAACATCATGTTCTCCACCGTTTTTATTTTGACCTTTTTTGGCCTTTTGTCTTGGTGTTGAAACCTCAGAAACAACCTTGTTCAAAATTGTTGCTGCTGTTAAATCGCAGACAAACAAATCGTATTTATTTTTCAGATCATTCAAATCTGACACTCCTTTTTTCAATTGAAAAATGATCTGTTCTCTAACGTATTTATAACCGTCAAAATTGAATAGAGTTCTTTCAATTACCAACAGTAAGGTGAAATACAAGAAAGAGAAGATGATTTTCTTCACGTTTCCATCTTCGATGTCCAAAGAATCAGAATCGAAGAAACCGAATTGTTTGGCAACTTCGAATGCGAAGAATTCTTTCAAATTGAAATCAGATTTCACATCACATTGAAGACCAATCAAAAGTTGCAGCAAAGGAAAAAGAAGTGGAATTCCAAAATTGCTAAAGACTGCATTTCGATCGAACATGTAATAATAATTCAACGCACCTAAATTCGTTTGTGGTACAATCGACTGATTGACGCAAATTTGCGAAATGACACTTTTAACCGCCAAAATTCCAAGCTGAACACGAAGATTCGAATACTTCTCCATCTTCAGGAATTGTGCAATTTTCCTTCGTGACAAATCGTCGTTTCTCATCAAGAAAGCGAGTGAATGAACAATCGGATGCGAGATGAAAAACGAGCCTCCTTTCACAAACGAATCATAAAAAATCTCATTGAATTCAAATTGATCGTCCTTTTGAATAAACTTAGAAACAAACTTATCGTTCTCCTCACCATGAGCATTTTTTCCCAACAGAAAAATTGGCCTTATGTCAATTAATCTATTCAATTCATCAAACATTTTGTCGAACTTCAAATTGTCCTTTGATTTGAATGCATCGAAAATGTCATAAAAAACGGCGTTGAAATCGAATAGATACTGAAAATACTCTGGCCGAGTATCTTTAGAAAAAGTTGTGGAAATAATTGTGTCATTTTTTCCACTTTTTTCAAAGCCTTTCTTTGAACCTTTTGAGAGAACATCAACAAATATTTGGTCAAAAAGATTCTGAATTTGGTCATCATTCAAATGAACAGTTGCTCTAGTAATCGATGGAAATTGGTAGAAGAAATCTGGTATTGATCTCGGTGGCCTGTCCATCAATGAGTACAATTCCTTCATGTAATTCAAAATTTGAATGGCAAATTCAATTAAATTGAATCCATTATGATCGATGCAGTATTTAATTGAATCGCTTTGAAATCCATGAAACCAAAATGAATCCCAGGACTTAATATTACTCATTTTTCCGAGTCCTGTTTCCATTTCAGTGAGACGACATGGAATGATCTTGTCGGCCATCAACCTCGAATCGACAGAACAGAATTTGTATTTGAAAAGTTGATCGTTTATTAACAAACCGCAAAATTTCTGTAGTTGCGAATTGAATTCAGGGGTGGCCTCAAAAATGCTATCAAAAAGTTTGTCGAAGTTTATACGTTCAGTAAGCGAAATAACAAGTAACCGTCGAAAACCGTCACCGAATTTTAAAAATGATTTAAGGAATTGAAATATAATGGGAAGATTTTCGCCGTTATCTTCCGTGAGGTGTTTGATGGCTGAAAAAGCACCTTTGAATACTGTGTCGGTTAGGGCGGTTCGTAATTTTTCATCAAGATAATTTTCTGGATGCGAATCATTTTCTAATCCTTGGTGATGTTTGCAAAATCCGGAACGTTTCCATAATGAAAGATCGCCACAGTCACAATTGCCTACGGAATTGGGGTTAACAACGTATGTATGGCCTTGATGATTTCCATTCAAAAAACATTGAAGGCAAATACAGGAATTTTTGCTATTGGAACAATCATCGCAGTGAATTGACATTTGCCTGTTTGTTGACCATTCGTTTTGACAGGTTGAAACATGCGAATTTTGAAGATGATAATTATAAAAATCTTGAAAGGTACTGAAATTAGAAGCAGAGCAGATGATTTCCTGACATTTTGCAATTGCTTCTTGAGGATCACAAATAAAAAGCAATTTAATATCTTTAGAAGAGAGATCCATTCTAATGAAAATAAAATTAAAAAATTATAAAATCTCTTGAATGGTCACTTTTTGAGTGAGAAAAATTCAAAAAGTGAAATCAATTCAGAGATTTACAAATTCAAAAAGTACTACGTGGAATTTGTAAAATTCTAAAAAAATTATGCCATTTGTTATAATTTGTTTTTATATCATAAATTATTAAATAATTTTATTTATTAATTATGTTTTTAATATTTAAAATACCAATTATATGCTTTTCGGTAATTTATAAAGCAAAATATTATTTAAATATAGATAAATTTTGATATATATTTTTTTTATAGTTTTCATTTAAAAATTTTAATTTTCTGAAAACTAAACGGTTGAAAGGTCAAAAAAAGTTATAAGGAACTGAAAGTTTCTTTAATAAATAATATATATAATTTGAATACTTTATATGATCGTTATAAATTTTTTATATTCAAATTGTTGATCGTATATACGCTTTTATATTCAAAAAATGGTATGAGTTTTTTCCAAATTGAATTTTATTAATTTTCAATGATTAAGGATAAAGTTGGATTATCTCAAGTTTTTGAATGAACCTCAAAAAAAATTGAGTAAATTTTTATACTAAAAAAAAATCATTTTTGGTTATTTTTCATATATTTTACTATACAAATGATAGAAGATTTATTTTATTTGTATTTATGTATTAATTGCTAATATTTACATTATTAATTCATATGTAATATAATATATGCATTTTATATAGGGATAATATGAAAATCATAAAAAATCAATATTTCAATATTATCAAATAATTGAGTATTTTTTTTTTGTTTTCTCAAAATATTGAATTAAAAATATTATTAAATAAAAATATAATTTTTTTGCCGAAATTAAAGAAAGATTCCATATAAATATAATAATTATTTTATATTATTAATATTATATATATTATAACAAATGTTTTCTTGTTCCAAAACCTAATTGATATGAGTTCTTTTATCTGTGTTAAAGGCTATTTTATTAATAATATTCATATACATTTGTTATCATATCTTTTATAACATAGATTATGAGCAAAAATCTTTTATAATAGTTTAAAAGGAATAAAAATAATTATGATATTTCAGTGAGTTTTCTAAAAATTTCTTCACTAAGGCTCATTTAAATTTCAATAATTTAATTCCAATCTTTATTACCTGAAAACGGTATATAAGCCAAAAAAAAAAAAAAAATCGTTAATATAAATTTTCAATCTTAAAAAAATAAAAAAATACATCATCAATAGCATCGATTGGAGCTAGTATTCTTAATAAATAAGAAAAATTCAATAAAATCGGTTGTTCAAGTAATTCAAATTTATCATTTTGTTTGGAAATCCAAATCCTTAAAATGAACAATTGTTTGGATTTCTCACAGGATTATTTTTCAAAGAATATTTGTCCATTCCTGAACTTTTTCTATTCATTTAACCAAATATGTAATCAAAAGAAACTCAAAATACATATTGGTTTTTTCTATTTTTTTATTCTTTAATTTTTGGAGAATCAAAAGAAAAAATATTTTTTAATTTTTATTATCTAGTTCAGTTATTTTATTTTAATCTAAATATTTTTTCTTATAATTTGTTTTATTTAACAAGATAAAAGGGAAAAAAATATATAATTATTTCTGAAAAATATTTTTCAGTTAATATTTTTAAAATTCAATTAATTTCATTAAGGAATTTTTTTATATTTGCAATACTTTAAAATAAATATTAAAGTTGATTTAAATATATTAGAAATATTTATCGATTATTGAAAAAATACTTAAAGCATTGAAATAATAAACTATATTGAAAAGTTAAATAAAAATAAAACACCATATATGTAAATTTTATCAATTAAATTACTATTAAAATTTATTTTAAATAGTATTAATCTTTTAGAATTGTATTTATATATTATATTAATAATTACTCAATTTAATCGAAAAGAAATGAAAAAGATATTTAAAAAATATGTATTTTTATTTTAGAAATTTGAATACTAAACAAAATTTATCCGTTATTAAGAAATTTCATCAAAATTGTTCAATTTGAACAACAAGTTTCTCAATTTGGATTCTATTTTTCCATATCAAAATGGTATCGCAGTATGATACATTGATTGACAATCAAAATATATAGGCTTTACTCAAGAAAATCCAAAAAATGCAATCATATTTCTTTTTCTGATTCATTTATTAAATTTTCAGATATAACGAATTATTAACGACATATTAGCTAGTATGATCATACCTTTTCTAAATGTCAAAATTGCTTCTTTCTAGAAGATCCAACTACCTATATGAAAATAATTGAATTTTTTTCAATGGTACGATATTCCAATATCATTTTCCAAATGAATATTTTATATATATTTTCATAAATTATGTACATTAATTGGAAATCTTCGGGATTTTATATATTTTCAATATGGGTTCAATAAAATCAACAGATAAAAAAAAGAGGTCTGAAAATTTCGATAAAAAGTTCTCTTAATTTCATGTATGACAGTGATAGACCTACAAAACTACATTCACTTTTATATATAATTAATGCATATTTTTAATATATACTTTTTATTAGTAAATACTTATTCATTACATGATCCAAATATCTGATTTTTTCACTTTTTTATGCAATCATTTTCTAACCATTTTATTGGCATGATCAAAAAATTTCGATGATTTCACGTTCATTAAAACATAATGCACAACAAAAAATTCATTAGAAAATCCTGTGAGAATTGTTTTTTTGGGATTGATTTAAGAGGAGCTTTGAAAATATTGAATACCTATAGAAATAAATTCAATGCGTATTCAATAATTTCTGTGCAAATTCAATTTTTTTCAATTTTTTTCAATTAAATTTAAATCCAACTTTATCCTTAATGATTTAAAATTGAATAAAAATGTGTTTTACAAAAAAAATAGTTTTGCTCTTTTTTTCATTAGGATCGCTTTCTATTTTCATGAAAATTAATATAAAAATAATTCTCTTATAAGAACTGCGCTATGTCGTGCTGTTCAATGAGATACGATCAAAAAATAAAAAGAGTAAAAAACCTTGTTTTGGCGCATAACTGAAAATTTTTAATGACATCTTCTTGTTGTTGAGTGTATTACGTGAAATTTGGTGTTTTTGATTGAAAATTGGTTAAAAATTTTAAATCTGAATAGATCAAATAATATAACAAATTGTAATGTTTAAAGAGTAAAAAAATTCTTTGATGCTTATTTAGCGATTGCTTGAAGTTTTTGCTGCGATATTGATGAAAATCGTAAAAAAAAAAAGATTGGTAAATAAGATTTTGAGATAAAATTTTAGAAAATTTTAAAAATGAGAAGAAATATTTTATGTCATAATAATTGAGGGAAAAAATAGTGGTCTGCCTTTTTACTTTAAGTTTATAGTCAAAATTTTATGAAAATTTTATATCTAAAATTTTATAAATTTTATTAAATTTTGTTGAATGAAAACAATTTTTCATATCAATTTTTTTATATGATTCCCAAATCGAATACCGCAAAAAGAATAAGAATGCGAGATAATTCTTTGGATGACTGTATTAGTCAATTTGATTGGATGCTTAATACTTTATCCACAGATTCGAAAAACCTCAAAGAAATAGAAAAACGAAATTCGATCATACTCAATAAACTAGATATGATTGAACAATTAGTTAAAGGATTACTGCCAACCAATGAAACTTTGCCTTCTACAAAAAAACAAAAAAAGAAGAAATTAAACCAAACAGAAAGAAAAGATAATACAAATAAAAAGAAACAAAACTCAAAGGCAAGCAACAAAGTTACAATAATTCAAACAAATACATCGGACTCTTCATCTTCAGATGAAGAAGATTCAAAAAATAATAACTTAACAACACGAAAATCAAGAAAAATCCAAAACCAAGAAAAAGATCGAGGCTTTTTGATTGGATATAATGGTGAAGGTCTGACTTATGAAGATATTGCTAAAATGCAATGCTTCACAAAAATCGAATGGAATGGATTATCCCAAAATCGAAATCTTCCATCCATTACATTAAACAACGGTAATCAATATTTCATTGAGGAAGATGGTGAGCATTATGATATATATGCAGAAGATTCTGAAAAGAATAAATATTACTTCGAGGTTAAATCAACGAATGAATCAACAAGAGGACACAAAATCAGTTCAGCACAGAAAAAATTCATGCATGATATAAATCATAAGACATCACATTTCATTTTGGCAGTCATAACCAATGTTTTTTCAGCTCCAGTAATTAATTATTTTCTTTTCATTCCTAATTTCAATTTTTTACCTATTGAAATCGACAGAAATGCTGATCATGTAAATCTGCAAAAACTTGTTAAAGAAATGAAAGAAGATAAGAAATACGCTTCTGCTCCTGCTAAAATTGCCACTGTTGCTTCTACTTCGAAAGAAAAGAAGGCAGTGAAAGTAAAAGCAAATAAAAAAGCAAAAAAAATTATTGGCAGCTTGAAAAATATGACTAAAAAAATGAAGAAAATAGCTTCAGAAAAAAAGATAGTCAATTGAAATAACAGAATGATGTATATCGATATATATATGATATATATTATCACTTTTATTTCAGACTAAAAAGAAGTAAAAATAAAAAACATGGTAAATAAACAACCAAACACCAATTTTTATTGTTTTATTATTGTATTGTTTTGTTTTTGAAATCTTTAGGTTATTAAATTTTATTTATAAAATTACATTTTAGTTGTTAAAAAAGAGTCAAATAAGGAGTTAAACATGAAGGGTGATTAGCTCAGTGGTAGAGCGCCACTTTAGCATAGTGGAGGCCAGGGGTTCAACTCCCCTATCATCCATTTTTTTGATTTTTATTTTTTTTTTTTTTTTTTTTTTTGATGTATAACAAATATTACGTCCCGAATCCCATCCCTGTTTGAATCACTCATGATTGAAAGAGGTGGAATTAACACATTTGTTAACCAATTCATGGGAATTTGGTTCGGTTACTTGCAGAATGCTTTAATTAAGGAATTTGGTGAATTTGGATCTGTTCTTTTTTGTGCAATTGTATCATTCTTCGGAATTTGGTTTGGGCTGTTTTTAATTCCAAATATGAAAAAGCATTATTCAGAAAATGTTACGGTTTTTTAAAAAATTATAACTTGCTTTTTTATTTTTATGTTTTTATAAAGTTCCGTTCATATAATTTTTTTTTCCTTCATATAGGGGTCTCAAAAAGTTTTTAGGGCGACTATTAAAGAAACAGATTAAAGTTATAATATTAAAATATAATAATCTTTACTTAATATATTCACCATTATTATTTATTATTTCATCGCATCTCTTTATCCATGATTCAAAAACCTTGTTCATTATGTCACTTGGTATTTCATGCAAGATTTCGGTTATTGCGTCAAATAATTCTTCAGGTGAGGTGAAAGATAATCCAGCTAGCTTTTCTTTCAGATATCCGAAAAGAAAGTAATCTGAGGGTGCCAAGTCTGGGCTGTATGGAGGATGTGGCACCCTCACAACACCATTTTTATTATACCACTCATTTGATTTTTTCGAGATGTGAACTCTACAATTATCGAGATGGAGTTTAAGCTTTTTCTTTTTTGATGTTTTTCTAAATTCATCAATTGTTGGTTCAAGCACATTATTAATAAAATATTCTGTATTAAAAGATTGACCTTTCTTCATCATATCGCCCTAAAAACTTTTTGAGACCCCTATAATATATCTGATAATTCAAAGAAGAAATAATATTTTTTATTAGGGAAAATGCATTCTAGCCCCCATTTTTCATATCACATTTCTTTTTGGGGGCTAAATGATTTTTTGTTTATTTTTTTATTGAAAGTTGTATTTTAGCCCCCAATTTTTTTTATTCATAAGTGTTTTTCATCCCATAGACTTTACATTTCGCAAGTATTTCCCAAAATATTTTTTCTTTGTAGCTCCTTTATGCATATTACTAAATAAATAAATAGAATTGGTTGAAAATAAAAAAGGATATTATTATTTATCTCTATTTATAGGTAAAAAGGACATCTTATCTCTTGAATTTAAATAGAAATAAAATGATTAAAGGTTTTATTGATAATATTTTCTCTATATATAATGTTTTGTTTAATCAAAGATTATATATTCTAAAAGTTTTTCTTGCGCTTTTGGTTATATATATGTAATTATTTTCGAATATCGTTTATTATTTTATTCACCAAAGAATTTCTCTATTTTTAATTATTTTTGTTGTTCATTAAAAAAACTAAACGACTTTATTTTGCTTTTACTAAACGATTTTTTTTAAATATTTTTGATAGTTTATATGGTCAAAATATTTTCAAAAAGTTTCTATTACAACCAAATATTCTCACAAAAATTTTGGTAATAAATGAAACACACTAATTCTTATTTAGGATCAATTTAATTAAATTATTTAACGCAGCAGCATTTTCTTTTTGCCCAAAATGATCTTAAACTTAAACCAGACATTATACTTTCATATTTTTATAATGAATATGAAATATAATAATTTATTCATGTTAATATAAACACCAGCTTTATGGCTTTTTTTGAGATAATATATAATTTCCAGTATGAGTTAATGATTCTTTCCCTTTTTATTCTATCTATCATTAAATAGTTTATCTTAATAAAGTAATAATCAAGAATTATTGATGTTTTTTAGAATTTTTCGTGTTATTTTTATCTTTATACGTTTTTTAACATATAACTTCCTTTTTTTTGCATTTATTTTATTTTAATATGCTTTTTTTGCTCTTTTTTTAAATTTAATTTACGATTATTTTCAATTGAAAAAGTTTTCAAAAAAGTGGGGGCGAAAAAACACATTTTTACATTTTTTCCCCCATTTTTCCTTTCAATTTTTGGGGGCTAAAAAAAGTTCCCCTTTTTATTAATATAAAAAAAAGTGGATTTAGCGATACATATAATAGTTTGTCCATGAGAATTTCGATATAGAAATAAGTTTTTCTAATTTATTAGTTGAATATATATGTTTTTGTTCAGATTCAGTTATGGTGGAATAAAAGTTCTCGTTGTGTTTGCTGTCATATTCATCAAATAATTTCAGAGCTTCTTCTGAAATTCCATGAGTAGAAATAAAATGAGTGAAATAGTTAAAGAAAACTGATTTTTCCGAATCAAAATGATGATTTGTGAACATTTCAGATACAATATCTGCATTATATTTTGTATAATCATATTTCATTACATAAAACAATAATAAATCATATTGATCTTCATCAAAAAATTGATAAAGAATTTTAAAAATTGATAAATTACCAAACGAAATAACGGAAAACAAATTTTCTGGTTGATAGAAATCATCTTTTTTCTCTATTTTAACATCTTTGATTTTTTGTTTAAAAACATTGTATATAAATAGCATCAATCTATAAAATCCATTCTTTGCAGCCCATAAAAGCCAGAATAGTATGCTTTGAGGTTTAAAAGAGCAGAGTCTATGAATAATTATTTCAACAAATGAATGAATATTGCCATTTTCAAGTGAGAATAATGCCAAATTGCTTGAAAATGATCCCAGGTCATACAAAATATTAGATTGATTAATTATCCAGTCAAATATATCATTTTCATGCTTCATAATAGAAGGAATTACATTTATCATGCTTCTACTTCCATTTGTTTCTGGTTTTGGTGAGTTTTGTTGGTGAACAATTTGAATAATTTCATTGTTGCCACCATGAATTGCACAACCATTTGTATATTGGGACATAACAGCATGATTTAACAATAAGTATTTAAAACATCTGATTGATCCATAAGCAGCTGCGTAATCAAGATAACTTGTCTTCCCATTTTTAACATAATCTTCAAAAATGTTGTATGGAACAACATTTTTTGTAATATCAATATTAGACATCGATATGATATGCTGGAATTTATCAACATCATCATGACGTAATGATAACGTAATCTCATCAAACGGTTCACCATTGTCTCGCATTTTCTTGTGATCTTCAATGTTGTCTGGCCAATATATTTGAAGAAATTCTTCATGCTTTTTTAAAACTTTTTCACGTAAATCTTCAATTTGAACGATTTCTGGTAGAAACCAATCAATGATATTTTGTGATTCATTAATTGTAGGGCAGATTACTTTCATCCTCCATCTATTGTTAGTTGGCTTTTTTGGCTTCTCAGAAAATGCGTTATTTAATTTATGATTAATTGTAGCTTCTGAAATAAGCTTTCTTTTATATAAATTGTAAACAAATGAACAGTTTTGTTCTGTTTTTCCAAATAAATCTAACGATTTTTTAATAATGAAAGGTAGTAACTTTTTCAATTGGTTTGTTTGACCCGATTCTTGATCAAGCTGAATTAATAAATCAACGATTGTTTGATTTTTTAAAATATTTGTTTCAGAAGCTTGAATGATATAGGCTGCTAATTCTTTGATGTTGTCTTCTGTTTGTGACCATAACGAGTTCACAATAGAATCTTTAACAGAAGAAATGTTTTCTTCGTTTAAGTTACACAGCCAATTCAATAATTCATCAATTGAATCAATAAGTTCTTGTTGTTCATTTATTGAAGCAATCATTTTTTCATTTTCTTCAATGTTTTTGTTTATATCATCTAAAATAGCATCAATTTTTAGTTCTTCAGCAATCTTCTTTAGTGATTGCATGTTGCTGCTTGACAGAAAAACAAGTTGAAAATTGAATAAGTCGCAAATATGTTTGAATTCATCAAATTCATCATCAAAATCATAATAATATTTGTCTGCTGTTGGATTTTCTTCAATAAAATTTTTAATGATTTGTGAAGATAAAGCACCAATGCGTTTACATTCGTATTCTTTTTTATTTGTAGAAAATATAAAATCAGTGTCAGAATTTTGTTCAAGGAAATAAAAAAGACTTGACTTTTCTATTTTGATAGTAATGCTGTGTTTTTCTTTTTGCTTTTCTATTAAATCTATTAAACCTTGTATTTTTAAATTATTGATTATTTGATTAAAAATAGAAAACTCTTGTTCTTCTAAAATAATTGGATTTCCATCGAGAATACTTTCGAATTTTCCAAGAATATTCCCATCGTCGTCCATGTTGAGATGATAATGATAATCTAGTTGATTATCTATAATATGTTGAGATATTACTGAACTTATCTCTTTTAAAATTTCGATGTTAAACATATATGAGCTATTATTTGTCGAAATTTTGAAATCTTTTTTTAAATATTCAAAAATGTTAATTTTGTATAGATTGATATATTGCTGATCTTGATCTGAACAATCAATATCTGATTTCTCTGTTTGAGAGGTGAATTTAATTAGTGGATCCTTATTCCATCTATATCTAATGTACATAAATAAAATGGAAATTTTAGACGAAAAATTTTGAATTTTCCACTAAAAAGGAAATTTTAGACGAAAAATTTTGAATGTTCCACTAAAATTTGTATTCAATTTTTTGGTACTTTTTTAATTGTCGAGTATTTATACTAAACAAAACAATATTGTTAAAAAATACAACTAAACAGCAAAAACAAGCAAAAATATAACGTGATACGTTTTGAACGCATTTTTAGCAAAATAGAATGGGAAATTTGAAAATAATAGTTGAGCCCTGTATTCAAATAAGTTCATAAAAAGTTTATTGGTCAATAAACGATTTTTTAAAACAGGGCTCATAAACAGCTTCTTAAAATCAATTATATGATGAATTTTTAAAGTTTTTATTAAAAAAATTGTGATAAATTATTATTATTACTCATCTTTCCATTTAAAAGAAATAAATAATGTATAAAGTAAAATGAATTTTAATGTTTATTTAAATTTTCTGAATAATAGCTTAATTTTGGCTTTTGTTGTGTAATCTATAGGCTTTTTGCATAAGTAAATAAGAAAAACCGTTAGGGCAGTTATATTGAAATTTTATAAGAAAAAAAATATAGAAAAAACATCATCTTTTACGTTAGTATTTATTCCTTTTGCCTCTACCAAAAGCCGAACGATATCAAAATTGTCATTTTTGACAGCAAGATGCAAAGCTGTTGTCTTATTAATTTTTTTAAGAAAAAAACTTTGTTCAAAAAAATTTATTTCAAAAAACATCATAAAAAAAACTTTTCTTTTAAAATTCCATGAAAATAATCAAAAGTGAATTTCATTTAAAGATAAAACTTGAAATTGCATTTGAAATTTTTAGTTTGAAATTGAATTAAAAAAAAATAGTTTTTGAATGTGATCAGAATTTTTGAATTAAAATTGAATTAAAATAGAAAATTTGAAATCCTAATCAGAAGATTAACTTCAATGTTTTTATTTGATAGCAAAGTTTTGACCATATTTATGTTTCCTTTTTCAACTGCGATATATAATGCTGATTTATTAAAATTCCAATAAAATTTTATTAAAATTTTTTTCTTTTGTAATTTCGTTGAATTTTTTATTTGAAATGTCATTAAAAAAATGTATATTTGTTAAAATTTCATTATAAAGGTTAAGTATTAACTCCATTAAAAAATATTTCATGTCAAATTGTATTATAACAGATAATTTAAAACTAGATGCGAAAACAAATGATCGAAAATTATATTAAAAAAAGAGGTTTGTTTGAAATTCTATTAAAAAAGAATATTTAAAAATATTTTTCAAATTAATATCAAGATCAGTTCTTGAAAACAATAGTTGAACCATTTCGATATTTCCTTTTTCAACAGCCATGTGCAATGGAGCATTTTGAAAATATCACAAAATTTCATTCAATTGATTAAATGAAACTTCATTGAAATCATTAAGATCAAAAACTTCATTAAAAACTCTAATTTAAAACGAAATTAATAGTTGATTGATGAATTCCATTAAAATTGTATTGTTGTAACAATATTAATTTATGAAAAAATTTCATTAAAATTTTAAAAAAGAAACTTCATTGAAATATAATATTGAATTCCATTCAAACATTCATGTTGAAATATAATGAATGCAAATAATATGTAATTTGATAAAAATGATTCTTTTTAATTTGATTGAATTATTAAATTTGAAATCTTATTAGAAAAAAAAATGAAAACTGTATGAAAAAAATATTTTTTTAAATTTTGTTTAGAAGGTTGACATCAGTCTTTTTGTTTGCCAAAAGAAGTTTAACAATTTCAATATTTCCATTTTCAACTGCAAGATGCAATGCTGAATTTTGAAATTATATCAAAACTTCATTGAAATAATTATTTTGAAATGTTATTTAAATATTTCAATTGAAATAGTATTTAAATATTTTTGAAAAGAAATTGTATTTAAATTATATAATTAAAATGTCATAAACGAAAAATATTTTTTTTAAAATTAGATTAATCATTTTGATTTAAATTTTATTTAATTGATTGATTTTAAAATTACATTGAAATAATTGAAATAAAATTTCATTCAAATCAAAAATTGAGAATTGTATTGAAAAATTTAAGATGGAATTTCATTGGAAAAGCATATATGAAATCATATTTAAAAATAAATTTGAAATTGTATTAAATAAATATCACTTCAAATTGAATTAAAACTTCAAATAAGAAATTTTATTCAATTTTTTGATATGAAATTGAATTGAACATAATAATTTGAAATTTTACTAAGAAGATTGATGTCAAGATCATCACGCTCTAGTAAAAGTTTGACAATTTCAGTTTGTCCATTTTCAACAGCAATATGCAAGGCTGAACTATGAAATAATAATAAAACTTCATTAAACTATAAAATAAGAAATTGTATTAAAAATGGTATATAAAATTTCATGAAAAAAACAGATGTCAAATTCCATAAATTTCATTTGCTTTTGAATTTCATTAAAAACAAAATGATTTAAAATGCCATTGAAATAATTAATTTGAAATTACATTTAAGTATTAAATTTGTAATGAAATCAAAACTAATTATTTGAAATTCCATTGAATAATTGAATTTTGAATTAGATTTAAAAATTCGACTTGAAATGAGATTTAAAACAATAAGTTGAAATTCCATTAAAAATTGTTTCATTTAAAATTGAATTTAAAAAATTATTTAAAATATCATTAAATTAGAAAGAAATTGTATTAAAAAGGATTTATTTTGAAATTGTATTTAAATTTGTTGATTTGAAATTGAATAAACGAAAATTCCTTGAAATTTTATTAAAGCATATAAACTGAAATGCAGTTGAAATATTGAATTGTAAACTATATTTAAATAATAGTTTTAAACGTTATTCAAAATATTGATTTTTTGAAATTTTATAAAATGATATAAAAAGGAAATGTTAAGAAGATTGACATCAACGGATTTATTTGCTAATAAAAGTTGGACCATTTCTATATCTCCATTTTCAACTGCTGCATGCAATGCTGTCTTATTCAAAATAAAAATTCAAACTTCATTGAAATAATTGGCAATGAAATTGTATTCAAAATATTGAAAATTAAAATTTCATTAGAGAAAAATTGATTTGAAATTTCATTAAAAATCTAGATAAAATAGAATAAATATATAAAAAAAGTAATTTCATCAAAAAAATATTGATTTTAAAATTTTATGAAAATGAATGATTTTTAAATATCATAAAAAAAATTGAAATAAAATTTGATAAAAAATATTTGATTTGAAATTGAATTCAAATTTTTGATTATAAAACGTTATTAATAAATATTAGCCTTTTAAACTGAATAAAAAAATTTCAATGAAATTTTATTGAAAAGTGAGATTTGAAATTGAATTTAAAACCAAATAAAATTTTATAAAATCGTAAAATTGTTGGAATGTTCAGAAAGTTGACATCAAGATTTTCTTTTGACACTAAAAGTTGAGCAATTTCAACATTTCCTGTTTCAACTGCAATATATAGAGCAGTCCTATGAAATTATAAAATGATAATTTCATTGAATTAATTGAATATAAAATTGTATGGAAAATATTAATGATAAACATTATTAAAATATTTGATTCTTAACTCCATTAAAGAAAAAAAAAGATTTTAAATTTCATTAGTAAAAACAAATATTTAAATTCCATTAAAAAAGTTGAATTTAGAATTATATTAAAATGCT
The DNA here is from genome assembly GCA_039105265.1 of Tritrichomonas musculus. Classification (NCBI taxonomy): domain Eukaryota; phylum Parabasalia; order Tritrichomonadida; family Tritrichomonadidae; genus Tritrichomonas; species Tritrichomonas musculus. The sequence goes on along the minus strand of JAPFFF010000072.1, from coordinate 191,118 downwards.
TAATTTTAAAATGAAATTAAATTCAAAAAAATTGAATTCCATTGAAAAATTTGAATGAAAACGAGATGAAAAAAAAAATTGTTTTCAAATTTCATCAAAATGAATAAAGTTAGAATGCTATGAAAAAAACAACTTTTAAAATTTTATAAATTATATTGGATTTTTAACTTCATTAAAATCAAAATGAAATTGTATTAAAATATATATTTGAAATTGTGTTTAAAAAAATGATTTAAAATTGAATTAAAAAAATGATGTGAAATTGTATTAAAAAACTGATTTGAAATTAGATTGAATGATTTGATTATGAATTTTATTCAAAAATTCACGAATTAAAATAGCATTAAAATACAATTTTGGAATTTTATTTAAAAGTTTTTTAAAAATGGCTGGAAGATTAATATCGATATCATCGCGTTGCAATAAAAGCTTCACAATTTCAATGTTTCCATCTTCAACTGCCAAATGCAAAGCTGTTTTTTCATTTAATTTTTTCATTAAAAATTTCATTCAAATAACAAAATATTAATTTCATTAAAATAAATAAGTTGAAACTCCATTAAAATTACTAATTTTTTTAATTTCATTTAAATCATAAATTTGAAATGTCATTCAAATTTTGAATGATAAAATTGTATTAATTTTTTGTATTTGAAATTGAATTGATAAAAATGATTTGAAACATGATTTAAATTTTGAAATTGGAATTATATTTAAATGATTTAATTTGGAATCAAATTGAAATCTAAAACTGAAAATTACATTCAAAAAAAACAAAGTCTTGAAATTTTATTAGAATAATTTGCTTCAAAATTGAGACAAGATTAATATCAAGATTATCATGTTGTAACAAAAGCTGAACAATTTCAATATTTCCATTTTCAATGGCAGCTTGTATTGCTGTATTATAAGAAGTAATAAGTTTTTAAATTTGATTTATATAAATTGTTGGAAATTGTATTTAAAACATTGAATTTTAAACGTCATTTTGACAATTGAAAATAAGAATTGCATAAAAAATGGATGAATAAAAACATGATAAAAACTAAATAATGAAAAATTTCATTTAAAACGTAAAAAATGAAATTCTATTAATGCCTGTTTTGAAATATCATTCAAACAAGATTTTATTAGAAATTAAATTAAACAAACCGTTTTTAAAAATTCCATAAAAAAATTCTAAGGAATTTTATTAACAAAAATGATTTTAAAAATGTGATAAAAAAGCATTTGATTTAAAATTCTGTAAATAAAAATAATTTTGAATTCCATTAAAAAAAATTTGATTCAAATTGAATAAAAAAGTGCCACTTTTTGAATTACTATTTTGTTAATATCGACATTTCCATTTTTGAGGATAAATTCAACAATCGGGTAATAATCATTGCAGCACAAGTCGTAAAAAATTGATTCGTTAACGATTTCATTTTTCAAGAAAGCGAAGTTATAATATTTGAGAGCAAGCATTGAAATAACCGCCGAAATATCAGCATCATCTTTGAAAAAGTTCTCGATAAAATAATTGGTCAAATTATTGTGATGGCATTTAATTGTCTCTTTGAGCACTTTTTTCATAATTTCTTTATCGGCATTTTTATCTTCAATCAATTGGATTAATTCCATATTTTCGCTATGAATTGCTGAGAACATCACTTTTTGTCTCAATTTTTTGTTTTCAGAGAGCATTTTGAAAATTTGAATAGAACCGTAAAATGCAGCGTATTCAATCAATGTAATCTTTTTATTTTTGATTAAAAATAAATTCGTCTCAAAAAGTGAAGGTTCAACCATCGTTGTCGCTTGAATTAATAACTTGTTCTCTTCAATGTAATCAATGAATTCTTTCAAAGAATCGCTTCGTATTAATTGACAAAGTTTGTTGTCATTTTCGCCAATTTTTCGCTTCTCTTCAAAATCGGCTGGAACGTTTTTTGAAAATTCATGGAGCCTTTTAATATCGGGGTCCTCATTTTCTTTCTCTTGGCTCAATTCGCGACTGAGGAAAGGCTTCATTTCGGGGAAGAAATAGAGTGGATAATCGACTTTGAAAAATTTGTTGTTTTTGATGGTGTTTACAATGCTTTTGTCAATTGAAAGTAATTGGGATTCAATTAATAGTAAAATGGCTCGTTTGTTCTCTTTAAAAATACTGAAAATTTCGTAATTCGTGAAATAATTTGTGATATCTGATTTGAAATGCTGAATGAGTTGATCAATTTTGATAAAGAAATCAGGGATTCGACGATGATGATTTGAAATTCTTGATATTATGTTGAGTAACGACTTGAGTTCATATTTATTTTCTCGAATCTTTTGATCATCTAATATTTTGATTAGATTTTGGTAATTTTCATTAGAATTTTGATCATTTTCTATATATTTAAGAAGTTGTTCATGAATAACTTTCATTCTTTCCAAATATTGTTGAACATCCATTTGAATAACTCCAAAAAAAAGAGAGAAACTTAAGTTCAATGCTTTTCAATACATATTCAATTTTGAAAAATATATAAAAATAATGTATCTTAGCAAAATATTGATATTTTTATTCACATATCATTAAATATTATAAATATAATTATTATTTAAAATATTTTTGTTGATTATTTATAAAAAATCTATAAATGCTTATTTTTCTTTATTTTTAATTTTCAAATCAAATAAAATATTCTATGGTTTATTTGAAAATTTTCGGAATTAATGGTCTTACAAAAATTAAAATTCAATGAAATATAAAAGATATCACTATTATATATATCGTTAAAAAATAAAATGTTATTTATTTTATATCTCTTTTTTATATAATATTATCAGAAAAACTTTATTTTTTTTAAGATAAAAATAAAATAATATTTTATATAACTAAGAAAAAGTTAATCTTATGTAAATTCTAAAATTAATTAATATCTCAGAAAAATTCTAATTTTATGCTATATAAAAAATAATTTTCTCCATAAATATAGTAATTTTACCTATAAATATTATATAAAGAAAATTTAATTCATAATTTCTTATTTTCATACAATTATTAAATTAAAAATCTGCACAAATGAATAAAAAATTACCATTATGTTAAAATGTTATCAATTTCTATTAAAAAACAAAAAATCAAGTCATTTAATACTATGCAGAGTTTGAAATTGAATCTTTTTTTTTAAAAAAAAAGACAATATTTATTATTTCAGAATAATATAATAGTTTCCATTATAAAATAAAATGAATTCATTCAATAAATTAAGTTGATCAAGATTATTAATAATCTTGATAGATATGTCAATAAAGATGTTTATATTGATGAAAATGCTTTCTCACAAACAATAAATAAATAAAAATGTTTTCATTAGGATTATTTTTATTATTATTTTTGATTATGTGGATTTCATTATCATATGTTGATTCACGATAATAAAAGTAATAACTATCATCAATCTTAACTTTCATTGTAATACGTAAGGATTATGTGTCTTATTTTTAAAATAATATTGTATTGATAATTTTGATATATTAAAGTGTGTGTTTTGATCTTTTCCAAGTTTATTTGCAAAACAAACTAAACTATTAACTATTTGTTGGTAATTTGATGCCATTTTTAAATTAGCATATATGATTACATCCTCAATTTTATTGGTGTAAAGAACATTTGTATTTTCTTTTGCAAAATCAAGCTGATTTTGATTTTGATTTTGTGAGAAAATTAAGCAAACAATATCAAATCCGTATTGCTCTCTAACGTATTCAATGATTTGAGTAGCCATTTCTTCATTATAATAACTAATTATTAATTTTATATTATTATCCTTCTTTTTATCAACAAAATTGCTTATTTTTTCTAATTCGTGTTGATTAGCATTGAAATAGTAGACGTTTTCAATAACTTTTCTTTTCAAATCATATAATAAATTTTTGTTGGCTTCATTTTCATCTGCCCATAAAATGAAGGAATCAGTTCTCATTAATTTGATTGAGCATATTGGAATGATTTGATTTTTATTTGGAAAAACATATTCATAAGCAACAAGATCACAACTTTCTTTTTGATCTTTAGTAATTGGATGAAAATCATTACTATCACCAATGAGAATTCTATGAATTCCATGATTATCTTGTATTTCTGGTGAAATACTTTTGCCAACAACTTGTTCTTCATTTGAAGAATCAATTTCTTTGATATATTTTGGATTGAAAATTGTTTGACAGCAAAGAACTGAAGTTTTATCACAATAGTCCATTTGATGTTCATAATTTCCATAAATTGATGCATACAAAATGTTTTCAGTTGCATAAATGCCTTTTCCATAATATAAATTTTGTGTTGTTTTTAATTTATTATCATCTGGATCTTTGAAATGTTCAATCACAATTCCCGGAATATTTTTAAGTTTAGTCCCATGATAAAGGATGTTTTCATATTTTTCTGTAGGATTGGCGTAATCTTTTAATTGACTTTCAATTTTTTGTTTGATTCCTTTATATTCATTAAAATATTTATTTGCTATAATTGTTGTTCCAAGGACAATTAATTCAACTTTTTGATCCCGAATATTTTCAAGAACTTGTTCTTCTGCTGCTTCAAAAATTTCATAATTATTATATATGAATTCCAATTCTTCTTTGCCTTTATATTTGAATTCATTTAATAATTTTTTTTGAACTTCTTTGATAATAAAGTCAAAATTGATTTGATTTAATATTTCTGTGTAATTAGTCAAATTAATAAGTGTTTGACAATCAAATTGTTCTGGAAAATTAATGATTGGATCGCCTTTCAAATTTCCAATAACTGATTCATCCAATATTGAAATAAACTTTTGAAAAATAGGATCTATTATTTCTTTAAATTGTTCTATTGTTTCAGGTGATTCAATTGAAATGAATGCAATTGTTAAAAAAGTGCTCCCTGTTTCAATGGATGCTATAATCATTTCTTTTGGAAGTAATTCAATGATTTTTTTGATGGCTATTTTGGAAGGTTGGATATCAAAATGAAAAGTAACTGATGGAAAGAAATATTTATAATATTTGCTCATAACATGTGAATTGTCAATCATTTCTGAATCAATAAGAGTATCTTCATCATAATTGAGAATCATTGGATTAAATAATTCCTTGACAAAGTGTTCAACAATGCTCTCACAGCATGAATTTAGAACTTTTCGTGGTAGTTCTTTATTATCTTTGTATAGTTTATAATCTTCTTTGCAAATGAATATTCCTGGTGTAATACAAACAAAATTATTTAGATTGTCAGTTGTTTCTATTTGTTTTCCACAAATTTCACATTTTAGGTTTGGAAGATGATATTTAAAACCTGAAATATATAAAATGTCTTTGTTGTCTTCTTTTTCTTGGTCACTTGTAGAATCTCTTATTAGTTTATTATTTTCAATTGAAGTTATAGAAGAAGATGATGATGAGATTTGTATCAATGATGAACTTTCATCAAATGCTTTATCACCAATTGAAGATACTGAAGAAGGAATTTGGATTTGTCTCAATGATGAACAACCACGGAATGCATAATCTCTGATTTCCGTCACTGATGAAGGAATTTTGATTTCTGTTAAGCCTGAACAATTATGGAATGTACCTTCTCTAATTGATGTTACTGAAGAAGGAATCGTGATTTCTCTCAATGATGAACATTCTCTGAATGCATAATTTCCAATTGATGTTACTGAAGAAGGAATCGTTATTTCTCTCAACGATGAACATTCATCGAATGCATAATATCCAATTGATGTTACTGAAGAAGGAATCGTGATTTCTCTCAATGATGAACATCCTTTGAAAGCCATCTTTTCAATTGATCTTACTGAAGAAGGAATTTGGATTTCTCTCAATGATGAACATCCTTCAATTGAATTACTACCAATTATCTTTACTGAGGAAGGAATTTCAAGTTCTCTCAGTGATGAACATCCTTGGAACGCTGAGTGTTCAATCGAAGTTAATGAAAAAGGAATTTTGATTTTCACCAAAGATGAGCATCCTCTAAGGAAAGACCATCCAATTGAAGTTACTGAAGGAGGAACTGAAACTTTTTTCAATGATGAGCATCCATTGAATATAGTCCATCCGATTTCTCTTACTGAAGAAGGAATTTCCATTTCCTCCAATGATAAACATTTAACAAAAGCATTATTACCAATTGAAGTTACCGAAGCAGGAATCCTTATTTCAATTAATGATGAGCATCCTTCAAATGAATTGTCTCCAATTGAAGTTAAAGAAAAAGGAATTGATATTTGTGTTAATGATGAACATTCTCTGAAAGCAGAATCTCCAATTGAAGTTACAGATGATGGAATTGGTATTTGTGTTAATGATGAACATTTATAGAAAGCATAATCTCCAATTGAAGTTACAGATGATGGAATTGATATTTGTGTTAATGATGAACATTCTCTGAAAGCAGAATCTCCAATTGAAGTTACAGATGATGGAATTGATATTTGTGTTAATGATGAACATTCTCTGAAAGCAGAATCTCCAATTGAAGTTACAGATGATGGAATTGATATTTGTGTTAATGATGAGCATCCACCGAAAACATAATTTCCAATTGAAGTTACAGATGATGGAATTGATATTTGTGTTAATGATGAACAGCCACTGAATGCAGAATCTCCAATTGAAATCACAGAAGGAGGAATTGTGATTTCTGTCAATGATGAACATCCCAAGAAAGCAAAGCATTTAATTGATGTTACTGAAGAAGGAATTGTAATACCTATCAATGATGAACAACCACTGAATGCAGAATCTCCAATTGAAATCACCGAAGGAGGAATTGTGATTTTAGCCAATGATGAGCATCCACTGAACATGCTGTTTACTATCTTTTTTATATTTCCTGAAATATATAATGTTTTAATTCCATTGAAAACATCTTCTCCAATTGAAGTTACAGAAGAAGGAATTGTGATTTCTCTCAATGATAAACAGCCATTGAATGCAAAATTTTCAATTGAAGTTACTGAAGAAGGAATTGTGATTTCTCTCAATGATGAACATTTATAAAAAGTGCCTTCTTCTATTGAAGTTATGGATGAAGGAATTGTGATTTGAGTCAATAATGAACATCCCCAGAAAGCATAACATTCAATTGATGTTACTGAAGAAGGAATTGTAATACCTATCAATGATGAACAACCACTGAATGCAGAATCTCCAATTGAAATCACCGAAGGAGGAATTGTGATTTTAGCCAATGATGAGCATCCACTGAACATGCTGTTTACTATCTTTTTTATATTTCCTGAAACATTTAATGTTTTAATTCCATTGAAAACATCTTCTCCAATTGAAGTTACAGAAGAAGGAATTGTGATTTCTCTCAATGATAAACAGCCATTGAATGCAAAATTTTCAATTGAAGTTACTGAAGAAGGAATTGTGATTTCTCTCAATGATGAACATTTATAAAAAGTGCCTTCTTCTATTGAAGTTATGGATGAAGGAATTGTGATTTGAGTCAATAATGAACATCCCCAGAAAGCATAACATTCAATTGATTTTACTGAAGAAGGAATTGTAATCTTTTCCAATAATGAGCATCCCCAGAAAGCATGGCATCTGATTGAAGTTACTGAAGGAGGAATTGTAATCTCTCTCAATGATAAATATCCACTGAAGGCATAGCATTCAATTTCGGCTAAAGATGATAAATCTGGAATCATTTGGGTAGCTTGTTCTTTTTGAGTGCTATCACTTTCTTTTTGCTTTTTCCCTTCGCTGATTCGTGAATTGCATTTCTCAACATATTCATAAAATTCTGATGAATCTATCTTCTCCGTGATGAATCCTTCGTCATTTTTGAGGAGTTCAACTATCTCTTCAAATGTTGGACGATCTTTCGGATATTGTGACCGGCATCTCTCAATCAATTTACGATAGCTTTCTGGAACATTCTCAAGATCTTCTTTAATGCCTTCAAAAAGTGGATGACCTGTTATTATTTCAAAGACAATGAGAGCAAATGAATAAACGTCGGCTGGTTTGTCAAATGCTTCTTCTTCTCTTTCCAAAATTTCTGGTGCAATGTAATTGGCTGTCACTTTTCGTTCGATTGAGAAAAGAAAATTTTTGTGTAGTTGACCGTTTATTTTGGAAAGGTAATAATCTGTGATCTTCGGATGAAAGTCTAGATCAATCATGATGTTCTCTGGTTTTAGGTCAAGATGAACAATGTTTCGTGAGTGAAGATATGACATACCTGATGCAATACCGTAGATGTTAATTAATTTTTTTGTAGAATTCCATCCTTTTGGAGGATTGGTCATTTTAATCAGATCTTTGAGTGAACCCATATTGCAAAATTCCGTAATGATAGTAAGAAATGGGTTACCTGAAAAATCTCTTGGATAAAACCCGATTAATTTAAGAATAGAGAGATGATCGAGCGATGGCATCATATTTAATTTCTGAAACATTTTCCTGCTTTCTTCTGGTGTTTGTTTATTATCATCAATTTTTGACGAAGATATTTTTGCTGCATAATATATATCGGTTTTCAATTCTTTAACAAGATAAACATCACCAAATGTTCCACTTCCAATATTTTGTAGTTTCTGATATTCCACTTCTTCAGAAGACATTATTTTTACAAATCAAATATTTCGCCTTTAATACAAATTTTAATTCAATTTTTTTCAAAAGAAAAAAAAAACGGATAAATTTATTAAAATAATCACTATAACCTGTAAATATTTTTTTATTCTAATTCAATTCAAATAATTCAATTGAATCTTTAATTTTTTGAATAAAATAAAAATCAATTTAATTGAATTCATTTGGTATGTAATTATATTAATTTCTTAATTAGTATTTAATCCCACACATAATAGATGTTTTATTTTGATATTAAATGAATGCAAAGCAATATATATTGTTTTAATTCATATATTAAATGCATTACAAAATGTACTTATAATTTTATGCAAGAGATAAGAATAATATCACTATAAAAAAAGCAATAAGCTAATAAATGGTCTATATCGATTTTATTATATAATATATCTTTTGAAGATTAAATCAGTTTTTTTAATTTTAACATCGGCAATCATGAATTTATAGAATGAAAAAAATTTTCAATTGAAATTTCAATTGAAATTTTCATTATTCTTTCAAAAAAATTGACAAAATTTTATAAAAGCATAATGCTTCAATCCTCTCAAACGAATGAGAAACTCTTTAAAATTCAATGTAGTATGGAATCTAAAATTAACAACACGCCTCGCATTGACAAGTATCGATACATTGGCGGTGCCGATTTAACAGATAGAGATGGAATTATTGTTGGTTGTTTTGTAGTTGTTGATTGTCAAGACAACCTAAAAGTCATATACCAAAAATGTACTGAAATGAAAGTTGATTTCAAATATCAGGCCGGTCTTTTGTGCTTTCGTGAAGGACCTGTTGTTATTTCATTATATCGAGAATTTTGCAAAAATATGTCAAACATCAAATTGGACGTAATTTTATGCGATGGAAGTGGAGAATGGCATCCCCGTGGACTTGGTCTCGCAAGCTACGTCGGTGTCGAGCTGCAAATTCCAACGATTGGTGTTTTTAAGAATTTTCTATCAATTGGAACAAATTTCCCTAGAAAAAGTGTAATTCAAAAAGCTCAACAAACATGTAAAAATGTAGGCGATACGATTATTTTGAATCATGTCATTGAAAATGGTAGAAATGTTCGTTGCGCCGTAATGAAAACTACAAAAATTGAAAATTTCAGCCCAATTTATATTTCTCCTGGCAATCTCATTGATTTTGATAGCTCAATTGAAATTGTCAAGCGATTGTGTCATTTCAGGGAGCCTGAGCCGCTTAGGCTTGCTGATCGATTATCAAGAAAATATGTTAAAGATAAAATTACAAGCAAAAATAAAAATTCTAAGTAAATCTATCGTAATTAATGATTTATGATAGAAATTTTATGGAAATAAACTGATGCCAAGAAATTTGAGTAACATGATATAATCTTTTTCAAGATTGGTTATTTTTAAAAAAGATATATTATGTTACAAAGATTCTGGGAATTGTTTGTTTCCTAAATTTAAATAAATACTAAATTTTATAATAAAAATAATTTTTAAAAAAATTGGGTTTTTCATATTTTCTGCTTTGTAATAAAATTTTATAAAATAAACTAGACTTAATCATACAGGAAAATAACATGAGCTTTTTTGGAAAGTTGACTAGAGTTAAATAGCAAATCTGAAAAAAAGGACAAAAAAATGGTTGTTGTGGGAGTCGAACCCACGTCAACTCGATCCTAAGTCGAATGCCTTCGGCCGCTCGGTCCAAACAACCTTCCTGTTTATTTAGTAATATTATATATAAATATTTTTTCAAAAGACCTTAATTTTATTAATGAATAAAACTTTGTGAAAATTATTTTTTTATCAAAGAAGCATTCCAATATAAGTTTTTATATCTAAAATTTAATACAACTTCATAAATAATGCTATTTTGCAGATATGATTAAATTCATAACAAAAAAAATGACTATTCAAATGGCCGACCTACCATTTTTTCTTTATGCATTTTTGAATATCGCAACTATATGTCCAATCATTAAAAAGGAAAGAAAGAGAGAAATTTTAATGGAAATTATTATTTGAAAAATAATAGACCTTTTTATAAAAGGAAATTTTTTTTGCGATAAAGAATACTTTTTAGCGATAATGATCACTTTTTCATAAAAATGAACTTTTTCACAAAAACGCAAAGCAATTAGAAATATTATTTAAAACCAATGTTATATGATTCTAGACAAGCATACAATATATTTTGGCTATTATAAATTATGATTTATCAGTTTATTTTTAAGATTTAAAGCTTCATTTGTTTAAGTGAAAAAGTTCTTTTTTTATGAAAAAGTGGACATTATCGCTAAAAAGTATACTTTATCGCAAAAAAAAATTCTTTTTATAAAAAGGTCTAATGAATAGATTCTTTTTTAAAACAATTCAATTTGAAACAATCATATCAATTTATTTTTTACTTCATTTTTTTTTTTTTTTTTTCCTCCTTTGAAAATCGGCCCAATGACTATCAAAAACAAGTTCATGAGATCCCCTGTCAATGAATTCATGGGAAAACCTGATGGAACCCCAAGGCCTTCATTACTTTAAAATAATTGAAAATTTGGCAAAATGAGAAGTTGGTCTCATTATTCCTGGCTTCGTTTATACAATGGAAAGTGGGAAAGTGGAAAAGAACATGTGCATTATATAGTCAAAAGCATGCAGATGCATGGAAATCAACAATTGATAAAGTTGATCAATATGGTTCGATATTGGTTTTCCATTAAATCATGGTGGAATTGGCGTTTTACGAGAACTAGAAAAAAGAAGTCAAGTTACATTTCCATGATAATGCATTAACATTGTTGAAAATTTCTTGAAAAACAAAAATTTTGATATAAAAGAGAAATAATAAATTTAAATAAAATTTATATTTTATTTAATGAAAATATTCTGGGTTGTTTTTTATGTAACCGCTTTACATCTTGCAGCAGAAAGAAACAATATTGAAATAATCAATCTTTTGTTTACTGATACCAAAATTCAAATTGTTCCAAAATGTTTTCATGGATGCAAAAAAATGATTCAAATTACGATTCCAACATCAGTTACATCAATTGGTGAATATGCATTCCAATTATGCTCATCATTAACCAAAATTACAATACCATCTTCTGTAACTTCAATTGTAGATTCCACATTTCATGAATGTTCATCATTAACTGAGACAATAATTCCAACATCAGTTACATCAATCGAAGAATATGCATTCCAATTATGCTCATCATTAACGAAAATTACAATTTCAGCATCAATTACATCAATTGGTGAAGGCGCATTCAATTAGTGTTGATCATTAACACAAATCATAATTCCATCTTCTGTAACTTCAATTGTAGATTCCACATTTCATGAATGTTCATCATTAACTGAAATAATAATTCCAGCATCAGTTACATCAATTGGCAAACTTGCATTCAATGAATGCTCATCATTAACGAAAATTACAATTTCAGCATCAATTACATCAATTGGTGAAGGCGCATTCAATTAATGTTGATCATTAACCGAAGTTACAATTCCAACATCAGTCACATCAATTTTTGAAGGAGCATTCAATGAATGTTGATCATTAACGAAAATTACAATTCCAACGTCAGTTACATCAATTGGTGAAGGTGCATTCAATGAATGTTCATCATTTACTGATATAATAATTCCAGAATCATTTCTTCCAAATAAAGATTTTCTCGGAATCATATCAAGTGCAAATGCCACCAGATATTTTTTGTAGCCAATTAATAATATATTTTTGTTTTCACAATTCTTTTTGACTTTTATTTTGTATTTATAGTATTTTCTAGTTTTAATTCTAACACGCAAGCCAGTATCAGATATTTCAGAACGATCTAATGAAATATGATTTTAAATTCAATTGATTTTTTATTAATTTGTATATATTGAAAAATAATATTAATTTTCTTAATCATAAGAGTTAAAAATATATAATAATTTAAAATATAAACTAATAAAATATGTTTTAACTGATATGAATATTAATATAGGCATATAATACATTTTTATGAATAAATAATCATATTTTTATATTTCTATTGAAAGTATAAAAATTCAGAAGGAAAGCTATTTATACTCACAAAAATATATTAAATTCATATCTTGAAAATGAACATATAAATAATTACATAAATCATTATATAATCCAAGTATAATATATATAAAAATATAAAATGTTTTAATTAAAAAAATTATTGACGAATTTCCTACTTTAAACCTAGTGAATAATTGAATAGTTCCTGTTATTATTTAAAACACAAATATATAAATATTCATTAATTTTAATCCAAATATTTTTCTATTTTTTATATTATAAAAAAATTTCTTGCATATATTTATTATAAAATGCAATTATTATTTGTTTTGTAAAGTAGCTTTGAAATCAAGTAACGGATAAAAGATCACCAAAAATGAAAAAAATAAATAAATAAACCCGACTCATCTGTTCCAAAAATTAAAGGCTTAACATCAATATATAGCTGTATTACCAAATTTTTCGTAAATGCTCTCGTTGAAGTATTTAATCTATTTTCAATTGATGATTACTTTTTATTTGTTTAACTAAATCATTGCATTTAGTGCAATTTCTGGTTGAAAAAAGTTCAATGAACTTTTCCAGAATTTCGCATTGGTCCTTGGCAAACAAACCTGACTTTTTAATGAGATCTTTAAACTGTTTATACTTGTACCATATACAAATTATTCTTTATATATGGCAACTTTTCGGATTATGGATTATTTGATTCCAAGCTGAATCCAAAATAAGATCATCGGCGGAACATATAATTTTTAATATTGGAGCGCATGGCAAATCATAAATTAGTGTTTTAATAATCCATTCATAGAGATCAGCCGTGACATTGCTGAAAAAAACTACCCCTCCAGATAACAAATCCCTACTTGAGCCAACCCAAGAAATTGGTATCGATGTCCAATTTGACGTGAGTGATGGATAAGGAGGGTCAAGGCAAATCATATCACCATCATTCTTCAAATTATTTAAATCATTTACTGTGAATGTTGCTATAGTTTTTCTGTAGTTAATTTTATTTTCTTCATCTGGTGGGTATAGCTTATACTCTCCTTTCTCGTTAATCATTTTATGAATTAATTTATCTGTTTCTGGATTTTTTGTATTTATTCTTATCTACCAAATATGATACTTGTTGAGTTGTGATTTGAATATTTTTCTTTCTATTAAAATACTCTGCAATTTTGGTATTGTGTATGTGAACTTTATTTTATCAACTGTCTTATGAAAGAATGAAATCGGACTTAGTTTATGATTATGAATAAGGTTCATTGAATTTGTGAACTCAAAATAAACCTTGTTGGTATAATTTTGTTTGACAAATACCCTCTGAAAACCTATTTTTTCCCCACTACCATCCATCAATGACATTTCCAAGGTCTAGAGTATTTTTGAATTCTACCATAATAAAGTTAAAAAATAATTATATTTAGAAATAAAAAAAGTATTATTATTTAAATTTCAAACAAAATCATACCAGTACTTTTTACTCAAATATCTTATGGTGCTCATCAAACTTCCTATATTTTGGTGCATCTTTTTTTCTTTCTCGATCATAATCATTATAATATTTCAAAACTGCTGCAAACCTTAATTTTGCATACCTGAAACCATTAAATTTGTTTCTTTCATCCAAAACCTCAATTATAACATACCCGTATTTTACACAATCTCAATGAGTTTGCGATAATTCAATACTTCATATCATTTACCAATATGCTTTCAATATTTGAGAACTTTATTTATATATTTTTATTATTGTCCTATGCATATAAAACTGATCAGAATTCCACCAAATCGCTTTTCTGAGTAATTAAGATGCTCTTACAAACAAAATCTTCTAATTTCGCAACAGATGAATCGCCTTTTTACAAAATAATTTCTACATATTCTTAAAATCTTTTAATCATCGAATTTCTACCTTCCCATGTTCAGTTCAGCCAGCACATACGAAAATTATTTTTATACACTTACATTCGGCCCGCTTAACCGACTTGAGGAGAGGTTTTATCTCGTTTTTACATTCTCATGTTATTTAGCAAAATTTTCACTACCTACGACAAAATTTGTTCTACAACTAAGACTTCCATTATAAGCCAACCCTATACTACTATAATTTACTTTAAATATCGTTCCAATTTAAATAAATTTCTTAAATTATATCATTAAAGCATATAAATTTTATGATTATTGCATATCTTGTGCAGAAACACAAAAAATGACGAAGTTTTTATTTTCACAAAAAAATTAATGTTGATCTTTTTCATTCATTGTTTCTTATTCATTGTGATCTAATTAAGAAATTTTACCAGTTAAATTTTGCAATTGCAAAATTATATCAGTGATAATTTAGAAAATAAAAAAATCAATGTTTTTTGAATGTAATATCTGATAGAAAAAATGGCATACTGTTGTCAACAATATGGTATATAAAAAAGTGTGCTCTAAAAATAAGATTTCTTTGCTCCTACTAAGAAAAAAAAAAGAATTAAAAATTTTGAGAAAAAAATGTATCTTTAATACTAGTTGAAACTATCACCAACAAATCAAGTATATACTCATTAAGATATATTCAAGAGGGAAATCCGTAATTACTAATAAAAGAGAAGATTACCAAAAATATTAATTTTTCGAATTATTTCCAATTTGTTATTTTTCTATAAAAAAGCTTAAAGATTAAAGTTTATTTGAAATGTATTCTAATTGCGCAGCTTAAAATATCTAAATATAATTTTATTTGTCATTTTGAAGCCAGTAAAGTTTTCACTTAACTTTTTTCAAAAATAAACGAACATAAACGTATATAAAAAAATAGTCGCTTAACTTTTTGAATTAAAAAAAAATGTAAAAAAAAAAAAAAAAAAAAAAAAAAAATGCAGCTAACAATTCATGTAATGAAATATTGAATAGAAAAAAGGGACTACTTAATGTATCATCTGATGCATCATATGATCACAGAAGAAACGGTTCATGATGCTTTTCGTATATTATGAAAGTAAATGAATGCTTTGGGTTTAATACTATTGGAAAAACTGGAGGAAAAAGAACCTTTGGAACATTCACAGGAACAAGCAACATGATGGAAAGAACTGCTTTTCGTGGTGCTTTAAATAAAATGATTAACAATTTAGATGATATTAATATATAGAAAACTATAAAACACAATGACGATAACCTTTCTGAAAACGTGATTCATGAGCATAAGAATTTTGTAGAGCTTCATGAAGTTGGTCATTTCAAAAAAAAAAAAAAAAAAAAAAAAAAAACTTGGGCAAAAAATTTGATGATTTCTAAAAACAAACTCAGCAAAAATTACACTGGAAAAACTTATTTAGAGGAATCAAAAAGCATTTATTAGCATGGTTTATGTTTATAGTTCATTACATCTCAGATATAGCCGAAAGAGGGAAGCAATAATTAAATGCAACAAATCATTGGATTGGTAAACATGACGATTGTTATCGAAATGAAAAAACAAAAAAGTTGGAAGACCAAAGAAAAATGAAAAAAAAATAATTATTTCTTTTAGAATGAAGGGAAAAAATTAGACAGTTTTTTCAAAGAAACTGAACCAGATGTTGAAATGATTGGTAATACGACCACGACAAATCTATGCGAGTCCATGAACTATTTACACGAGCTTCATTGTGATAAGATTCACTCATGGGGAAATTCTGCTCCAGTAAGATCAGCAGTTGCAGTATTGAGAAAAAACCACCCATTAACATATCAAAAAGAAGTAATTGGAATATGCGATGTGGATGAATTAATGATATCTCCTCAGATTGAATTAAGAAGCATTGACAATTATCTGTTAAATCAATACAAAAGGACACCAAAAGCCAGGAAAATTAAAAAAAATGCGTGCTATTGAAAGAAAAAAATCATAAGTCAAAAGAAAAAGGTGATTATTTCATAATTTTTTGTGAAAATCCTTTTTATAATTTTTCCATAATCATAATGAACATTTCCGTTATTAAAGTGGATATTTCCGTTATAATCCCGAAAAGACCATAATATTAATTTATTCAAAGTTTAAATAAAGTCGGATTCAAAATGCTGGGGTCAACATTCAATTTTTTTTCAATGTTTCTCAGAAAAAAATCATTCAGCTTGTGACAAATTGACCTAAAAGATTTATAATTTTGACCTTATTGTTTTCAAAAAGTTTGTCCCAAGCCTTTTGAATTCGACTTTAGTAAAAATAATTTGAATTTGATATATGCATAGATCCATAGCACTAAATTTAATTTTTTTTTTTTTTTTCATACAATTTAATTATTTTATTAAATATTTAATAATAAATTATATAAAAATTATTATTAGACATTATAAGTTTTGTTAAATATTATAAGTTTTACTTTTTTGATTTGGAGATATTTGTAAAATAGTGAAAAATAAAAAATTTCTGATAAAAATATTTCTGATCATATTTGGTTTTCTTTTTTATACAAAAACGATCAAACTATGGTCAATTTATACCAGATTGACCTTGCTCGGGATCTATTGAAAGCTTGTTAAAAATATCCTAAATTCAATTTTCATAGAGTATTCAAAAAATTGAATTAAAAATAATATGTTGATTCTTTTTGCGAGTTTAATATCTTCAAAAGTTTATTTAAGACCAACTGAAGAACGCCAATTCATCCAATGGATGAGGACAAACAATAAATTTTATATAGGTGATGAATATCACTTTCGTCTTGGCCTTTTCATATCTCATTATCGATATTGCCAAGAATTCAACCGAAGGAACGGTTTAACCTTCCGTTTAGGCATTAATCAATTCTCATGCCATACATTATCTGAGTACAAATCTCTTCTCGGCTCAGAATTCTCAACAAAACCGATCAAATATCGCGATCATACACAGCTAGTCAAAAATGCACCAGATTCATTTGACTGGCGTGATAAAGGCACGGTAAATCCCATCAGGAACCAAGGTGACTGCGGCAGTTGTTGGGCATTCTCTACGATTGCCACTTGCGAGACCGCCTATGCGATTACCAGTGGCAATCTTCTTCACTTTTCAGAGCAGAATTTGGTCGACTGTTCACCAGGCTTCGGCTGTAGAAGTGGCTGGGCCTACATAGCAATTGATTACATTCTGGATTCACAAAAGGGAACTTTCAATAGCGAGGACCAGTACCCTTACACCGCTGTCGACGGAAACTGCGCTTTTGACAGCTCAAAAACTGTGGGAAAGATAACAGAAGTGATCAACACCGTGAAGAACGACGAAAACGACTTGAAAGAGAAAATCGCATCGTTCGGTGTCGCTTCCATCAGCATTCACTCCGGAAACACGCCTTTCATGTCTTATTCGAGCGGAATTCTTGACGATGACGAATGCTTGGGACAGTTTTCGAGAATTGATCACGCCGTAGCGGCTGTTGGGTATGGAACCGAAAATGGAGTTGATTTCTGGATAATTAGAAATTCTTGGGGAACTTCTTGGGGAGAGGAAGGGTATGTTAGAATGGTCCGAAATAAAGGAAACAAATGCTATATTGCTACCCAGGCTTTCATTGCTATTGATTCTGAGTAAATTAAAAAAAAAAAGTAAATAAACAGATGCAAATTTCCGTACCATTCAATTTTCAGAGCCTTTTTCAAATTTTTTTTATTTTTTTATACAGTGAAAATTGATAAGCTATTGAAAACCTAATAGTTTTCAATTGAAAACTAAAATCCATAACTCAAAATTTTGAATTAAGTAGATATGATAAACGCTCAATTATTCATTCAATTTTTTTTCAATTAAACAAAAAACATTTCTGATAAAATTTCAGAGCAGTTTTTTGATAATTTGCTTTTATAATCAATATTCTTAAAATTAAAATGATTTCATCATATTATTTACTCTATTTAATAATAATATCTTTATTATTATCATTTTTAATTATTTATAAATATTTAGCTTAGTTTTACCGCAAGAAATTTAATAATATTATAAAAATCTCATTATAATTTTTAATTAAGCTCTGAATTTTATTTTTTAGAAATATAAAACGACGAGCTTTCCGATGTTTTCCATCTTCGATTTGACGTTTTATGCGTTTTTTATCTACAATCAAGCCATGATAAGTTAAAAAAAAGCATTGCTTAAATGCTAAATTCGATTTTTTTAATAATATTTATGACAAACCTTAAATATAAAGTTTCTTTTGATGATATATAGACGTATACTATTATATAAAAACAATATGCTCGTGGTAAGATTTACAAATACACCAAGATTTTAAGATATGCAAAAAATTAAATTGATTTTATTTTCACCAAAACCGTTTTACTTTGGCCTTTACTATCAATATAAGTTTAGTATTAGGGATATTTTATTAATTACAAAATCCCAAATCCAATTCAACATTTATATAAACAAGAAAACAAGGGAAGAAAACAAAATTTACTCGGATAGTTGTAAGTTTTGAAAAGACCAAAATTGAAGGATTATATTAATTAATTGAAATTTCAATAAAAATAAAATTATTTTTTCTAATAGTTTATCTCAATTATTGGTTTCACTTCATTCATTTATACTCAGAAAAATTGTGAGAATAAATGAATATTAAAAATTTTTTTTTCTATGGAGGCTCTTATCAAAAATTCAATAGAATGAAATAAAATCATATCTAGATTATAGCCAAGCAGTCAGTTTGAAACCTAATAAAGAAAATTCAATTGCAGTTAGTTCAAATATTAGGTTAGTGCCATTAAATTTGTATTTCCAAATTCGAAAAATCCAGAATATCAAATCTATTAAAATATGTAATTTACGCCAATAAAAATTTGCATCTATTCAATTAAACACGATCAAATTCAGTTAAAAATTGGCAATGTTCAAATTCCATTCCAATTGATCATTTTTTATAACCAAATTTCACACATTTTATTATAATGAATGCCTATTAAGTATTGCAAATTCTCAGTATTAACTGATTTTCAACCTATTCTTTTTAATTTGTAAAATTTCAACAATATACAAAAATCCTCAATTTTCATCAATTATCAAAATTTACCAATCAAGTTATTATCGAAAAGCCGCCACTCATACATATGAGGCGAAAAAAAATATTATATGAAAAAAAAAAAAAAAAATAAGTTTTTCATTATTATTTATAATCATATTTTTTATTGCAAAGGCAAATATAAGGATATGTACTGAGAAATATGCTATTTTTCTTATTTACTTATCCAAAATTTCAAATAATATTATGTGAGATTTATTTTTTTTCTTTCAATTTACATAAATAATCTTTCAATTTTTAAATGATTATTTTTTTTATTAAAAAAATAAAAATCTCAATTTTCTTTGTTGATTTTTCTCGTACCATTCAATTTCATAGAAAATTAAAAATAATTTTATGAATATCATTCAATTTTTTGAATTGTAAGAGAAACTGGTTTCATTTTTCCCGTACTTTAAATTTATTTTTAAAAAAGATCTTCAACGGTTGGGCTTCTCTTTTATTTATTTTCATCCAGTTTTTATTTTGAAAAATCAAGATAAGCAATCAATAAATTCTAATTATTATTTTGTTCTTTAACAAATATATATATATATATATATAACCATTTCATTTACTTTTATGGCAAGTAAATTACCTAATATTTTTTTTAATCTTCCTAATGAGGAATATGATTTTTTTTTTAAGAGTGTAAAATAAAAAATTTTGCTGTGGGATAAGTTTTAAAGATTAATTATATCCAATTAACAAATTTAAATACCCAAAAGTCCATATTTAATGAAATTTATTTTTCATTTCATCTATTTATCGTATTTTTTCTAATAAAATTTAATTTGAAAACTTGATATTTCCCCAAAAACATGAAAATACAACAACACAAATTTGGATCAAAGAGTATAAACGAGAAAAAATTACCAGCCATTATTTATTTGAAAAAAAAAAAAATTTACACAATTATTTGAAATTTTTTTTAACTTTTTAAATGTGTTCTCAATTGATATAAATTGAGAGAACTCTATGATTTTAATACGATCAATTTATTTTTACATTCTTTTTTTTTTCAACCAGTATTTGAAAAAAATGGTTTTAAAACTCTGAAATGCTTTTGAACCAAACTATTATTTTTATTCAAAAAATTAATTGAAATTTTGAATAAATGCAGGTATGATTCCTATTCACGTCATAATATCATTTCATTTTTTTCTCAATTTTTAAATTTTATTTTATTTGCGACCAGTTCAATGATATACCTTTTTCTCATTTTATTTAAAGTGATTCCCCCAGAAAGATTTCATAAAATTTCAAGCCTGGTAAAGAAAGTTAAGATATTTGGTTGTGGAGACAATGAAAACCGCATTTTTAATGGAGATGATTTTGCAGGTCAATTAGACATAGATACCTTTTTTTTATGCGATTCCAATACTCCTGTGCTTAACATTATTAATTGCGAATATAAAAATATCATGGCCAAACAATTTGGAAAATGGGCATGGGACAAACACTACAATCCAAAATACATGATTCAAATTGGAAATATTAATTCGTATCTTTACAACAACATTATAAGTAATTGCGCTACTACTCATTATCTAATTTATGTTACAAATTCAGACCCAAATAACTATTTTTATATGTCTACAAACAAATTAATCAAATGTGATTCTGGCTCAAATTTTAAAGAATTAAATTTACTCTTCCTTAATAATATCAATGTTGAAATTTTTAATAATACTTTTTCAGAATGTTATGTTCATGAAGGATATATTAGGATCAATAGCGAATATGAAAATGCTTATTTTAAAATGCTTTCAAATAATATAGACCATGGTGATCATAATAGAAATCAAAAAGCGAGTTACATAGTTAATGTAAAAAATGCGAACACTTATATTCATGATAACAACATTTCAATTTGCAAAACTACTAATTCAATAATTGAATTTCGAAGTGATAAAACTAATATATATCGTTTTGAAATGTATTCAAATATTATTACGGACTGCACTAATAATAAAGACGTCCCAGGTAAATATATATTTTTTGCCGAAAATGCAAATACTTCTTTTCATGATAACTCAATTTCAAAATGCAAAGTATTTGGTCCCTTAATTTATTATAAAAGCACTCAAAATAATAATTATTATTTTGAAATGTTTTCAAATGATATTACTAACTGCATTCATGATAGTGGTGTAAAAGCTACGCACATAATTGCTGTTTATAATTCAAACACTTATATTCACGAAAATTCAATTTCTGAATGCACAGTTGGTAATTGCATAATTGAGGTTTCATGTGACAATGGCAATAGTTATAATTCAGAATTGTTTTTAAATACAATTACAAACTGCCTTCACGATAGTAGCGTAAAAGCTAATCACATAGTTGCCGTTTATAATTTAAACACTTATATTCACGAAAATTCAATTTCTGAATGCACAGTTGGTAATTGCATAATTGAGGTTTCAAATGGCCATAGCAATATTTATAATTTAGAAATGTCTTTAAATAATATTACGAAATGTATTCATGATAGTAATGTTGATGCACGATTATTGATGTACATTTCTAAAGTGGAAGCTTTTCTTCATAATAACATCATCTCAGATTGCACTCATTATCAAAGTAGCTACTCATTTATAGAAGCCAATTGTCAAGAACAAAACTGTGTTTTTAAGTTTTATTCCAATGTCATTACTAACTGCTATTGCAATCAAAAAAAATCAAAAACAATAAATACCAATTATTTCAACAATGATTTCAGAGATAATGTAATTAAGTATGAAAACGACCCAAATAAAGCATCAAGAGCTTTTTATATAGAGTATAACTCAGGCCTCCAACTGATCAATACGATAGTAGAGAATGCATTTCAGACTGATGGAAGTGCATTCATTCTTTCAAAAAATCACAATAAAGAAAACCCTTCAATCATAAAAAATTGCGTTTTTATTAACTGCAAAGGTGACAATGCCAGCAAAAATGGAGGACTCGCTTTGATCGTTGAGAATCTTGATTACAACCTTGAATTCATAAATGTAACCTTTAAAGATATAGACACAACTAGCGTAACTACTGAAACAAAAAGTACCTTCTTAATCAGGATTCAAACCAATTTTGACCTCTCTCCGACTGTTACTTTTACAAACTGTCATTTTATAGGTTTACAAAATCGCCCGGAGTGTTATGCAGGAGGCATCAGCTTTGTTTACCATCATGACAAAAAAAAAGAAAAAACAGTCTACTTCGTGAACTCAACTTTCGAGCAAATTACCAACAATAATCCTAATGCTGGAGGCGCCATATATATTGATCCAAGGGATGTACTTCAAAATGTGAATTTGGTTGTCAAAGGATGCACCTTTCATGATATCAAATCAGCTGGAAGTGGAGGCGGCATTTGCTATAATGATATTTCTAAGCAACTAATTGTTGAAGACTGCACTTTTAATCAAGTTCAAACAACAGGTGAAAACAAAATTGGTGGCGCTATTTATGTTGCAGAACAGAACTCATACCAGCTAATTTCCATCACAGGCTCTATTTTTGAAAATACAAATTCAAATGAAGGAGGCGCCATTTATATTACTTGTGCAGAAAGTTCAAATACAGAAATTAAAATAGATGGATGCAACTTTTTGAATACACATGCATCAAGTAAAGGCCATTCAATTATAATCTTAAAAACAAATGATAATAAAGTCCCAGTTACCAACTGCATCTTTACTGATTGCGGAGATAATAGAATAACTTATGCAGTAATCCTAAATGTTAAGAATCTCGAATGCAACAATAACGCATTCAGTTTTTCAAATATTGAGAAAAATAGCGGTTGCATTCATTTAGAACAAATTGGCACTCACGAATTCATTGGAAATACATTTTCTAATGCACAAGTTAATGACGATATTGGCAGATCTTCAGGCATCAATTATGAAAAAGAAGTTGATATAACTTCTCTTCTCATCCAAAATAACACTTTTGATAACATCGGCGGCCAACACAAAGGAAGCTGCTTCTCTTTCACTGTTCAAAATTCTGAAGTTATAAGAATAATTAACAATACAATCCAAAATTGCAAATCCGGAAGTCCATTTTTCAGAGTTAGCTTTACTTCTGATCAAACGAAATTTGAAATTGAATCGATGAGATTCATATCAGATTCCATTGGCACAACTTATGACTCAACAATGGGAAGCACCCCACAATTCATTGTTGAAAACCCACTAAATCAAGGCAGTAATTATCCTGCAGAACTTGAGTTGCTTTTAAGCGATTGTTACTTTTATGAAAATTATAATCCAAATGCAGGCGGTGCCTTATCTTATGCAACTAGCAACAGCATATCAAACACAAAACTTCATTTAGAAAACTGTCAGTTTATTGGAAATACTGGAGGACAAGGCGATGGTGCATTGTGCATTCGTTGCTACCATGGATTAATATGTGAAGATTGCAATTTTACCAGAAATAAGTCAAATGGCGGTAACGGAATTATTTCAATTGAAACAAAATTTAATTCTAGGAAAGATGGTCAAGATTTACCTCCAGTTTTGGCTACAAATCCAGAAATAAACTTTCTTAGATGCAATTTTGAAAAAGAAGAAACAACAGCCAATGAAATCTTCATTTCTTCCTCAGAAAGCGCCACAGTTCAAATTCAACAATGCACTTTTACTGACTCAATAAATAAAGGTTACATTGCTTATATAGATGAAGATAAAATTGAAAAAGTTTCTATTGCTAACTGTTCATTCTTGTTTTCTGATTCAGAAAACTCTGCTGCTGCTGTTCTTTCTTCCAGAGACAAAATTGAATTCATTGGTAACACTTTTCAAAAATGCAATTCAAAGACAATTCAAATTGAATGCCAAACCCTTGAAACCAATTCTTTCATATTGAGAGAAAACCTCTTTATTGATTGCTTTAAACACCCAATTATCTATTTGCAGACTCCTATCACTAACGCTCCTGTAATTGAAGGCAATACATTTGATAATGCTGCTTTCATTGATGGCCTCATTTTCGAGTTCAAATTGAAAGAATCAGTGAGCTCAATCACATTCAAGAACAACACATTCAAGAATTTTAATATAAAATCTCAGGCTGGTGGAATTGGATTCAAAATTGAAAACGAGGAAACAAGCAAAGATCTTCACTTATCATTTGATGAATGCTATTTCACAAGTAACAAGCAAGAAGGAGCAATCTATTGTGATTCCAATCAAAACAAAGGAAACACATTCTTGACAATAACTGATTGTCATTTCCATGATAATCAGCATGCTGAGAAAGGTGGAGGCGCCATTTATGCTAACACAAAGCATGATATTATTATTGAGAAATGCAAGTTCACTTCAAATTCAGCAGAAAAAGGAGCATCCATTTGCGTTGATCCTGACTTTGAAGGTGAAACGACAGGCTCAAAAATAACAATATCAGATTGCAATTTCAATCAAAATACACCTCTTAAAGAAGGAAATTCATCCGTTTATATTTCGTCGAGTTCAAATAAGAATTTATTATTTGAATTATGCACCTTTGAAGATGAAAATGGTGGTTTATATATAGATAATTTCAATCAAGATATAACAATAACCACAACTACTTTCTATAATGTCAATAATGGACCTGCACTATATCTAACAGAAACATCAACTACAATAAATATAAATGTTGATGGCCTTGTTTTTGATTCATGCAAAGGAAATGAAAATAAATGCTTCTATTTCCTCACTGAAACAAATAATATTGACATACATAATTGGGTTTTACAAAACTTAGTAGGCACAGGTGTTAATAGCTACTTTGGAACATTTGATGTGAAAGATCAGAGATCATATACACTTAAAAATGTTTCATTCATTAATAACATTTGTGATAGTTTGTATGGAGGAGGAGCAGGAATTAGATTCATTGAATTTGGATCATTAAATATTATTGAATGCAAATTCATCAATAACAGTGCAAAACAGAACAAAGAAGCTTCACGACCTTCATCTAATGAAAAAAATTATTATAATGGTGATGGAGGTGCCATACAAATAGGCTATCACTGTAAGATGTATGACATGGACGTTGTATTTTCTGAATGCATATTTAAAGATAATCGAGCTCAAAGACACGGAGGAGCAATTGCAGCACAAACATATCACGGATTATCTATTGATCAATGTTTCTTTGAAAATAACATTGCTAATTATGATTTCTCATCATCAATGAATCTTCTTTTTGATATAAATAATTATTATGATTTGAAGAGCGAAGGAAGAGGAGGCGCAATTTATGTAAATCCTGCCTTTTCTTATGAAGCTTCAGGAGACTGTCCAGCTGTAACTACTCACATGACATCCTTGGAAATTTCTAAATGCAATTTTACATCTAATAAAGCTTATGATGGCTTTGCAATTTACATCGAAGGTGACGATGCTGAAACAATTTTTACTATTAATAATAATATTTTTAAAGATAATTATAATGAGTCGAGTCATAAAGATGATAAGAACGTGATTATTGGAGCAGTAATTGCAACAGAAATATGTCGACTTTCAAAAGAGAAATTAGAAGAAGACAATATTTTTTCTTATACTCAGGAAGGATTGGAAGTAAAAACCGTATCATGTGTTGATCATTATGGAAATGTTCCAACTAATAATTTCACACATTCAGGAGTGTTCTCAAGCTCCAAAGAATTTAGTCCTTCAAAATTATCTAATCCTTCTTCTACATTCAATCCAACAAATGATTTCAGCTCTTCTTCTTCATTCACTCAGTCCTCTACATTCAGCTCTTCTTCTTCATTCACTCAGTCCTCTAAATTCAGCTCTTCTTCTTCATTTACCAAATCCTCTAAATTCAGCTCTTCTTCTTCATTCACTCAGTCCTCTACATTCAGCTCTTCTTCTTCATTCACTCAGTCCTCTACATTCAGCTCTTCTTCTTCATTCACTCAGTCCTCTAAATTCAGCTCTTCTTCTTCATTTACCAAATCCTCTACATTCAGCTCTTCTTCTTCATTCACTCAGTCCTCTACATTCAGCTCTTCTTCTTCATTTACCAAATCCTCTACATTCAGCCCTTCTTCTACTTTCACCCAATCCTCCAAATTCAGCTCTTCTTCTTCATTCACTCAGTCCTCTACATTCAGTCCTTCTTCTACTTTCACCCAGTCCTCCAAATTCAGCTCTTCTTCTTCATTCACTCAGTCCTCTACATTCAGCCCTTCTTCTACTTTCACCCAGTCCTCCAAATTCAGCTCTTCTTCTTCATTCACTCAGTCCTCTACATTCAGTCCTTCTTCTACATTCACTCAGTCTTCCAAGTTCAGCTCTTCTTCAATATTTAGTCCAACTGAAAAGTTTACATTAACACCAGCTGAATTATCAAGCAATGAAGAAATTACTTCATCATCAGAAAATGAAGAAGCTGCTTCATCATCAAATAATGAAGTTGTTGAACCAGATTCATCCAATGAAGTTGTTGCACCAGATTCATCCAATGAAGTTGTTGCACCAGATTCATCCAATGAAGTTGTTGTACCAGATTCATCCAATGAAGTTGTTGTACCAGATTCATCCAATGAAGTTGTTGTACCAGATTCATCCAATGAAGTTGTTGTACCAGATTCATCCAATGAAGTTGTTGTACCAGATTCATCCAATGAAGTTGTTGAACCAGATTCATCCAATGAAGTTGTTGTACCAGATTCATCCAATGAAGTTGTTGTACCAGATTCATCCAATGAAGTTGTTGTACCAGATTCATCCAATGAAGTTGTTGAACCAGATTCATCCAATGAAGTTGTTGTACCAGATTCATCCAATGAAGTTGTTGTACCAGATTCATCCAATGAAGTTGTTGCACCAGATTCATCCAATGAAGTTGTTGAACCAGATTCATCCAATGAAGTTGTTGTACCAGATTCATCCAATGAAGTTGTTGTACCAGATTCATCCAATGAAGTTGTTGTACCAGATTCATCCAATGAAGTTGTTGAACCAGATTCATCCAATGAAGTTGTTGTACCAGATTCATCCAATGAAGTTGTTGTACCAGATTCATCCAATGAAGTTGTTGTACCAGATTCATCCAATGAAGTTGTTGTACCAGATTCATCTAATGAAGTTGTTGTACCAGATTCATCCAATGAAGTTGTTGTACCAGATTCATCCAATGAAGTTGTTGTACCAGATTCATCCAATGAAGTTGTTGTACCAGATTCATCCAATGAAGTTGTTGTACCAGATTCATCCAATGAAGTTGTTGTACCAGATTCATCCAATGAAGTTGTTGTACCAGATTCATCCAATGAAGTTGTTGAACCAGATTCATCCAATGAAGTTGTTGACACTGCATCATCCAAAGAAGAAGTCCAACCAGGCTCATCCAATGAACTCGGCGATATATCAGAGCCAGAAACAGAAGAAGAATCCACTCCATCGGTCCCATCAGAGGATCCCACAAATCCATTAGGATCATTATGCATGGCTATGCTAAAAGGCCATAATATAACAATTAATAACCGTTGTGACTTTTCTTCTGATGATACCAGTTCATTAGTCAATGTTTTACGTTCCAATTTCACTGGATTCAGAAACGAAAGTCATGGTGGCGCTATATATGTCAAAAACTGCGGCTTCCTTTCTAAACAAACCAACTTTGTTGAATGTGTTTCACATAACGGAGGCGGAGGAGCAATATGTATCAAGAATCCTAATCATCTTGATCACAACATTGTTCTTGAATATCTCACATTCATTCGCTGCAGTGCCGCATTTGGAGGAGCGTGCTATCTCTATTCAAAGGCAGAAGAAAACGAAGTTTCGATTCTGTTTTGCAACTTTGATGGCAATATTGCTACCAAGCAAAAGCCCCCTAATGACAAAGACCACTTTTATGGTGGAAGTTCTATTTTCATAAGCTCTAAAAATACAAATGTCACTAAATCCAGGTTCCATAGTGGAAAAGGAAGCGGTGGCGCATTTAAAGTATATAATAGATTTGATGAAACTCCTTCAAATGCTAATACTTTAGACGTAAATGAACGTCATATTTACTTTGATGGCTGCACTTTTGAACATGAAGATGAAGCAAAAAGTTCGATTTACTATGTAATCGACGATAAAAGTAACATTGAAATCACTGAATGCAGCTTCAAAGGAAAGTTAAGTAAAGGTTCTCATTATGTTGAAGGAAAAATGCTTTCTTCACAATCACCTAAACTTAAAATAAAATTGTGCTCATTTGAAGATGAAAATGAACATAATTCTTTTGTTGTGAAAGATCAAAAGATCAAAGATAGAAAGAAACAGCTAGAAGAAAATATTTTAATGGCAAATGTATTAGGAATTGGTGTTTTCATTCTAGTAATTGCATTTGTCTGCTTTATAATAAAGACATTCAAATCAAGCAGCATTAAAGATAATTCATATGATTTGAATGACGACTCTTTAAATAATTTAACATGCGATTCTGAACTATAAAATAAAAAAAAGTTTTTCTTTCATTTAGAAAAAGATTAAAAATAAACTTAAATAAAGAAATTCTATAATCTACATTTGATCTTTTTTTTTTTATTTTTTATAAGTTATTGATAAATTAATCTTCTGCTTTCAAATTAATTGCTATTTCGTTTCATTTTGATTATTAAAATTGTTATTTGCAAATAATTAATCTCAATAGACCTCTGGGCATGATGCAATCTCTGTTAAAAAATCTTGATATTCTAAACATAGATCAAGATTCATGCATGCATTAAAATATCAAATTATTATAAAGATTCTGGTGCTAGATTTTGATAAAATGTTGATTTATTTTGACCTTCATTGCGTTTATAAAGGTGAATTTTGATCGTTTCGAAAAAGCATATTTTTTATTTTCCTCATATTTGTTTATAATTTTACTATTTTCTAATCTGCATTCATTTGTAGATTATTATAATATAATTATTATTAAAAAATATCAAAATTTTTCAATCAAAAAGTGAAAAATAAAAAATTAAACGGTCGTTTGATGTCCAGAGGTCTATCTCAATCTGATATTTCGGTTGCATCTTCAGGAATAATGAATTCACCTTCTTCACCCTTTGATGATTTTTGAATAATATAATATTACTTATCAATTGCAAAAGAATTTATTTGATTCTAATAAAAAGGTATTGTAAAACTATTGAATGAAATATAGAAAAAATTGAAATAACATTCAATTTTGAAAGAGAATAAATTTAAATGAATTATTTCCCTCCTGCGACAAAGATATCTATTATTCAACCGTATAATGGAAAAAATTTATTATCAATAAGTCCAGGATGGTATTTTGTTCAGTTAATAACTTCAATTTTAATGAGTCGATTAAAAGAAATCCAATCTCTTTCAAATCTTACTTTTACTACACGCTATCAAGTATATCCAGGATGTTACTCATTTTATTTAACCGAAAAACAACTTATTTTATTGAACCAATATAAAGAATTAAATGTAATTCCCTATCCTACAGACAAATATCAACCAAATAAAGAAATACTATTGAGTGATGAAACAGGAAGATGTAAAGTCAAATCTATTCCGAAATGGGAACCCAAAGATCGATCCTATAATTTCTCCATTTTATCAGAAGATATTTACATCGTCAACACATCTTGTTTTTCTCTTCTTCCAGATCCACGAATTGAATACCTAGCTCCCTATTCAGGCAAAAAACCACAAAATCGATATATTACAGGATTTATTCAATCAGGCTCCCAAGAAGGGGTCTTTGAAAACGGGTCCCTTGTCTCACCCCACCCCCTATTTAACCTTGGCATTCACGGGGAAGGTCAAATCCTTTCAATCACCGACACAGGAGTAGATTTCAATCACCCTTTTTTTTTCGATCCGGCGGTTTCCATTCAAATCAACACGACGATGGAAAACCACAGAAAAATTAAGAAATATTACAATTTTGCCAAAGAGAATGACGGCCCAAACGGCCACGGGACTCACTGTGCTGGCATTTTAACGGGCGAAAGTTACATCGCGGAGTCGGGCTTGATCTTGTACAGCGGAATGGCGCCAAAAGCGCGGCTTGTTGTCGTCGACGTTGGGTACGGCGGGCGCGACCTAGATGGCGAGTTCAACCAGTTTGAAATGTTCGACCTTTTGAGGGAGGACGGCGTTTCGATATCGTCGAATTCGTGGGGATTCGAGGCATGCGAGGACACGAAGATGGACACCGCCGCATACGACTACATCAGCTACCTGCATCCCGACATTCTGCTCGTCTTCGCCGCGGGAAACGAGGGGAATAGAAGGCAGCGTTTCTACACAATCAACAGCCCCGGAGACTCTAAAAATATTCTGAGCGTTGGCGGTTTGTCTCAAACTAGATTGAGAAGCATTGAAAGCGCAAAACAATGGAAGCTCGAAATTAACGGAAACCGTTACGTGCTTGCTGCTTCATCGTATGGACTCAACCCGCTCCAAACAACAAGAGGATACCCAATGCGAAAATTGGCAAATTTGACCATAATTGACCTTGACGATCAGAAAAGCACTCAAAATTATACAAATAAAATAGTGTTTCTAGACGATACAGATAAGGCAGACTTGTTCTGCAGCACCTTCATGCAGATGCAAGGAACACACGGCATTCCAGAGGCTGTTATTCACATTCAAACAAACTATTCAATTTGCAACAACACCAAATTCAATTTCACTATTTTTGAATTGAACGACCAGGCTGGCAACTCCACGCAGGAAGACAAAAATCTAGCGGTTTCTCTCAAAGGTCAAATTAAATTGGCCTCAACCGCATCAATACATGAGCATCTGCCGGAGTCGAGCAGAGAGATGAGCCTCGGCGGTTACTCAAGCAGGGGCCCTTCACCACTGGGCCTCTGTAAACCTGACATTGTTGTGCCTGGCTTCGTGACCTCATCGTCGGCTTTGAAGAAGCAGCTGACGCCCGACTGTCTGTCAGTTAAATGGGGCACGTCGATGGCCACCGCAGCAGCGGCAGGCTCCTGCTCGCTTGTTCGCCAGTATTTCACTGACGGTTTCTACCCAAATAGGGTGAAAAGTGAAGTGAAGTCATTTGCGCCGATGAGCTATCTCATTCGTGCGGTTATGGTCAATTCAGCTTCACCTTTTGACAGTGACAATTATGGCCCAAACATCATGACCGGCTTTGGCAGCCCGAACCTGTCGTCTTCATTGCTCCAACCGCTGAGAATTGTGAAGAACCATTCAATTCTCGCAAACAGCAAGCACCGATACGAAATAAATTTGAATCAGAACAACGATTCACTTCGTGTAACAATGGGGTACATTGACCCTCCTCTTTCTCTATCGTCGGCGGTTCCACTTTTTGCGGACCTCGACCTTCTGGTTGTCTCGCCGTCCGGGAGGGTATTTATTGGGAACGAGAGGCCAAATAACCAAACAGAGATGGCCAATACAATTGAACGAGTAATTGTGAGGAAGGAGCAAATCGAGGTTGGAAAGTACGTTATTTTGGTCCTGTCAAATAATTTCTCGGACCCTGACTTGGACACAATTAACTACTCGCTTGTGATAAACGGCCCCTTCGACCATTTTGACTTTCAAAGTAATCCAGAGGAACCTGCGCCAATCCTCGATGACAGAGCCTGCGAATTCAAGTGCCTCAATAACGGAGTCTGCGGCAGCAGTGGCATTTGTGTGTGCGACGACGATCACGCCGGTTTTGACTGCTCAATTGAATTCAAAGAGATGAGCTTTGAAAATGACGGTTTGATTCAAATGGTCCCAGTCGAAAACCAGTATTTCAAGGTGCCTGTCAAAAAGTTCGACACAAGAGTAAACATAAGCATAACCGCCGAAATACACTCAAATAATGATAAACGGTCGTCGCTGCTCATCTACGCGTCAGACAACAAGTTCTCCTCAATTTCAGACGTGAACGTGTTGTCTATTCAATTAAATGCAAAAAAGAAGGAGGCACTCAATATAACCGTTTCTCCTTCTCAAAAAGATGAGCCAGACTTCGCTCTCTTCTTGGCTCTCAAAATCGTTTCTTACCAGAACGTGAACGTGAGCATCACCTTCAAAATGGTTGACTTCCCTGTCAACGAAAGTGAAATTTCACAACCACCATCCTTTCAATATTCAATTCCATCTGAAAATTCAATACCTTCTCAAATATTTGAGAAGTCTAACTCAAAATCAGCGGAGAGAGGAGGTAAGGGACTTTACAAAATTTCTCTTTTGCTGGCGTGCGTGATGGCTGCGCTGTGTATTGCTCTGATTGCTCTAATTGTCGTCTTTTTCATGCAAAAAAGACTCGAAATTAACCAATTCTATTCTAGAGAAGATGAACCATCTTTAGTTGCAAACAATGGAAATATGTTATTATAATATTTAAATAAAAATAATATCATGTTAATAAATGTATATTTTCCTTACTCTCTTATTGACATTTTACACTATCTTATAATTTATTCTTAAAACAGTGTATCTTTTAGTATGTAATCCATAACAAAAGAATATATAAATAAATTTTTTAATCAATCTATTTATAAGATATTTATGTATAATAACCTAATTTATATCTGAATAAATCACCAATATAAATTAATACCATTAATAAAACTCTTTTTTTTAGGCATAATGTTTAATAATAATCAAGAGAAAAAAAAGAATGATTGTTATTTCATATTGGGACATTTAATAAACTTTATCATGATGCATATTTTTATAATTTATATGAATAATTTGAAAAAAAAAACTCTTTATCTTTTATTTGATTATTATTTGGAATTCCAGTATTAATTTTTTTTATCGTTTTCAATGAAAAACATAAACCAACTAAGTCAAATATTTAATCGTTAAACAATATGATTCATTGAGTTTTGAGATATTAACGATTAAATATCAAATGAATTATTTATTTCACAAAAACTTTTTCAATCATTATTTAAAAAATTTCTCTCAAACGATCGTTTTTAATTGAAATTTGAGAGAAAATTTCATGTTTCATTGAAAAAATTGAGAAAATTTATTTAAAAACAATTTGAGAGAATTTTAAAATTTCTTTCAAATTCATTCAAATTTAATGACCTATTAATTTATGAATTAATTGTTGGTCAATCTTTTGACCTTTTTATATATTCAAACGAATGCTATAATACAAACGAACGCTATAATTTAATAGCGTTTTCTAATTGGTTTCTTAGCGATTACAGAACCACTTGATATAATTTAATTAAATTATAGCGTTCGTTTGACCTTTTATTTTTTGGTCAATCGCACAATTTTAATAAAAGCCAAACAGCTGATGCATTAGGTATTTCGTTAAATTGCGTCAAAGCAGTAGCTAAATAGACTGATGAAGGGAGACCAGAAAAAACACAACCAGGCCGACAACAAATATTAACAAATGAAATCAAGTATTTCATGTGCGTTAAAGCAATAATGTTTCCTGAAATCCCTGGAGATGAAATTGCAAATGCTTCATGAACACAAATTTTATTCTTTGTATGGAATAATTTAAGTTTAGCAACAAACAATTCTTTGAATGATTCTTTTCCAAAGAAATTGAAAAAATGCTTTTTAATTTTTAATAAAAAATCAACTTTTTCAATTACCGAAAAAATATTGATAAGAAATTTAACTTTTTAAATTAAAGTTTTTTAAAAATAAAATAACTTTTGTTAACGACGATTAACTATTGAATTCATTTGTTATCAATATTTGTTAAGGAATAAAATATTTTTATTGAGATATTTCAATCGAAAATTATCGTTCAATACAATATCTTTTCGCTTTTGTTACAAATCCAAAAGAATTAATCAAAAATTGAAAAGATTATAATTACATTATCATAAAAAATAATTTTCTTCTTATTACATTTAGAAAACATAATTTAATGAATATTATTATATTTTTATATTTATATATATATATTATATCACTTTAAATCAAAATAATTATAAATAATTTTATGTGAATGATGTAATTAATATTTTTATTTTTTATTGTTTTTACAAAAAAAAAAAACGATCATTTCTTTCAAGCATTCAATTGCCAATTTATAATCTTTTCAATTTTTAAAATGATTAATCCAGTTGAATCATCTGTAATATCAAAATCTCAATCAGATGTAAATATTGACAAAGGAAAAATGCAACTAGTTCTTGGAACAACCACCAAATTAGATTCAATTTTTCAAATATTAGATCAAATTTGCTTAAAAACTCGCATTCCCCAATTTTTTTATATCTTAATGGCGATTTATTTATACTACCAAGTAATTTTTTGTTCTCTTTACCCGTTCAATAAGTATTGGATTCATGTTCATAATGATACATCCCAATTTCCATCAAACACCAAAATTGTAGAAGTTTTAAATAACATGGAAAAATTTGCTTTATTTGCAGAAATAGAAAACGGGAAAACAGAAACAAATTTATTCTCGTCGATCATAGTATTACTAGCTTTTTTGGTAATTTCAGTTCTTATTATTATTATAGAATTTTTTGGCGCTTCACACTACCACAAAACCATGAAACTAGTTTTTCATATTTTCAGGTTTATGCTTGATATTATTTCACCAATAATGGTCATTCCAGCGTCAGCGGTCATTGGCCTCTCTATTAGAAATTTAATTTTAAACGGAAATAAATTGAATTGGGTTTATTTATTTGTCGGTCTCATATTACTAGTTATATATTTACTATATTCATATATTAGCTTAATGTTGCTTAATCAATCAACGTGTCTCATTGTTACTCCATTTTCGTCATTCAATATCAAGCTTTCATTGTTTTTTGTTTCAGTCTGTTCACTTTTTCTACTTTTTCAATGCATTTTTTCACTTTTTCACTACTGGGCAATGGTCATTGTTCAACTCTCACATCTGGTTGTTAGTATTATTTCTTTTTATCCTATGTGCTATTTGCAGTTTCATAGTAAATATGCAAATATTTTCTTCAACGGAATCACTCTTTCAACGTGGGTCAACGACGTCATTTTTGCCATTTTATATTTCATTCCACCCGTTTCTGCAAAAAGTGGCAACGTTGATTCAAACAAGCTACATTTTTACTATATGTGTGGATTAGTTACTCCTGCCATTTCTTTGATTGGATCGTTGTTAGTGGCCTATATTTACGTTAAAATAAGAATGGCCACAATTTTGAAAGAATTAAAACGGTTAAGTGATATGGATACTGATCCAGTCAATGTTCAAAGCACGATGACAAATGTTGACATTCAAGAAAGTGATTCAATGATGATGTTGGCGAATCATAAACTATTCAAAAATGAAAATTTGACATTGATGTCAATTCATCTTTCTTTCACAAATTGTTTGCCTTTGTTTTATAAGTTAACCGCTATTAAATACGCTGTTAACCGATTCCCGACAATTCAAGTTTTATTAGTAATTGTTCAATACTTGAGTTTCTTCCCTGGTTCTTCACGAAAACTCAACAATTACTTGAAATTCATATCACAAAATCGTGATTTGAAATATCATCAACGATTTTTACTCTTTCAAATTTTCAGAATTAAAACGATGCGTCAATCTTCGGTTTCTCCTGAAGCCAACCGTAGGTTTGCTGAACTAAAAACGCAATCAAATCAACTATTTGAAGATATTGTTTCATTCTGGGATCTCAAAGAAATCAACGTTCCTTATTTAGAAATGATTTCGAAAGAGAATAGAAAAATTGAAAGCATATGGGAAGATTCGATTCGAGACTTTCCAAACCTACAAAAGTTTAGTGATGAATATTGTTCATATCTTCTTGAATGTAAGATGAATGTTCCTAAAGCTATTGTGATGAAGCATCGATCATCATTGATTGAAATGGGACGAAATTTCACCGTTGATTATCCATTCATTTGCTTAGCAAAAAGTTTTCCATCGTATTTGAAGAAAGGAATTGTTGACTCTCAAGGAAGTTTTAGACCAATAGTCAGTGAAAATGCAAATAATAACTCAGCTTCACATACTTTTAGTAATACACATAGTTCTAATTCATCGGGTTCTAAAGGAAATAGTACTGGTGATGGATCATCTTCATTTTCAGCGTCATCAAAGCTTTCTGATTTTGATCTTGATCCTGAATTTGAAGAAACGATAGGAAAACAACTTTTTAAGGAAGCTCCATTAAGAATTGAATTGCATCGATCTTTAGAGCATAAAAAGAGCTATGCATCACGGTTGATGCTTTTCAATAGTTTCATAGTTACGATCATTGGAATTGGCTTACTTATTGGCTTATTTTTATATTTGAATAGTTATATTCAAAACAGAACTTTTTCATTAGTTTATTTGAATGTTGTTTCTAATATTCGATATTATATTGACTTATCTATTTTAGGAACTACGCTCAAGTTCTCTTATGATTCCAATCGTTTTAAAACAATTGATTTCTTTAATAGTCTTGATGCTAAAGATAATGAATTGGGATCGAATACGAAAGATGTCTTCTTCATAGATGATCAATTATCATTCTCAATGATTCATCTTAATTCAATGATTTCAAGGGAATTATTCAATGTGTTTATTGCAGGCTTGGCCGAGTTATCATCAATGGGAGGAAATGCTTATGCTCTTACTGCAGACATGATGCTTAATATTGTTCCTTTTTACACGTGTTATGAAGGTGTTCCAAGTGGGAAATTCAACATGTCTCTTAAAGCACTGCAGCCGTATTTGTATCTCATGCTTGATAGAACAGCAGGCAAAAAAGTAGAAGATGGAAATTGGTTCAATTCAGACGAAATATGTGAAATTATTGCAAATCAACAGGCTGTTGAAACAAGTACAATGAACATATTTATGTCATTACTTGGCTATGAACTTGTCTTATCGGAAAGAGAAAATAGAATCATTGATATGTTTTCTATTGTTTTCACAATAATTCCAGCAATTGTATATTTGGTACCAGTTTCAATTTATA
Source organism: Tritrichomonas musculus (assembly GCA_039105265.1). Lineage (NCBI taxonomy): Eukaryota > Parabasalia > Tritrichomonadida > Tritrichomonadidae > Tritrichomonas > Tritrichomonas musculus. The sequence continues at coordinate 153,588 of JAPFFF010000072.1, read as the reverse complement.
TGAAATTGTTTTTAAATGATATTAAAAAGTTGATCAAAATATTGTTCGATGTCAATCCTAAATATAAAGAAGAAGCTAAGAAACCAATTAGAAAAGATACAACTTATGAACAAAGTCAAACTTCATCTGATAAGAAGCCAAAAAGTAATAGATTTATTATTCCATTAGTATTAATGATAATATTTTGCATTGTAAATTCTCTTTTAATCTATTTCATGCTTTCTGAAACGGATGTTCTTAATGAAAATATTAAAAGATTAGGCCGTTGGCATCTTTGTTCAGCAATCAGATTGGCTTCTGCTGTTGAATCCTTGAATTACATGTTAATAGCAGTTATATTAAATGATACTGCTTCATTTAATATTTCTAATTCGACAAGAGTTCTAATTACGAGACCCAAAATGATTGCATATTGTAGATATTCACTGGATTTACTTGAAAAATCAAATGAAGATTTATTACAAGGAACTGTACAATCGCCACCATGCAAAGGATTTGATAATATAATTGATCAAATTAATTATCAACCAGTTTGCGATGTTGTAAACAATAATACAAATATGCATGATAGTTATAGATGCGTTTCAACCTCTCAAGGAGTAAGTATTCTTGTTTCATTAATTACATCAATTATTGATGATATTGAAACGCATAACGATGGCATTGATGAAAAAATTGCCCATACAATTCATCTATTAAATCGTCATCTTTTAGATTCTCTTATTTATTCAACGAGTCGTTTTAATGACGCTCATCTTGAACGAAGTACAGAACTTCAGCAAAAAGCATTAATCATTCTATGTGTTGGAATTGTATTGAACATATTCATCTTCATGATACTCTTGTTCTTTTATAATAATTCTAATAATACTTATAGCATTGGAATGATGTTAACACAACGTTTGCCACCAGCTGTATTTTTAACGAATAAAAAGCTTCTTAATTTCATCTTAAATAAAAAAGAAAAGAAAGGAGAGAATGAAATGTCAACCTCACAAAGTGTCATTTATATGTCACTTGATGCAATTATTTGCACAAATGGATCCGGTGTTGTTGAAATAATAAATCCAGCAGTCACAAACATTCTCGGTTACACACCGGATCAAATGCTTGGTCAAAACATATCTGTAATTTTTGCCAGTTTAAATAGAAACAGCAATGAAACTCAAGAAAATGAAGAGAATAAAGAAAACACTTTTGACGATGCTGAACGAATAACTAATCAACTTGAACTGATGAAGAATGGCCAATCAGCACTCGTTTTTGAAGATCATTTTACTTGCTTGACTGACAATAATCTTGAAATGCCATGCGGAGTTACAATCTTAGGAATGACAAGTAGTGGCCATATAAATGATAACAGCAATGGAGTTATTAATTCTGTAGGAAATGTTGAATCTTTTGTTTTCATTATTTGCGATGAAACCCAATTAATGGAACAACAAAGAGAAGCAGAAAAAGCAAAAGCTCAGAGTGAAAATCTTCTTTTCCAAATTCTTCCACGTAATATTGTTACACGTCTCAACAGTGGAGAAAAAGATATATCATTCACAGTTCCTTCAGCATCTGTTATTTTCACTGATGTTGTAAGATTCAGCGAATATGCATCAAGCTTGTCACCACAGCAAATTATGGGAAGTTTATCCACTTTATTTGCTGCTTTTGATACATGTGCTAAGAATTATGAATTACTGACCAAAATCAAGTTAATTGGTGACATTTATATGGCAGCAACCGGATTGTTTGCAGATGATAAGGTTACTCCTAAAGATCATGCTGAACAAATTCTAAAATTCGGTCTCGAATGCTTAAATGAACTTGATACTGTTAATATCAAATTAAATGCTAATTTGCAATTAAGAATTGGAATTAATAGCGGTGGTCCTATTTTGGCTGGCGTTTTGGGAACTGATAAACCTGTCTTTGATATAATTGGTGATCCAATTAATGTTGCTGCTAGATTACAAACAACAGATATTCCTGGTAAAATTCAAATACCTAAATCTACTTATGACTTGATTTGTGACCTCGATTTCTCAATAGAAGAACGTGGAGAAGTTTTCTTAAAAGGAAAAGGTAAAACAATTGCTTATTTAGTATCACCAAGTATGCCAAATTCAATCATTCCTCTTGAATCAGCTTCTTCACAACAATTATTATAATTTTTTTTTTTCACTCCATTTTTAATTTTTTTTTTTTTTTTTATTCATCTTGCTTTTCTTATTTTTGATGATAAGATATCTTATCAAACTATGAAAAATAACAATTTTTGTTTTTCTTGTTTGAACACATTAAAATTAAATAATATATAATTTAAATACTTTTTCTCTTATTTTTATTCTTCATAATTCATTGTATATAATTTAAATACCTTTTATGCATTTTTTCGGAAGCAATTTTCGATGATACTCCAATAGTCTTTGATGACGTTTGCATTTTCAATTTGTTGTATATTGTTCTATAAAAGTATCAATAAGAGATTATTATTATTCTGGCAATCTATTTTTGAAAACTTTATTTATTGATAATGAGGAAAAGTGGGTTTTCTAAAAAAGACGTTAACATCACTTAACTTTACTACTTCTTAAAAAATTTTGTTATTGGCAATATTTTTTGGTGTATGTTGGATTTGTTCAAAAAAGAAAAAAAAATTACATTTTAGTGTAAGAATGTTAATTTATAGGAAAAAAAAACTTTTTGTGAATTTTGTGCAACTACTCTGGAAATACTTATCGCCTTCAATACTTATTGATCCGGAAGTCAAGGTCAATAATGACCTTGCATCATACATCAGGAAAAAAAAAAAAGACAGAAGATTGTAAGATTTAATTTATTAACCTTTTAATATTTTAGCAGATTTGACAAATACTTTTTCTCTGATTGTTTCAGTTCTTATTTCTTTTACTACAGGAAGATTTTTTTCCATATTTGCTATTTGTCTAATGAATTGAGCCACTTGCTCATTTTGAGATTCTATTTGTTTTGTTAAAATTGTTTGCATGGAATTCATTTGTTGAGTTTGATTATCAATTAAAATATTTTTTTCCTATAATTATTGAAATCATAATAAAATCACAGACTCTATTGAGTACCTTCAGAAAATCTTTCAATAATTGATAATGTTGACAATAATTATAGGAAAAAGTAGAAGGGTAGACAGTCTTTTCCTATCAAAGGTATTTTCTATAACTTTGCTATAATAAAATATATTTCATAATAATTATAAATATATTCTTTTATATAAATTTTAACGGTAAAAATTAAGATATATATATTTTAATAATAATAATTAATTCTATTATTTATTGATCGTCGTCATAAAAATATTGACCTTTCAGTAAAATTGTGAATATTTTTTTTAATGTTCAATTCAGTAAGATGATTAGGCGTTCTCAAACTCCATCAACTTTAATAATTGAAGTTGAAGAAAGTAAAGTAAAAGCTAGTACAAATATACAACCCGAAGATTCTGATGATGAACAAGACAATGAAGAGGATAGAGTTCGAAGCATCATCAAAGACATTGAAGAAAAAGAGTAATGTGATGGAAGTCACCATTTTTCTTTTAATTTCTTTCATTCAATAATTTAAAATAAAAAATAATTTTGATAACTAACACATTTGATATAGAAAATCATTTTTAATCATGAAGATTTACCAAAAAAGTGACTCTGAATGATTTATTTTAGCAAATTGCATAATTGATCATAATACAATATATGAAAATTATAAATAAGAATTGAAAAATTAGAAATATTTAAAGCTAATTTTCTTTTAATTTCTTATTAAAACACTAAATTGTTATTTTTTTTTTTCAGATTAAATTCTGATATGAAATACATTAAGCTTAATGCCAACAGAAAATAAACTAATAATAATTAGAAATAGAGTAATTCGACATGGCATAAAAAATAATATAAATTAACCCTCATTAATTTAGATACAAGACCAATCAGTTAAAAAAAAGAATTGTGTCTTCTATTAAGTTATATGTTTTATAAAAAAAGAAAATCATATTAAAATGAGTAAATAATTTCTTACATTTGCTATAGATGACTCAATTTGAAGATAATTATAAATTTGAATGCAATTATTATGAAATAATGAATAAATTATCGTACAATTCTGTAAATAAATCTATTAATTTGTATGATTTTTCGTATATTTGGTTGTTAATTGTGAAAAAAATAATCAATCTTCATTGCGAAAAACCCACCGTTAAAAACTTCGCGAAAATTTTACACCACCTTCTATAGTAAAAACACTTTGGTATTAACTCTGCAAAACTGCATTCCTATGATACATTTTGGAAGAATAAGCATTTCAAATTTGAAGGAAAATGATGTAAAGCTTTCAATTATGAAAAATAAGAATTAAAATATCTCATTACTTTATAAATTATTTCTGCATATAATCGAATTTATATCTTAAAAAATAGTTTATATTTTTTTCGTTAAAATAAATAGATGAATAAATTAATATTGACGATTTTTTTGTTTTTAAAATTGTTAACGGAATACTGTCTACCCTTCTGAAAAAGTTCAAAAAATAATCATACGATAAAAAACGATAATTTTTGGTCGTTATTTATAAAAATTTTTCATATATTTTTATTTATGTTTTGAGAGAATTTCTGAGAGTACTCAAAAAAGTCTAAGGTTAATTGAGAAGACTATATAGAATTTCAACTTACTGTATATTAAGTCGGATTCAAAAAGCTTTGGACAAACTTTTTGAAAACGATAAGGTCAAAATTTATAAATCTTTTAGGTCAGCTTGGGATAAATTGAATATTTTTTTTTCTGAGAAACATTGAAAAAAATTGAATTTTAAAGACCAAATAAACTATCAAAAAATTAATTATATTCAATTTTAAAACAATAATCATAAAATGTTTTTTTTTGCTTCGCTTGCATTTTCTAGACTTTATACAACAGCTGCAGATGAAAAATCATTTTTATCATGGATGAGAAGCACCAGCAACATTTATACTGGTGATGAATATCATCTTCGCTTTGGTATTTTTTTAGCCACCAAAAACTATGTGAATCAATTCAATAGCAATTCTAAATCGTTCAAGTTAACTCTCAACAAATTTGCATGCTACACTCCTGCAGAAATCAACATGCTCTATGGAATCGTTACTCCATTCACTCTTAAAGGGCGTAAGGTCTCTCCCAAACACGAACCCACCGAAGTACCAGACAATTTTGACTACAGAGACAAAGGCTATGTTAACCTAGTGAGAGATCAATTCTTATGCGGCGGCTGCTGGGCATTTTCAGCCATTCAAGCACATGAAACGACCGATGCCATCCATACGGGAAAACTTCTTTCACTTTCAGAATCTAATCTCATCGATTGCGCAAATATTGAATGTTATGGCTGTAATGGTGGCTGGGCAGACAAAGGACTTTTATACGTAATACAAAACCAAAAAGGACAATTTTGCTTATTGTCTGACTACCAATATCGCCCATATCAACAACTATGTCAATTTGATTCAATGCCACACTACTCTTCAATTAGCGATGTTCAATTCATCCCAAGTGACGAAGAAAACATGAAGATACACATTGCAACAGTTGGTGCTCTGTCTGTCGCAATTGACGCGTCTCAAGCTTCTTTCATGCTCTACGATCAAGGCATTTACGATGATCCTAAGTGTACAAAAGGACTTTACAATCACGCAGTTGGTGTAATTGGATACGGAGTGGATAAAGAATCTGGAAAGGATTACTGGATCGTAAGAAATTCTTGGGGATTATCGTGGGGTGAAGAAGGATACGTTAGATTCTTACGTGGTTCTGATACTTGTAATATTGCTGACGCTGCGTGCTATTCAATTTACTAGGTAAATAATAAATGATTTAGTAATTCCAATGGAATTTGATTTAATGATAACTTTATATAAAAATAAAAGTAAAATTATCTTAAGATATAATTATTTTATCATGCAAATACGTGAACTTTTGGAAAGACTTTGAAAAAGCTTTGACAAATTGTTTTGCATGATTATCAAAACAAATATTATTTGGACGAGGCTGATGTCATTTTGCAAATGGATTTGTTTTTAATAGAAAGACTTTTCTCTAAACACAAACACTTATTTTTAACATATTTTAATGACATTTGACATTCTTTTCAAGAGTCTACCTTTTCATACATTTCACATTTGTCTTGCAAAAGGCAGACAATCTGCTTTTGCAAAGGACTATATCCGATGAATTTGATGATTGCTGGATGATTTAGTTTTGAAAGAATATTCACTTCTCGGGTCAAGTTAATGAATTCATTCTTTGAAAACTTATTTATTTCTAGATTTGATATTTCAGCTGAGTATACTTCTCCACTTCCTTTTTCAATGACTCTGTAAATTTTTTGAAAAATCACTTTTGAAAATCATTCGTTTTCTCTTGTAATTATTCAAATTAATGAATCAGCATATCAAACTTTCTATTTCTTCAATACGAACTAAGGCTTCATTCTCACCATCATTGTTTTTATCGTTTTCAATATCACAGAATATATTTTTTGTTAATTCTCTTTCTTTTGTATGTTTATGTCAGTTTTTTGGAATGTTTTTCCTTCAAGAGAAAGTTCTTTTTGAATATCTTTTGTGAAAAATTTGGATCATATTCAAGATATTCAATTTCATCAACTGTATCTGTGATGAATCCTGGATCATATGCAATTAATGAAAATGTATAAACATCTCCAGCTTTTTGATAATCATTATATTTCCATGTTTCTGGTGCTACATAAGCAGATGTTCCTTTGAATCCTGATTTTACCTTCTCTTCTTGGATCTTTTTAGATAAACCGAAATCACAAAGTTTCGGACATAAAAACTCATCAAGAAAGAGTAGTGGAATATTTTTTTTATAACGGATTTCTCTCAATTTAAAAGGGCAATATTTCACTAATCTAATCATTTTCTCTCTCCGATATTAATAAGGTATACTATATATTTCATGAATATATCATATATTTACTTGAATTGAAAATTATCATTATTCACATTCATGTGAATTGATGATATTTTGAATGGAAAATTGGCTGATGATATTGATGACATTTTCTGATCATCTTTTTCTCCGCATTTTAATAAAAAATATATATGGATTTTGTCTGATATTGATAGCTCAATTTTTTAATAAATGGAATTAAAGTTTTTACTTTTTCAATGTAAACGTACATATTATTTTTTGAAATTGAAAAGATTTTTGAATCCTTTTAACTTTTAAATTTTTATTGAAAAAAGGGAATAGGCTTAAAAGAAGAATAGAAATAAATGATATATAATTTATATAATTTATATAATTTATATAATTTATATAATTTATATATACCAAAATATTGCAAAAATACTCAAGAAATAATTTTTTTTAAGTCAATTAATTTTGTGATAACTCATAGAATTTTTAACACAGAATTTGATAGTGGTCCCTTAAATCTATTTTCCTTACCCAAAGGGTTATTATTTAAAGGGTAATTTTATATGAAAATGCATTTTTTTTTATAAAAGCAAAAATAAATAAGAATTGAGTTTTATCTATAACAAATAAATATAATTGTTATCATAAAATTATTTTAAACTACCTTCCAAAAACTAGACCTCACAATTTAATTGAGGGGAATTCAATATATTATTTTAAAAATTGATAAGTTTATTTTATTTTTCTCAGGTCTATTTTTTGGACAATTGAAAATTAAATAGTAAATAGAAAATAATTGAATAATCTTTATTAGAAAAATTCAAATGTATTGAAAATTGAATTAATTTAAAATAAAACAATGTATCATAGACCTCTGGGCATGACGCAATCTCTGTTAAAAAATCTTGATATTCTAAACATAGATCAAGATTCATGCATGTATTAAAATATCAAATTATTATAAAGATTCTGGCGCTAGATTTTGATAAAATGTTGATTTATTTTGACCTTCATTGCGTTTATAAAGGTGAATTTTGATCGTTTCGAAAAAGCATATTTTTTATTTTCCTCATATTTGTTTATAATTTTACTATTTTCTAATCTGCATTCATTTGTAGATTATTATAATATAATTATTATTTAAAAATATCAAAATTTTTCAATCAAAAAGTGAAAAATAAAAAATTAAACGGTCGTTTGATGTCCAGAGGTCTTGTATCATCAATATATAACTATAACCATTGTATATTTTTCTTTCTTCTTCCTAATCTTTTCTTCTTTAATTTCTATATTCTTTAATTTATTAATAAACTACGAATCATAAGAGTGAAATTAAAAATGCGAAATATATTCGATATATATGAGGAAAATTTATCGGAAACCTGGAAATTTATTTGGTTTAAGTTATTATTGATGCCAAAGCTTGACTTTTAGAGGTTATATAATATTGAAAGTTTTGGAGTGAGTGAAAAAGTTTCGGAATAAGAAAAACAATTAAAATATACTGCCGTGTTTGTTTCATTCAGTTGCTGAGGTCAAATTTGTACTTGATATTGTGAAAAAATAAAGCTTGTGCCAATATGAGAAAAATTTTAACGAAATCCAGAAAAATAGTCAGAACTAGAGGTAACATTTAGATGGATTGATCATAAAATTAAATAAATCTTTGTTTATAATATATGGCAGCAAACAAAATTATCGCAATTATATTCAAAAAAAAAGCATTCAAAAAAGGAGAGAATGATAATAAGGAAAATTAATATGAAAATATTTATAATAAAAAAGATAAATAAAAGTTAAAAATAAGAAAACTTTACCGTGTTCTGTGTTATGGATGAAGGTAAGACAGTTCTTACCAACTAGTTTGTCGTTGTCCATAATTACATAGTCTCCATCGTTATTGGAACCTTCCATAACATAGTCGTTATTGTCTATCAGATACTGGATCACCTCTTCTTTGTTAATAACACCAGCGAAGTCTTGTGTAAAGTCGATATCGTTAATGTAGATACCTTCATTGTTAAAGGATTTAATAGCTTCTTCGCTAGTAATTAAAGCGAATACATCGTTAACTGGAATCGCTGGTAATGCAACTTTAATGTACTGTTTATAGTATTCACCTTCTTTGCTACTATACGTTGGTTTAATATATCGTTTGTTAACGTTAATATCATGGGACTGTAATATTCGTTTAATCTTAGATGTGTGTTCTGCGAGGTACTTCGATAGATAATCGTTCTTGTTCTTGTTATGCGGATCTATTGGAACCATGTAACAGAAGATAACGTTGTCGCAGAATCTATCACTTAATGGATTAAGTTTATGGTTGTTAGTAGATCTCTCTGTGAAATCTATATCGGATATATTGTTCCAGTTAATCGTTTTCGTGAGATTATACAACATCGTTTCTGGTTTAACGTTCTTGCGCTGTACATGCTTTAACGGAATCGTTATCGAATACGAACTAATATCGTTTATAGTAATCTCTTTACGAGTGTGGAAGTCGAGTTCGAATAATCTGGCTTCTTCTTCGCTGTTCATGTTTCATTTAAAGTAAAATGTTACATGCGGAGATGATCTTGTGCTAGTTTAATGCAGTAGAAGGAATAAAAAAGTTAAATTAAAATTGGTTTAGAATAGCTGGATCGTTTATGATAACTTCGTTAGTGATATACATTTATGATAAGTTCGTTAGTGATATTGTTCGTTAATGATCGACTCTTAACGGTACAAACCAAAAATAATAGACCTACTGCGCATATGATCTTACGCAAGTGACCATTCGATGGGTCTTATGAATCGAAAGTGAGTCAGTTTACATCAATAGAGTGGTCGTTGATGAACTTCGGTGTCGAACTACGTAAATGACTGATCAGAGGGGGGTGTTTCACTGCGTTAGGGGTGTGCGGAGCTCATTGAGCGGAGCACCCCCTAACATATCTACTGTAGCTACTCATGGTTTTTATCGATTTTAGACAATAAAAAAATATTCGGTTTATATTTTTTTATATATATAGAAAAAACCATGAGTAGCTACCCATGCTTTTTCTTGCAAAAGTACAAAAAAGTTCCAGACTTTTTTTTCTATGGTACGATACAAGGTCAATATTGACCTAAACCGCCACGGGCGATTACGATTACGGGCGATTACGATTTCCCTTTTTTTTTTTTTTTTTTTTTGAATGAAAAAAAAAAAAAAAAAAACGGTTTCCTCAGCTATTCTAAATTAAAAAGAAAGAAACCATCAGAGCCTAAACCATGTGGACATTCCTTGTATCAGATATATCTGATGAAATGTAATATAATTATTTGCCAAATGATCAGCACGAAGAAGAGCTTTATCATCTATCCATTTTCTACGACGGATAAAATATGTATTTTATACCATTAAATATTCATTCCAACGTTAAAAAAAGAAAGCAAATTAAGAAATTATATTAAATAAAAATTGCTTTTTTCGCTAAATTATAATTTTTTACAAATAATGCTAATTGTATAATTTTGAAAAAATTAGTAAACATACATTGTTATTTATAACATCATAGGCAAGAATATGTGAAGAAAATCTTATATATTTTTTTTATAAAGAGATATCATTAATATTATTGATTTATATTTTTTTTTACCAAAAAAAGAAAAAATTGGTTTTATAATTACTACAATGAGATACTAATTAAGAATAACTTACTCGGGATGGAAGAAATTTTTTTGAAATTGGTTTTCACAAAAGTGCAAAAAAGTTCTCGCCGATTTTTTCTGAAGTACGATACAGGGTCAATATTGACCTTAACCGTTGGGGGGAAAAGAGATTGGGGTCAAAAATTATCTCCCAAAAAAAAAATTAAATAAAAAGCCTAGATAATAAACTGAAATATAGGTTTATTAATTTATAACAAAAAGCTATGAAAAAAGTAACTTTTTCTGAGCTTAAACCATACAAAAAGTTTCATTTTATCAATTTTTCATAATTTTTTTTTTTTTTTTAAAAAAAAAAATAAAGACCACAGATGACTTCACAGAATACTTTGCAATGAGCAGACAACTTACTTTGAGCTTTGAAGTGCGGCCTTATCCTGAAGTCACAGCCGAAGCAGTTCAAGAGATACATGATTTACCCATAAAGCTATACTCAGCCGTAGAGAAAAAACCGAAGAAGTCATCGAAACTATTGAGCCTACTACCGTGAACATTTCAGCACAGAACCTAAGCTCTATACAAGCCTGGTACAATTTCTTTGATAGTCCGAGAGCCAAAAATTGTAAATACTTATTATTTGCAAAAAGTGACACTATTCAAGTAGGTAGTGGCTTTGTTTCATCCAATGTTCACTTCAGTGCATTTATACTTCAAGGAATTCATGAATTTTTAATCGTCCACATAAATAAAGATAATTTTGAGAGGTTGGTGAAAGGCAAACCTTTGATACCACAGGATCTTTCAGATGCCATGTCAGAGTTGTTAGTTGGTGTGATGACAGTTAACGATATTGTTAACGAAACTGTTAACCAACAACGAGCCCAATATACACAAATAGAGACGAGTTCCCAGGAAATGGATCTGATGATAGGAGAAGCGAATCCAAATATGGACAACAGTGAAGCAGGACTTCTCACATCTATAACAATATGGAAAAGGTATGAAGTATTATTATTCACATTGAACAACGTTTTTTTCGCAATTTACGAGCATTTTAACCAAATCGGAAGAACAGTTCCATTAGACTACGAAATTGTCAAAGAAATTACTCAAACAATTATGCAAAGGCATAGAAATGATTTATCTGATGACAATTCCAATTTTTAATAAAACACAATTTCAACTATATTTGCTTTTCTTTTTTAATAAAATAACAATTTTAGCAACTTTTCTTTTTTGAATGGGGGAATCTTATTTTAACTTTTTGAATATTTTTATACTTTTTTAGTTCAAATAGCTTCTCGATTCATCCAGCAATTCAAGGAACCCGATTCTGCTTTGCGCAGCCCTGTAGTGATCACTGGTACGTATATTCCTGAAAAAATATGTAAAAATAAAAAAAAATTATTTCAAAAAAAGCAAATAGTTATAATTTTGAGGTATATTTTAAATTTACGATTTTTTTGGTTAATTTTCTTAACAGAGTAAGTCAAATTTCACCTTATCATAGCTACTCAAGGATAGAAAAACCATTCAAAATAAACAGAACATATATTTATTTCAGAATGAGCAAAATTTAATATATAATTCAGATTAATTCTTGCGAAAGTGAATATTCTTGATTTAGCAGAATACTTGCGAAAGTTATCCTTTCCCAATAACTTCTAACTTTTCATATTTATTGATATTATGAGCCATGAAAATGTATACTTTATTTCGTATTGGCCTATAGTCTAATGGTAAGGATACGAGATTGTCATTCTCGAGGTAGCGGTTCGATTCCCCTTGGGCCAGTCTTTTTTAATTTTTTTGATTCAGATTCATGATTGTAGACTGGAAAACCACGTACAATTGGAATATATTGGAGGTTAAAAAAAGATTTTCTCCAACTTTTAATTTTGATTCATTATTAAGCTACAATCAATAATGAAAACAATTTTAAAAATGAAATGAAATTTTTTGAAAAATTTTGGAAATTTTATAAAATTTTCGACAGTTTTCAGCTGTTAAATAGTGTAACTTGGAAGAATTACCAATGAATTATTCGGTAAAATGATACAAATTTCTCATGATGCAAAAGCTTCTCAAATATTTTTCTTCACTGATTTCTATAGAACATATTTTAAATAACTATGCAATGAATGCTGATTTCTTCAAAGATCTCAGAAATGAATGATTTTTCTAAAAAAGTACGGAAATTTACCAAATAAAATTTTATTATTAAAGAATAATTCATTATTATTAAAGAATAATTATTAGTTAGAAGCTTCATCATTTGATTTGCTATTTCTTTTCCTTTTTACCACAATGATTACAACCACAATTATCATCTGTATCAGAATCACTTTTTGCTCGCTTCTTTTTGCTTGATTTATTTTTGTGACCTTTTTTCGGCTGCTTATTTTCTTTTTTAACTTTTTTGGGATTTTTTTCTTTTTTATTTGAAGATTTCTCTACATGAAAACCTCTTAATTAATGGCATGCTTTCTGATATGAAATAAACCTTGGATGTTATTCAGTTAATCAATATCAGAAATCGTTGTTTCGGCACATGATATAGATATTAAGTATTTCAATTTTAAGAAATCTAATAGAAATTATATTAATAATCAATTTTCTAATTACAATCATAAAAGATTCTTTTATATTGTTTTAATATAAATGATTGATTTTTGAGAAAAGAGAGATGGAATTGAAAAGAATCTTTTATGTTTTTAATATTTTCGATATTGATATCAAATTTAAATTTTTATGGGTACATTAGATATTGATATCAGAATTTAACAAGCTTATGTATGAAAAATTTAATAATTATTAAAATATTATGAAAAATAAAAATAATGAACATTAATTAACTTATTTTCTTTAATTTCATCGATTATCATTAAGAATTCAGCTATTATTTGGAGGTTGATTAGTTTGTATAATATTTTCTTTGATACGGTTGGTGATTCCTTGTGCAAGCCTTTCAAAAATAACTTTGATATTATAATCTGTTTTGGCAGATGTTTCAAGGTAAAGAATATTGTTCCTTCTTGCAAATTCTTGAGCCTCAGCTTCTGTAACTTTCCTTTCGCCTCCAAGATCATTCTTGTTTCCAACGAGGACGACATAAGCGTTTGGAGCGCAAAGACTGGTGATTGTATCGATCCATCTACTGAGAGTATTGAATGAATGTCTATTTGTTAAGTCGAAAACAAGTACGGCACCTACTGCATTCTTAAAATAAACTTCTGCAATAAATCTGAATCTTTCAACACCAGTTGTATCCCAAATTTGAAGCTTAACATTCTCATTACCAGCCTTAAGTAAATAAGAGAATAATTCTACTCCAATTGTTGCTTGAGTATTTTCATCGAATTCCTCTATAACAAGTCGCTTTAAAATTGCTGTTTTTCCAACAAAGTTATCACCAACAACAACAATTTTATAAAGAATTTCTTTGTTTTGATTTGCTTTGTTTTGATTTGCTTCAAGTTGCTCAATTTTTTGATTGGCTTCAACGAGGCTTCTTTGTTGTTGTTCAATCTGCTGCCGGCAGTTCTGTAGTTGCTGGTCAATATCCAAAACAAAGTTATCTGCATTTCGTGGCTCGAAGCCGAGGTGGTTCATCCTCCCAATAAATGCGTCTCGCTTGTTCTCTTGATCTCTGAATTTGCCTGCATCAAGACTTCCAAGCAAGATGAAAAAGCTTTCATCTACGTTTCTGCCATTGTCAACGATGAAGTGATATGCTCTATCGTATTCAGTCAGATTTCGCTCTGGGTGGTTGAAAATGTTGTACAGCGAGTTTATCGGAATTCGGCATAGTTTATCTGATTGATTAGATAAGTAAGAATCAAGATTGTGTGCAATTCGTTTCTCAATGTGAGATTTGTTTAAATTCGGGGTTTGATTCATGTTGGTCAAATATGCAAGGTCAAAAAGTGATTGATATTCTGGTGACGAAAGATGATCACTCAAAATGCCAAATTCGTCTTTAAGGGTGTAGTAGTACCATATGTTGATGAAATCTATTTGAGGAATTGTACCATTTTCCCAGTAATCGAGAAATGATTGAAAAATCTCGTTTGGAACAGAAGATTGAACTTGGTATTGGTGGAAGGACAAAAGTTGGTTATATATATATTCTTTGTCTTCGGGAATCTTATTTAGGATTGCTCTAGATAGAGGAAGCGTGTAAGTCGAATTATTCATGATTAATTTTATCTTAGACATTGCAACAATTATTTTAAACTTTTTCAATAAATAAAAATGAGAGAATTTAGGGTGGCATTATGATTTGGGACCATCATTCAATTTTGAATAAAATTGAAAGGACGGGTCTCAAATTATTTTTAGATACCATTTTTTCATGCTTTTAAATGATAATATTAGAGTAAAAAATATCTAGTTGCATAGATTTTATGAATTTATCCTTTTTTTTAATTATTTTTTTAATAAGTATTAATTTTTGAGAAAATTTGTGAATTAATATATTGCATTGATTTATACCTCAAAGCTTGAATTTCTGGATTTGTTAATTTGGGATTTTTTTTTGATAATTTTTTCAAATTCCGCTTGATTATTTTCTGTTAATCAAAATTTGGTTGATTTAATTCCGGTTGATTTAATTCCGGTTAATTTAATTCCGGTTGATTTAATTCCGGTTGATTTAATTCTGGTTAATTTAATTCCCGCTGATTTAATTCCAGTTGATTTTTTTTGTGCAATTTATATAAAAAATAATTTAATTTATTAAATATTTGTTTATTTAGAGAGTTTATCTTGCTATTTCTATGTAAAAAGCTTAAAGATCAAAATGTTCTATTTTTTCTGCAAAATCTTCCCATTTGATTGAACCAAGTTCCTTAAAAATACTATCAAATTTCACAATCATTCGTGCATTAAGTGACGAAACGTTGGAATTGCACATTTCTCCTCTAGTAGCTCTTGAAAGAGCTGCAAATAACCGCTCGACAGCTGCTTCAGAAGATGGTATTTGCAATATTTCTATTGCTAGCTTGAAAAAAGATGAACGAATTTTCAAAACATTCTCATTAGCAATTCTTAACCATGTATTAATTGCTTTTTCATCATCATTGAATTGTGATTCATCAAAGAATGACAAATATTGAACGAAAATATATCGATTAGTTTCGATGGTTATTTGTTCAAATTTTCGCTCTTTTTGATAACTAACTAAACCATTAATAGCAGCCATTAAAATTCTATTTTCTGATTTGTGATACTTTCTATAAAAAATTAACCCAGGCTTTGTTAAGAGAAATGCAACCAATGGCAAATTCAACGATAACGTTGAATAAAATCTGTTTTTCAAATGAAACAAAACTCTTTGAGAAGCCTTTGCATCAATTTCTTGTAATTGTGAAGTTGCAATAAGATATGCTGGAACTATATCAGCTATACAAGAATAGTCTTTTTCAACAGTTTCGATAAAATTCCACATAATTTCAAGAATTCTTTCTAAATTTTCCCAACTGATTGATTCTTGAATTTTATTTAAAGCTTCATTAATTTGAGTATCGTCAAGATCTTTATATAATCCAAAATTAATTCTGATAAAATGAACGCATTTAAAAAGTGAGCTCCATCTTTCTGTAATCAACGCTGGCGCAAAGCCTTTTCTGAAAGATTCTTCAGGTTTATTCCTCATTAAAAAAGTTATAATTTCGTATACAAAACCAAATTCATCTTTTGAATCAAAGGAATCCTTTATCACCAAATTTGCTGTGTGTGCAGCGCATGGTTGTCGTATAAAGTTTTTACCGGATTTTTGTTGTGCGCTGTTTTTATTTCCATTGAACGCAGATATATTGGAACGCGCATTGTCACAACAAACTGCAACAACAGTTGTGTTATTTCTGCTCAAATCATTTACTACAGATGCTATTAATTCAGCCAATGTTAATGATTGATTGTTTGGTACACTATTTACTGAATAAACATATAATCGTTTATAAGTATAAACAATTATTCCTTGGTATTTAACGCCCCATCGTGAACTTCCGTCACACATCAGTGAGACTGTTTTACCTTCAACTTTTGTTAACATATTTTGATGAATCCTTTTTGAAAGATTTTTTAATTCCTCTGAAAGCTTGTTTCTGTTTGGAATTACAAAGGTTTGATCAAGTATTTGAAAAGTCAACTGAAGATATGGATTTGTAGCAGATCTTAATGAAATATTGGCTGTTGCGATATAGCGTAAAAATGATTCTAATGCTTTTTTATGAACATCATTTCGGTTTTGATTTCTATTAATTTTTCCGATACAGTTATGCAAGCTTGCACCAGTTTTGCTTAATAAATATTTCCCACATTTTGAACAATGATAGATTATAGTAGTTTTTTTAGAATCTTCCATATATGTTTGGATCTTGAAAAAAATAATGCCGAAATTGTTTGTAAAATTCAAGTCTTCGTCGAGATAGAACATTAAAAAGAAAGACCAAATATGCAAACAAAAAGCCATGGCTCTCAATTTTTTTGAGATAATATAGTGCCACCTCCATTTTCATTGCAATCTTCATACGTTTTTCATAATATTATTGAACAAAACATTTTATTTCGATCACAACTATTATATCAAATATTCATTTTCCAAAAAAGACCATTAAAATTATTAGAAAAATATGAATTTATATTAGAAATGCTTTTTAAAGAAAAAAAAATAAAAATTTTGTAATTAAATATATCATCTTAACTTTTATAAATAATTTTTATTTTTAAATCAAAAATCTAATTTTATTTACTATTATATTATCATTTTTTTAAATTTAAATAAAACAAATAAACTCACAAAAATAATTGAGGCATCTCATAGAATGTGCCACATTATTCAAATTCATATATCTATGAATATTGTTAATATTGCTCTGATTGGTGAAAATTTAGTTGGGAAAACTTCAATAATTAGAAGCTATATAGATGAAAATGAAACTCAAAAATGTGCAAGTATTCCTCAACAATTTTTAAAAAAAAACATCATTATTGATGGTCAATTGATTGAGCTTCGATTATGGGATTCTCAAGCGAAAAAGCTCAAAATATGATTTTTGGCTTTAAATTAATAGCACATGGAATTCTCCTTGTGTTTGATCTGACTAATAAGAATTCATATATTAATATAATTCTAAAAAACATTGAAGATCGTAAATTGCCAATTGCTTTGCTTGGAAATAAAAGTGATTTAGTGAATCAACGGAAAGTTTCTCAAGAAGATATATCTATATTTTCTAATAAATTTAATCTTCATTATTTTGAAATATCCACCGAAAATAGAGAGAATCTAGATAATTCAATTATATATATTGCTACAGAAGCATATCATCACATTTTAAATAAAAAATATCCAATCTAATAAATTATATAATTTTTCATTTTATTAAATATCTTGCAAATAAATACAAAGTTAATCAATTAATTGAAGCAACAAATGAATATATAGCTGAAAATATCCATTCAAATACTCTTGATTCATCAAAATTACACAAAAATTAATACAAATATTTATGAAAATAACATTTCCAAATTTTATTGAAAATATATTAAGAACGCATGACAAATATGGAAGACAGGCATCAATTTTATTCAATGACATCGATTTTGATGATAGTCAAAATAAATATCTGAGATTCCTACTTACAAAATATTTGAAAACAATTTTCGAGCAACAAAATGTGATTTCCTTCATCATCTGCTTGCTTGATTCTTCGATTGTTTGCTGAATTTCAAGTTGTTTTCTCAGAATTTCATTTTGTTGTTCTGAAATCTTTTTCAATAACTCAGAATTAAAGAAATATAATATCAAACATGGCCAAAGAAATTGGCTAATTAAAAGAACCACAAAAACAACATTAGCAGTAGCACAGCAAGTACAAAGAAGATATATTAAAACTAATTAAAAAACTTTTTTGCATTGATTGATATATTTAAAGCTTGGAATTCTTAATTTATTTTCATAATATTATATTTGCTACTCATATTTGTATGCATGAGTAAAAAATATATTTATATTTATTAAAATTAAATATTAAAAAAAGATATATGATATTCAAAATTAAATTCGACAGAATTAAAATTAAATATTAAAGACAAATCGCTTCAAGAGAGAAGAATGCATGTTCTTCCAACATTAAAGCTGCCAAAAAAAATTGTTTTAACTAATGGAATTGAAATAATATCAAGTGATTTACAATTTTCAAAAGAATCTGTTTGTATTTAATGTGATGAATGATGAATTACAATGTGATTTAATGCTTCACAATCTTTAAATGCAAATCGTCTATTTGACTTAACAGATGGTGGAATTTAATTTTCTAAAAATGAAGAACATTTTAATAAGCAATTAAAATCAATTGAAATTTAATTTGATCGTTTTGCAATTACAAAAAGATCCTATTAAAAATATTTTTACTGATTAATGAATTTGAATTCTAATATGTTATTAAAGAGGAGGAATGAAAATTCAATATGTCAATTGATGTTATTAAAGAAGAGGAACGAAAATTCAATACTAAAATATAACTTTAAAAGTCATTTAAAAATCAACGAGATGTAATTATAGTCTTTTTCATGGCAGATTTTGATCTCAAAGCAGGAGTTCTTGGCCAATGAGTAATTATATAAAAGAATCTATTTGAGTATATTTTGAATAGATTCAAAATCTCAAAGAAATGATTTTAATCGTTTTCTTATTGCATTTAATCATATTTAACTTATCGCATAAATTAAAGGTACATAAAATAAAATTAAAGGTATAAAAAAAAATAAAATTCAGAATTTTTTACTTTTAATTATTGACGATTTTCGGATCATTTTATCATTGTATTAGTGTCCCAAAGAACTCAAGAGATGAAAATGCAATATTTTCGCATTTATTAGATGTGTTTCCTGTTGATCTAAGTCTGACATATCGGTAGCTCTCGTTTGATGATAAGCGAGTTCCAATTTCAAATGCGTCACTTTGGTTTCGTTTTGAGATGCTCGTAACATTCTGCCGCGTGTCAATCGTTCGCCAGTCGTTCTCATTCCCTGTGTTCGAAACTTCAATGCACCAGTTCACTGGAAATTGTTGATCGTCATGGTTGCTTGGTGTCTTGATTGAATAATGCGTTGGCCGAATCTTCTTGTCTTTGAAGTCAATCTGGAGCCAGTCAAATTTAGAATCAGAATGGAAGAATTCGTCACTGTCAAAGGCGACTGCATATTTGGCATAATGCGGATTTTCTGTTGAAGAAGCAGTGACAGAGACGATTCCTTCATCTGAAATGTTAGTCTGGCGGTTTCCACGCAAGTGGCTGATGATGCCTGCGAAACGATGTGATGTGTCTCCATCGTATTCAAATGTGTCTTTGTCTTTGTCTTTACTTTTGCGAGTTGTGAAGAAGCACTCGCAAAGATTCTTCCAAATCGTGCCTGTCATCTTCGTGTAATCAAATGTTGAAAGGAATTCTCTGAATTTGTTTTCACTCAATTTTGTGAGATCAACCGTTTCATACAATTCAATATCTGAAAATTCGTGTTCGTCTTCCATACATGAAACAAGTTCGTTGATCATGTCAATCAGCAGGTCTTCGTCTTCAATGTTGAAGTGATCGTTTCTCAGGATTGAGTAAATAATCTTCAGTGGAAGTTTTCTTATTAGATCGATGTTCTCTGTCGAAATATTCGACGCAATCTCGTCAATCAGATTCGTACTTTCAAGCGAAAAAGAGTCACCGCCAATTTCAATGTAAACAAAAAGTTCTTCAATTTTATCTTCAATCGTTCCTTCTTTCATGACTCCATCACTCACCAAGTTGAATAATTCGTCGTTACCAAGAAGAACCGACAAATAACGAACATTCTTTTCGTTACCTTCTTCGATATCAATATTCTCGCCTCGAGTCATTCCCGAAATCATGTTTTTCGTGCTTTCATTCAGAACATTTTCAAAAATAGTCGTTTTCTTTTTGGTGTTGCTTAAAAGTTCGCCAAAATCAAGATAATCGATTGTTGGGTCGCATTGATGCATGTGAGAAACTCTTGGAGAAAAAAATTCTGCGAAGATTCGTGGCATTTTGATCTCTTGTTGTCCATTGATGAATCGAAATTCTTCTTCTCCTTTTTGATGACTCATTACAATGTTTTTTAAGCCTGAATAAGAGAGAACAACTGATTTTTTGCTCAAAAAAAAAAAAATAAAATAATTGACCATTTCTTCATAAAAAATTAACCATCGGCCGTTTAAAATTAAATATAGTTAACAATTTTTTTAAAATATCGTTAACCAGAAAATTTCCAAAATTTTTTTTAACGATAATATTTTTGAAAATTCTATAAATAATGTTAAATCAAAGACAAATAAATAAAAATTAAGATGATCATGTAAACAAAAAAGCATAATAAAAAAATTAATCAAAAAATCAATGGAATTGAATCCTAATCAAAAAACATGTTTTCATTAGATCCCAAAATTCATGATGATTTTAAACGCCATGAAGGGGAGAATGATTCATATATTTGCTATTTAATGCGAAACTACATAATGAAAACAAGTTTTTTGATTAAAAATTCTTTTTAAATTGAGAACAACTCAACATTAATTGAATACTCAGTTTTCTATGGTTCAATTCAAATTTTTCAATATATAAAAGTTATAAGGACTGTTAATTTATAAATAAGTATAACTTTATATTTTTATTAGGTAGAATATTATTTTTTATTAAGATACTATTATAAATTAAACTAAAATAACAAAATGTCATTAACTGTTAGGTAATGAGAAAAATATTTTTAGATTTCCATTAGGCTTGTTATATCTCGATAATCGATATCAATTATCGGTACGTTTTTTGATATTGATAACAAAGTTATTAATTTGATAATCGATATCGTTATCAAATATCGAGAAAAAATTTTGATATCAAGAAAAAAAATTTTCGAAAGTATTCAAATTTTTTAGAAATGAAAAATTCAAATATATTTGTTTATAATAATTTTTAACTTATAAAAAACGAGGATATATGTTTTATCTAAGCGATATATTATTTTATAAATAGATAAATAACATCTAATCATTTTTAGCAAGTGAAAAATGTTTTATAATGATTGATAACCAATAATCGTTATCAAATTTACATTTTTTTCATATAACATTTCTTATTTGGTTAACGATTTCCTGAGAATATCGATTTCAGGTTTATAAACTGATAATGGATTATCAAGATTAAAAAAGTGTCAATTCTGATATCGATTCTCAAAATAACAGGCCTAATTTCCATTTTAATTTCATATTTTTTTTTTATTTTTAATTTTGATATTTCATATTGTAAAAACATATTTTCAAATTGTAAAAGTAAGTACAATGCAGTAATTCAAAAATTTTTACAATAATTAATATATATAAAATAAAAAAAAAAAACTTTTATTAAAGAATTGTTTTTTTTTAAAGAGCTCCAATAAGAGGAGCTACAATTTCATAACCTTCGTTATTTGGATGCAAACCATCGATGAATAAAGCATTATTAATGTATCCAGTATTTTTATCTAATAGTTCCAAACCAGGATTCGAAAACTGCCAACCCTCTTCATTAGCCATTTTTTCAATTCCACCATTCAATTCCTTAATTCTGTCATCATACTTATCTCTTGGGTAAACTCCCAGTATTATAATTTTTGCCTGAGGTTGTTTTTCATGCACGCATCTCATCAAGAATCTAATACCTTCAACAATTTGAGTATTATTATTTTTATTCACTACCAAATTATTAGTTCCAATCAGCACCACTATTTTATTAAATTTCACGTATTTTGAATAAACTTCATCACGATAAATACGATAAAGAACGTTTTCAACTCTATCACCACGACTTCCCAAATTAATATAATTATTTTTCTCCATGATTCTTGTCCAACTGCTGTAGTTTTTCTTGATCCAATATTCAGTAATTGAATCACCAATGATTGCGTTATATTGCTTACTTTTATCTAAGTTCATAACTGATTCTAGTATTTCATGATGACGATCTAGAAATTGTACCACACGATGATGAATGACAGGAAATTGAGTCGAATAAGGAATAGATTCATTGTTAAATGGCATACGAAGAACATCACGAAGAAGATTGACGATTTCTGTTTTTTGTTTTTCCATTCCAGTTTCTTGAGGGTGATAAATGTCAGAAAAATCGTCACCTTTGAAATTAAGATCGGATTTAGAGATGTAATAAAGATTTTTATCTTTGTATTCATCAAGTGTTTCTTGAGTTTTTTTGAATGCAGTTTTCATATTGTCAGAGTAATTGATATATTCACTAATAAACATTTCATTTGAAAATCCACCGAATTCAATCAAAACTATTGGCGTTTCTGGCCATTTATTTCTTATTTTTTTATAGGCATCCGTTGTCTTTTTGACAATATCATTAACATCAGCGCGAATAAAACCTGCTTGACAATCTAAAATGTATGCAACGGCTTCATCTTCAATGATCAAATCAATGACATTGCCATCAAGAATATCTTCTCCTTCAAATCCGTAATTTCGAACTGGCATTAAAAGTTCCCTCGAAAGCCAGTTTACCCATGTGAGTCCTGGTCGATTCGCACTCGATCCTTGCGCTATTGACGACCCTAAAACAACAATTGGCCTCTCTAATTCTGAGTGAATTACAGAGAAATAGCAGTTATTGTCATAACCGATCAAAAGTGACGACGGTTTGATAGCAGAAAAGGATGGTAAGGTTAAAAAGTAGGTGTATGTAACTGATTTATTAAAACCGTCAAAATTGACAGAAATCTTCTCGCCATACGTATACTCACCTGAAAAAAAATGGACTGTCCCGTCACAGTCAAAACCGTAGAGTTCGATTCCAGAGGTTCCTAAAGTTGTCATCATTGGATAAATATTCATTTCTTCTAGTTCATATTGGATCTGTAATTTCGAAGAGTCTGTTACAAATTTAATCGTGAGTGATGTTGAATGTAGAGATGATTTCCAAATGGATTCGCTTACTATGCTTTGCGCTCTTGGAGGGAATCGATTATATGTTTTGCCTATCTCGTTTTGAAAGCCTTGGTTTTGAATCGGATTGAAATTGAGGTCGGTCGCTGGATTCAGCCAAACTATGCTGATGGCGAAATTATAAAAGAAAGGTAAAAGCATTTCTTTTTTTGATTCAATAAAGTTTAGATCTTTTGAATGAAAATTAAAGATTTACTTTCTCAAATTAGTATTAATTTAAAAATAAATTTATCTCAATATTTATAAGTAATATTAATAAATAAAAATAGTTTAATTGAATTTATATTGTAATTTATTTTATTGCCAATATATTACTCCTATCCTTTTTATAAATAGGTTTTTATGGCTGAAATTACACCAGGGTACAATAACTTTTCAATACAATGAAAATTAGAATACAATAACTTTTCAATACAATGAAAATAATGTTTTATTGATATCTCAAAATAAAATTAATAAAAGAAAAAGAAAAATAAATTTTTATTATTAATATATGATTAACTAAATAGTAATAAAATATAAAGAAAAAATAAAATGGAAAAAAATTAATATGTTTAAGATATCATTATTGTATGAAAGTTTTGAGAATATAAATTATGGATAATTATATATAGGTATATAACGATTATTTTGATCAAGTTTATTTCGTATTTATATTAAGCTTCTTCATATAATATGGAGCATATCTTTATACTGTTTAGGAATTTGGAAAAGGGTTTGTTAATTATTAATATATTATATAGTATAATATGTTATTATATTATAATTAAATGCAAGAATTCTTTTTTTATGATTTTTAAAAATCATAATGAAGCATAAAAGCATTGAATAGTTTCCAGAAACTTTTGGATCTTGGTTGGTAGCAGTACAATGTTTGGTAAAATACCTTTTCCTTTATTAGAACAGTATCATTAATCAATACTTTTTAAGGATTTTTTTGGAAAATATGCTAGCTACTTTGCAAAAATGGGTATTAAGCCTTTTGAAAGACAATGATGATATGTATGTGAACATTATAAATAGAGGTGAGACTGCGAAATTTTAAATGAACTTTTTTAAGAATAATAATCAACAAAATTAAAAATAAATTAAAAATATAGTATTATGGTGTTGTTACATTTTCATATCATATACTTTTTTTCAGATTTAATCAAAAAAATTGAAATTATATTGATAATTCAAAATGACATAATTCATATATTCGTCATTATTTTTTTTTTCAACCATTAAATTGCATTTGTATATAGATGATCTCTATTTTTTAATAAGAAAGCTATTCAATAAATGCGTTTTTGGTCAAAATTCAAAAAAATATTTTTCAATTTAAAGGGAAATTTTCTTCTATACTAAAGACCAAAGGGATTTACGGAAAAAGAGATCTATCAAAAGTTTCGAAAAATGTCTGAAAAGAATCCAAATTGGATATTTTTGGATACTTTTTTTAACTTTTTGAATATAAAAAATTTCGGACACAAAATATAATTCTATATACGTTAATGATGTAAACTTCACAAATATCCCAATAATTTCATTTGTTTTTATATTGGTATCACCAATACAATAAGTATTTATTTTAATATTTATCAATAATTTACCAAACGAATCATGCTTATAATATGATGTTAGTTAGTTAAATCATAAAAAATTATTCTTAGATTTATAATTCTTAGTTGATGACTTTAATATTATATTTTCTTCTATATATTAAATATTTATAATTAAATATTTATTATTTTGAAGAAATAAAATTTTTTTATTAAGATAAAATTGAAATTATAATCAGATAAAAACAATTCAATTTTAAAAATAAATTTATAGCTAAAAATCTGAAAAAAATATTACTGAAATTATCATAAATAGAATTAATTCTGTAATAAAATGATATGTATTCATATTATTAAAAAAAACCAAAAATTTTCGCATTTTCACCTCTTTAGAAAATTTTAAAATTTTTGAATTAAAAGCCATATAACAACAGAAAATCAAAACCTATTTTTCAAAGGGTTTTACATATTATTCTCCTCACTGATAAATCGTTGCAAATGTTTACCAACAACATTTACACATCAATGGCGAACCATTCAAAATTGGCACAAATTTCACAGGCACCTCAGCCACTACAAATGTTTGGGTTCTAATTCAATATGTATTTCAAAGACCAATCGGAAAATAAAAATTTAAATTTTGTCCAAATATTTTATAAAACAAACATTTTAAAGATTGCAATTTTCTATAGAATTATCGGATACAGTACGATTTATTTCTTATTCAGTATTAACCAAATTATTTTCTCTTTCAAAATAAGGATGTTTTAAAGCGTCTTCTACTGTTATTCTCTTTTTGGGGTCAATTTCTAACATTTTTATCAGCAAACTTCCCAATGTTCTATTAAATTTTTTTCCGAAGCCAGGTCTCTTATTTTTAATGAGTTTTTTCCTGACTAAATCCATATTATCTTCTGGTAAAATTCCAAATGGATATACCCCGCGAGAGAAACAGTACATCATTACTCCCAATGACCAAATATCAACTGCCATATCATGATAATCTCCATTCAAAATTTCAGGAGCCATTAAATGCAAAGTCCCGCATTTAGAATTGGTCTTTTCATGCTCTTTTAATTGAACAGAAAATTCAAAATCTGTCAGTACAATGTCAAATGGGTCGTTATTTCTAACAAGGAAATTTTGCGGTTTGATATCATGGTGAACAATTCTTTTTGAGTGAATATCTTTCAATATTAACAATGATTTGTAAAATATTTGATGATTTATTTCCTTTTTATTTGTTTTGTTGACATATTCTGAATAATATTTTTGGAGGTCATAACATTTGTAAAAGTGCATTACTGAAATCATAAATACTTGTTTGAATTCATATGTTTCTCCATTTTCAGATCTTAATTTGATTGGGAATTCTTGTTTAATATGATCTGTATGATTTAGGATATTATGGTTTTCTTTTAATTGGTTGAGAATATCAATTTCAGAATCAATACGATTTTTTTCTTTTGGTGTTTCATATCTTTGAGCTTTAATGAAAAATTCTTCTTCGCAATTTGGGATAATAGCTTTGTATGTCTGGTTTCGAGATTGGCAATCGAAAGAAGACTTGATCACATATTCTTTTAATGTGTCATTTGGTTGTAATAAAAGAGATTCAAGCTTGATCATTTTAAAAATGAAATAAAAATCTTGACCTTTTTTTTGTGGAAAATTTGTATTCACAAGTGAATAAGTATTCAAAATTTTGCCAAAATTTTAACTTTTTAAAAGTTATAAAAAATCAAATAAGGATGACAATATCTAAAAATATTACACTATCTTTAATTTGATATTGTTTAATAATATTTTAAATAATTACTATTCCAACTAAAATACATCAGATATATTCATTTTATAAGAAATTATATCCATTTTAATAATTGAATTGTTGACAATTATTTTTTTTTTGTATAATCATTAAGAAAAAATTGAATAAATTCAATATTGAAAATTTTGAAGATTAGGTTTTCATTTTCTTTTTTAGTTTTTCCATGAGCCATCTTATATTTTGCCTTAAAAATGAGATCTCGTTTTATTTCCATAAAGGTTTTACTTCACAAGTAACATCTTTTAATTTTTTGGATGTATCATACAATTTTTTCAAATTATTACCAAGAAATTTTATTATTTCAAATAACGGTTCATATAAATTCAATTCTGACATGCTTAAAGATACCAGTTCAGTTATATCGACACGTCTTAGAGATAATCCGCCTAATTTACAATATCATATAGATATTGATGATTAAAAACATGTAATGGAAAAAATAGAACAAATGTATCAGGGGAAAGAAGTAACTTTTTTCAACGGTGATCTTTTTTTCATTCAAAAACTCTCCGAAATATTAAATATATCAAGTTTTCCAGATTGCATGTTACCCTATAACTTACACATTTAAATTCAAATCCACATAGTTTATCGATACCAATCATGAATGATAGGAAACATAGCTTTTTTCTTTTTGCCTGAATTTGTTGAAATACATAATGGCAAAATTGAGAATCATATAAATTTTCTTTCACCAATTGAAAGAGATTTTATTCGCAGTTATTTCCCTGACAGAATGGAAGAGCACAAACAAATGAGAGAGAAGGGGGAACCTGATGATTTGATCACCAAAGTTATCATTAATGATGATCTTGACATTATGAAAGATATTTTATCACACAAGAATGATTTTGCAACCTTTGGCAAAAAAGAAATTCCATTCAGTATTTTTGAATCATTTATTATAAATGGCGCAACGCGTTATATTAATTATGCAGCAGCTTATGGTTCTATAAATTGTTTTAAATACTTCTTATTAAATCATTCACAAGTTGATTCTTTCACTCTTCAATATGCTGTTTATGGCGGCAATGTTGAAATCATTCGAATTGTTGATTAAATATACAATGAAAGCGGCATTAAAAATTCAATACTATTTCATGAATAAAAATGATTATCATATTCAACTCCCTACTCCTGGAAGTAAATTAATTGCACTTAATCCAATCATTCCTGCTATTAAAGAACATAAAAATGATTTGTTCGATTGGATTCTACAAGAAAAATATATAAATAACGGGTTTACTGATCAGTTATATGACGTCTTTTTACTTTCATCTTTTCATGGAAATGCACATTCATTAATTGAATGTATTGATAACGGTATAAATTTTGAATTAGCTTCATCTTTGGTGGTTTCTTCATCAATAAGAGAAAGTGCTGAACATGGTTTCTATAGATATCTTCAATTACTCTTTAGTTTGATGGAAAGAGTTATCAAAAAAAGAAGCAATTGAAATAAATTCATCTATTTTGTTTGGAAATCTTTCTATTTTCAAACTTTTCTTGACATACAAATTTAACAATTTAACAAATTTTGATGATGCTTTAAAAACAGCTATTTCATGCGAGCATTTTAATATTGTTCAATACATTGTTGAAGAGCTTTTTAAAGATGATATATAACTCTCTCTTTCTGGAATTGTTCGATGCTTGAGTCTTTCAATTGGGATTGAATCACCTATTTTTAATTACTTGATAAATAAGTTTGGTTTTGATAGAATTATAGAGAAGTTTAAATTGGAATCTGAAATTTTGATTCAGATTGTTAACGATGGTTGTGTTGCTAGTAAATTTGAAAATGTGAAAATATTCACTGATTTAATCTTTGATAGATTTCCGAATTCTACATTTACTTCTCCTTTCATTTCAGTAACAAAATCAGAAGCACTTGATATCTGTAAATATTTCATTGATAAGAAAGTTTATATTATTATGAATACTTTGTCAGAACAAGCAGAAGAATTAACATGAATGGATGAACAAATATTTTGTCTTTTATTTGATAAAACTGAACCAGAAATGAAAGAAATTTTCTTAGGCAATTTTCTTTACAAGTCATTAAGATCACATAATAAGAAACTCGCTGAATATTTGTTATTAAAACAAGACGTTCAATATGAAAATGCTTTATTTGAAGCCGTTATGAGTCATGATCTTGAAATTGTAAAAATTGTCATTAAAAAAGATAGTTCGCCTTCATTTATCAATCAAGTTTCTGCCATAGGAACAGCATTGAATTAATCTGTTTTCAACAAAGATATAGATATTGTTAAGTTTCTTTTAACAATTCCAGGAATTGATCCTAATTTATATGAACAAAGTAACTACACTCCACTTATCACAGCCATCATCAACTTCAACATGGAGATAATCAACGTTCTCTATCATTTCTCTTGATTTTTATGGAGATAAAATTGAAGGACAATTGTGGCAATTAAATGTTTCACTTGAAATTATTCTTGAAAAAATATTATGTAATGATGAAAATGATAGAAAACTAAATTACCTTGATCCTGCAATAGTACATGTTGTTCTTAAAAATGAAAATCAAAAGAACTATCATCAAACTGTCTTGGGTGTAATTAAAAGACTTTTGGAGATCAAGGCACACACTTCTCACATATGCATGTGAAATTGATGATATTGATTTGGTAAAAATGCTTATTGAATCAAACAATGTGAATGTTAATTCATATGCACCAAAGAGTGGAAGTACGCCATTAATGATTTTTAGAAATTGCAAAACTTTTAATAAGAATTTAGAAATTGCAAAACTTTTAATTGAGTCGCCTAAAACAAACATAAATTTAAGAAATTACAAAAAAGAAACAGCTTTAACATTCGCAGTTAAACAACAACTTCAAAACATAATAAAACTTCTAATTAATAATGTAAGATTTAATGCTAAAGAAAGCCGAATTGAATATGCTTTATTTAAATCAAAAGAAGAGATTTCATTATGTCTTCTCAATGAATGCAAAGATCTTGATGTTAATCATAGATTGTACATTGAAACTGTTGAAAAAATTAGCAATCATAAGAATGATTTTAAATTTGCTATTCCTCTTGAAAATGACGAACAACAAGCAAACTCAGGAACATTTGAAACATCTTTGATTCATTCAGTCATAGAGAAAGATATTGATAAACTAAAGTTAATTATTAACCATCCGTCATTTAATGCTGTTAAATCACAAGTGAAAACAGCAATTTTCACTGCTGTCAGATATGATCAAATTGAAATCTTTAGAGAATTGCTTCCATTAGTAAACAATGATGTAAACATTAGTTTTCAAAACGGTGACTCTCTTTTAACTTATGCAGTGATAAGTAAAAGTGATGATAAACTTTGACTCCATTCGAAGTGATTTGCTGAATGCTTTTGTGAAAACTTTCAGTTTCGATTCAAATGAATCTAAGAAAAAAAATCAATTCAACAACAACCAAAATAATAACCTAGAAGAAAGAGCCTTGTTTTCGTCAATGGTACTTGTGTATGAATATGATGATGAGCATGAACATTTGATTGATTTCTCTAAGTTGTTGCCAAAAGGATTGTCTTTTTTCACCTCGATTTTCATCAATTGTCGCGAGATTGAAAGCGTCGTTGAATTCTTAATAAATCATGGAGTTGATACTGATTTTCCAGATCAGAGAAATGTTTATCCACTTGAGCAGGCAATAAAGATAAATTCTTATCAATTCGCTCATTTGTTGATTGAAACAACTCGAATTGATTTTAATCGATTATTCTCATACGGATTCAATTACTTACATTTGGCTGCAAATTATAAAGAGGGAAGAATTTTCATCGATTTGATGGAACTGAATATAATTGATGTAAATGTGACTGACGTAAAAGGTGATACACCGTTACTTATTGCTACCCGAAGTATGAATATTAATATCATTCAAAGTTTATTTTTAGTGGATAACCTTGACTACACTCATTGTAATAAAAATGGAGAAGATGCAATAAAAATTGCTTTGGAATGCGCGAAAAATATACGAAGGAGAAATCGTCGTATTTCACGTAATGCCGTTGTACCAGTCCAGATCACAGGGCCTATTAAAACTAAAGGGGACTATTTATCTTTATTAATATCTATACTAAATGAAAAATAATAGATAATTAATAAAATTATAATTTTGAATTAAAATTAATCGTTGGGATTTTTGAATTGTTTTTGATCGTTATTTAAAAAATATAAAAAAATAGAACTTATGAAAGGATATTATTTTACTTTAAAAGTTCTTCGATTTCAGCGTTGCTTAAGAAATTCATAACCAACGGCTGAGATCTGTCTTCTTGGGATTGTTGCCATGTTGCATACATTCCATCCTTTGTTACAAGAACATCGACGTATCTTGAACATCCAGTTCCATATGGGCTAACGAAAAGAGGGAACTCTTTGCTGATTCTTTCGACATGCTTCAAAGAACCATTTTCAATATAGGCAACGCCTCCTAATTCTTCGCATGAGTATCCACGAGGTCTCTTATGAGCTCTTTCATGTTCTTCATAATTTCGTACGCATTCTCCTCCGTCATAAAAGAAGAGGCTGATTCTCTTATTCTTCAATACTCCAATTTGAGGTAAATCAACAACACATGTACCACGTGTCATTGCAACGTCCCAAGTATGGCCTTTTTCGAAGAAATAAAAGACGGGAGCTTCAAAGTTCAATTCTTCTCCTCGACGTTGTAAGTATCCTGTATTAGAGCTAGTCCAGTTGTATGGATGTGTGCAGAACATTAAGTATTCTTCACCATTGTAGCATTGGTAGAGGAATGGATCTTTTAAGTGGATAAATCGGGAGTCATCGCCTCTTATTACTTCCTTGACGTTAGCTGGATCCAAATTTTCAATCGAATCAGCAACAATTACATCAATGGTCCAGACTCCAGTTCCTGGTTTGAGGTAATCTGATAAATGCTCTGGGTATTTGATTTCAGATTTTTCGGATGAGATAAAAAGTTCAACTTTTTTGGATGTTTTGGAAAATCTAAGCGCAGTTCCTTCAATTGATTGAGCACCTCCTTTTAATTCTTGCTTTTTGATGCTTTTAGCTTTGGTCCAAGTCTGTCCTTTATCAGTAGATTTGAAAATAGCAAGTTCTGAACCACGGTCTCCAAGGTCAAGGCCAGTTCTTGAATCGCCTGTGTTACGGTATCTACCGGAATAATATAAGTTGCCTTCTGAATCCTCAACCATGTTACCACCTCCAAACCAGTAGCCTGATTCTTTAATAACTGGAACGATAATCTTTGCTTTTTTCTCATCGATAAGCTTGACTGCAAGATCTCTTAATTTTGTTTCCAATGGTGTAAGCATTTTAGTGAAGTTTAAGATTGAGTTATTTACAATAGGTTCAATACATAAATAAACGAGCTTTAATAGAAAAATTCAATGTTTAATTGTCTTCGTTATTTGATAATGAAGATATTTTGCAATGAAAAAGAATTTAATATATTTAATAAAAAAAATATTATTTACAATAAAAAAAAACACTATTGTCTATTTCTCCATTTCGTTTTTAAATTAGTTAAAATATCTCCATTTTTGTTCGAATAACTATAATATTTATATTTTATTTATATATAAATATATATACATGACAATTATAATAAATAATTTTTAAAAAATATTATAAATATACTTATATATATTTACTAAAATTTTCCTTATATCACCTCACTTATCAAATTTTAACTGAACATTCAATTTTATTTTTTTATTACACTTGATTTTTACACGAAAACACAAAATTAAAAATAATTTTATAAATTGAAAGTACCCATTTTTCAACATTTCATAATATGATTGTTGATTTTAAAAAATATAAAAATCAGATCAAGATAATTATAACAAAATTAAAAAAATGAATTCTGTATATAATTGTGATGAAATACAAGTTTGTGTTTGTTAAATAAAGAATAGTGCAATTCATATTTTCATGATTTTTTAAAAAACAATATAAAACTATTATATTTTGGACTTTTTCTCTCAAAAAGTTTATATTTTAAACTCAATTCGGAAATTTTTACTTCCGATAGGATTATTTTTTGATATATCTCAATTAAAAAATATTACAAAATTAATTTTATTATAAATATAATTTATATATTAAAATATATATCTGGTAAATCAAAAATAAAATAAATGCTTATTTTATAAGATATTATCCTTTTAAATTGAAATAAAGTGAAAATTAAAAACCTTAGTTTAGAACTATTTTTTAAAAAATCGCCTGTTCAATCGGGTTCAATATAATATATTTGTAATTTCAAAATAGATACAATATAATATTACTCAAAATCACTTATATCATTGTTCGATTTAGAGAGAATCTTTGTTTAATTATAAAGTTATATTTATGTATATGATTTACCAATGAAAATCAGAATGTTTTTTTTTTTTAAAAAAAAAAAAAAAAAGGAAAAAAAGAAAAAAATTGAATTGAATGCGTTAAAAACTGATTGTTCTTCTATTGTTCCAAGGTTTTCTTTTTTTCCAATTATATTTTCAATTGTACCATTGAATAACATTTGTGATTTGAATGATATTTTTGAAATTTTCAAATTGAAAAAAATGTAAAAAACTTTTCATTAAAAAAATAATTGTCAATTTCATTCAAAAAGTCTTTTACATATTTTCAAAATCAAATATATTTTGAAATACTAATTTATTTGAAAAATAATTAATAAAAATCAAGAAAATTTTCATTATTTTCATCAATATCTTCACTTAGGATATTGAATTCTTGAGCAAAGATATCATCACAATTATTTTGGGAAATTTGTTTTGAATTATCAATTCCATCATTATTTATTAATTGGGAAAAAGAATTTAATGTATAATGATTGATGCCTTGTAGGGAAAATCATTTTCTTGGATACAGCGTATTTAAAACGATTTTTGATAGCATTTGTTGTCCTAGTTGGGAAAAATCTTTGAATTATTGTAAAAATTCTATATATTTTTGAGCTAATAAAATGTCTTCTTCTTTTGTCCACTCAGAAATAATAAATCCTGGTGCCCGATAATTCATATATCTGTCTCTACATTGTCTTGGTTTTATTTTTTGGAATCTTTGAAGCAATAAACTTCCAATTTCTGGCTCCAAAGCAGTCAACAATATTCTTTAAAAGATCATCTTCTTCTGGAAGAAATTTTTAATGACTTTTTTTATTAGGAGAAACATTTTTTTTCTTCTTCTTTTGTTTATCATTGCATGCATGAATTAAATCTCTTTCTTCAATTTTTTGCGATAATATGTCAAAATCAATGTTGTACTTGTCAAATAGCTTAAGAATTGTGTTTGAAAGTTTGTTTTTATAGTTTAAATTTTGATCAGAAAAATATCATTCTTGTAAAATGTAAAAATACATTCATTGTTGAATTTGGAGTCTGGTTTGTCTCATCAGTTTGATGGTTGCTTGAATTTGAAAAATTAATATCATTCTGCAAATTAAAATCTTGGCTTGATTGCTGATTTTTAATGATACTATGTTGTGACGATGAAATTAAAGTTGGAGATGGCTTATTATTGATTTTATCTTCGAAATGTAAAAAATGCGATAATTCATTAAATTCAATTTTTTGTGTATCTTTTGCTTCATTTCTTTTTGGACAATTTGGAATATAAGGGTTTTCTCCTCCATTCAAAGTAAATGAAAGTTTTTCAGTTTTCATTTTTAAAAATGAAGTTACAGCTTTTTCAATGATAAAGAATTTCCTTACAAAAATGACAAAAATCAAAATAAATTCGATTTAATTCAATAATTCAGAGAGAATTTTTTTTTAACATTATCATGCTTTTTGGCTTTTAAAATGTGTGAATTTGATTTCTTGTTTTTGAACAAAATTGTTGATTTATTATTTATCAAAAAAATTTACAATTTCCACTCATTTGATATTAAATAATTAATAAATTATGGCAAAAAGTCATTCATATATTCATCTCATTTATAAAATGGCTAAAAAACATGTATCCATAATAATATTTCAATGATATTTGATTTTAATCTAGTATTTTCAACATTTTATTTATGTAAAATATTTTGCAAGTTGCTGGTTTTCATCAGAAATAAAAAGATAAGGATGACTAACGTTGATTGGTTCTTTTGACTGGAGTTTTTTTTTATTTTGAATTTTTTATCTGTTAATTCTCCTTTCCTCCAATGACACCTGACATTTTGGATTAAATGAATGATTTAATTTCTCTTTGCTGGAGCCGAATTTAAAAAAAAAAATTTGAAGAATTTTGACAAAACTTCAAAGTGAAACAATTCTATGTTTGAGGAGGAGTCGTTTTTATTTTGGCGTCTGGATTGTCTCATTAATCTTATGTTTGAATGATTTTTTTTTAAAAAAAAATTATTATATTGTTTTGCAAAATTGAATCTTGGTATGGTTGTTAATTTTTAATAATATCCTGCTGTGATGCTTCAATTCTTGGCTTCTTTGATTGATAGTATAAAAAAGTTTGAACAGACACTTTTTGAGCGAAGCATGTTAAACTATTTTTTACTTGCTAGCAAGGAAAACTATCATCTAAATTAAAAATGAAATATAAGCAAAATTGAAATTTAATGCTCAATCCGGATGAATAACATAAAGAGTTTGATTGTAACTTTGACATTCTTTCTTCTTTAATTTCATTAGGTTTGAAATTTATTTTCAAATGTTATCAATAAAAATGATAGGAAATTTAATCCTATAAACTGTCCAATTGATTGGTGATGAATTTTAAACATAATTAAAGATTCGCGTAAAAATAACAATTGTTCTCTCCCATTGAAGAAATCTTCGACATCAATTTTTTTTTGCCAAAGGCTCATTTTCCAATTTTCGAAATCATCTAAATTATTATTCATCTTATATAAAAAATATGAAAATTGAATATAAAAAAAGCATTTATCTTTCAACTTTTATTGAAAAAATAAATTTACTATGTACTTGATAAAATCATGATTTTTTTATTTCTTTTTTAAAACTCTTTATATTACTGATATATTTTCTAAAATAGGGCATTTTCTTATTGAAAAAAAAAATCAAAGGTATTTACACTCCTGCTTTTTCGGTAGATCTCGTTATTTATTATGTTTTTAATGTTCATCATTGTTGTTTTCTTCTTCTTCTTCTTCTTCTTCATAGTTATCATATTGTTCTGAAAAACTCATATGATGTCTTCCATATTTTATCTTATTAATTGCATCAATTAACTTGTTCAAGTATTGTTCTTTAGTCAGAGAATCGTTTGAATTTCCCTGATTGTCTGGGATATATTCTGATTTTCCACCAATTTGATTCACAATTTGCAAAACATCTTCATTTTGGTTATTTTTGCAGTGAAAATCAAGATCATCTCTTGTGAAAAGGATCTTAACATTTCTATCAAGGAGGCATCTGCATGCAATTATCAATGGTGTCTCGCCATCTCTGTTTTTCACATTAACATCAATTGCTTTCATTTCAATGAACATTTTTAGAATTTTTGAATGCCTCGAAGCAGCAGCCATATGAAGATAAGTATTCATACCTCTTGATTCTTCATCTTTAGGTCTGTTCCAACCTCTGCTTCTATAACTATAACTATATAAGAAAAATTCATTATTACTTTTGACGTTAAAATCAACTTTATGGGTTTCTAATAAAGCATGAACTAAGGCAACATCTTCATTCGATATTGCATTTTCTAAAGGATAAGTATTGTGTTTATTTGGCTGATTTACATCACCTCCGTTTTCAACAATCAAATTAACAGTATCTTCAATTGCCTTATTTATTTTTTTCCGATCTTTTGTAAAAAAATTCTCTGTGATAATATACGTCAAAAATGATTCTTTTTTGAAATCAATTGCTTTATTATGTTCCTTATCGTAATTGATTAAAAATGACATTATTTCAGGAGAATATGTTGTTACTTTCAATGTGAAAAGGAAAAGCTTCTGAATCATATCATCAGAAACAAAAAAAGGACCATATCCCCCTTCAAATATTTCTTTGAGAATATCAATGTTGCCGTTGTTTATCAATTGATGAAATGATTCAATATTTTGAAGGAAATCATCAAATAAATTATTGTCTTTTAATATAATTAGGAAATCTTTTATTTTTTCTTTGTTATTTAATGATAATAAAACATCAATGGCTTTAGATAACTGTGATTTGTTTTTGTCAAATGTTGGATGTTTAATTATTTGTTCGAATCGTGTCAAATTTGCATTTTTTGCAGCTTGTATTAAAGCAGTTTCTCCTTTCTTATATACAGCTGATGAAGAAGATCCAGATGAGCCCCAACCGTATCTTTGAGTTCTTTGAACATCAATGTTGACACAATTTACATCGAATAAATTCATTGATAAAAGAATCTCTGAAATTTCATCCTTTGAAATAATGAAAGCATAATCGGCACGACTCTTTACAGGGTCAAATCTTTTATTATTAATTAAAAGTTTAACAATTGAGGTAAATTGTTTCTGAGCTGCAATAATTAAAGCACTTTCATGAGCAAAATTTATCATATTTATATTTGTTCTAGGATCATTAATTAATAATTCAGCAATGTCAACTCTTTCTGCTTTCAATGCTGTTATTAATGGAGTATTTCCATTCATTGGTGAATAAAAATTAAGATCAAATTTATCAAAATTAATGAAAAGTTGAACAAGATTTATTTTGATATCTCTCCTAGAACAAATACTCAAAAAGTTATACTGATTTTTTTCATCAAAAATCATTTGAATACCATCAATACTTAACAACATTTGTAATGTTTGAATTACATCATCTTCTGTGTATTTTCTATTATTATTATTATAAAAATTATTTTGAGCCTGGTTTCCTGAAATTGCTCTAATTAATGATTCTAATAAAAGATCAACTGATTCTTTATTATAGATGATTTCTTTGCCTGAAAATGAAATGAATTCATTTATTATTGGTAAATCCATTTGATTAACCGCAATCATCAATGGTGTCTTTTTATTTCTATCATATAAATAAGGTTTAATTGAAGGAACCGAGAAAAGTAATTTTACCATTCCTAAACTGTTTTTTCTAACAGCAAGATGTAATGCCGACTCGTGATTCGTATTCGTTATATTAACATCTGTTCTAGGATCATTAATTAACAACTTTAAAATGTCAATTCTTTGTGATTTAACTGCTGATGTTAAAGCGGTTTCTCCATTTGATAATGAATAACAATTGATATCAATTGTTTTAATATTAATGAAAAATTGAACAATTTTTATATCAATGTTTGATCTAGAACAAGCGTCAGGGAAAAGTTTTTGATTCTTTCCATCGAAAATCACTTCAATATTGGGAATATTTGAAATCATTTCTAATGTTTCTATGATATCATCTTTTGAGAATATTTTAGAACTGTAATTTGAAAATGAATTATATCCATAATTATAAGATGTAAATGATTTTATTAGTCCTTCTATTAAACAATCGATTGATTCACGATGAAATATGATATTTTGTCCAGAGAATGAAATAATCGCCTTAATTATTGGGAAATTCATTTGGCTTGTAGCAAGCATCAAAGGTGTCTTTCTATTTTTATCATGTAAATAAGGATTTATTGATTGAATTGACATAAGTCTTTGAAAGATTTCTAAGCTGTTTTTATTGACAGCTTGATGCAATGCTGTTCCATCTTCAGAGCCTTGATTTACAAATTCGGGTGTAGAATTATGTTTTAATATAATGTTAACAATATCAAGGTCGCAAGCAGATGCAGCATCAATTAAACATTCATCATAAAAAATACCTCTTTCAAGTAAAAACTCAACAAAATGTTTGTTGTGGTTCTTAATTGCTGGTAAAAGAAGAGGCAAAAACATAATTTTATCGAATTCAAGGCCACTACTATTAAAAAGATATGAAATAATTTCAGAACTTACTTTTGAAATATTTGCCAATTCCTGAAATAGGCAGTCATAATTAATATTGTAATTGTTATCAATTAAATACTTGCATATTTCCATTGAATTGGAAGAAGCAGCCTTACTAAGACAGCTGGTAAAGAATTGAGTCTTTTCTTCCTTAATTGAGTTAATAATGGTATAAAAAGGCTTTATTTGTCCATATTGACAAGCCAATCCCAAAAGAGACAAATTCCAAGTAAATTTCTCAAAAACTGAAGGACAAACCTTTTTGAATTTTTCAATGAAATAATAAAACAGTTCGTCTGTATCCTTTTCTAAAGCTTTAGAAAAGGAGGATGAAATAATTGAAGTCGTTATTTTTTTGGATTGTTGATCAAAGAAATAATTATACATCTTGGATTGGTCATTTACAATTGCATTTTGTAAAACGCTAGAAAGAGCATCACTTGTATTTGTATCAACATAAAACTTAAAAATATTTAAATTGCCAAATGAAACATAGTTTGAATTATTTCTTTTCCAGCTAGTTTCGTTATCATTAATTTTGCCTCCTATTTTGTGCAAAAACTTTAAAAGATGATAAAAACCTGTCGATGCAGCCAGTTCTTTTAAGTTGATATATTTATTGAAAGTAAAGATATTGAAACCTTTTTCAACAATTGAAACTAATACATGTGCATTTCCATTTGATACAGAAGTGGAAATAATTTTCTCTAAATTATCATGAATTAATTTGTAATTTGTAATTTTTTGTTCAAAAACCCAATCGAACAATTCATTTTTATGATTTTCAATCAATGTCATTAAAATTTGAGTAATTCCATAATTGGGTTTATATTTAGTCCCCCAGCCACTTCTATTTCGAGTTCCCCAAGAATTTTTATGTTTATCATTATAATCATTAATGTTTTGTTTTTCATTGTCAACTATTTTAATGACCTCAAAGTTGCCTCCACAAAGGGAAAAATAAAAAGTATGTGAATCGATTTTTGAATGATTTAACATTAAATATTTGAAGCATTTTATTGATCCAAACGCAGCTGAATAATTAAGATAAGATATCTTGTCATAGATAAATGAATCAAATATATTTGAGGGTATGAAACAGAGTGAAATATCTTTGATTTGTTTGCTTGATATAATTGACTGAAACGTATCAACGTCATCAATTCTTAATGCTTTTGTTATTTCATCATCAGGCTCGAATGAGTCACTTATTTTCTTATACAAATTCATCCTGTCAGGATAATAATAAGAAATTATAGATTTGTCTCTGTTATTAAATCTTCGTTCATCAAAACAGCCAAGTTCAATCAATTCAGGCAAAAACCACAAATTTAAATTTACTGATTGCTTTTGTCCAATTTCAGTCAATTTTGGGAATAATTCTTCTTTAGTTATCATTCCTTTATAATACAATCTATAAGTAAATTCACAATTATAAATTGTTTGATCGATTGTTTTCAATAATTTCTTTTTAATAAATGGAAGAAGAATTTTCAATTCTTCTGAATTTTCTGAATCGAGTTGAATCAACAATTCAAATAAATTTGAATGCAATAAATCATTTGTCTTTATGACTTGTAGAATGAAAGCTGCCATTTCTTGAACATTTTCTTCAGATTTGCACCATTCTGAACTAAGAATAGAATTTTTAACCGTTTTGACAGAAAGTTCATTAATTTTGTATAGCCATTCAAATAATTGATTGATTAACTCAACCGTTTTTTGTTCTTCGTCAATTCTTTGAACAATTTTTTCTTGTTCTTGATCAATACATTTGATTCTGCTTAAAATAATGTCAATTTGAAGGTCTTCTGATATTTCTTTAAGGAAATCTAAATTGGCGGTTGTGATTGAAATTGGCTCAAAATTGAAAAAATCGCAAATTTGCTGGAATTCGCAATATTCATCCTCGTAATCATAGGTGTAGCTTATAGAGTCTTTATTGGTTGTAATAAAGTCATTTAAAACTCTGGATGAGCAAATTCCAAATAGATTTCATTCATAATCTTTCTGATGAGTTGATATGGTAAACATTTTTGATAATCTTCCGTTAATAAATGCTTCACAATCAGGATTTATTGAAACTCTTTTTTTAATATGTCTTTCATACGTTTCCATTCTCATATAATCAGGGCAATTCTGAATTTCTAGCATATTAGCTATATTATGGAATTCAATGAGCTCCTTCTTATCAAAAGAGGTTATATTGCCTAGGCAAATTTCTTCTAATTTTTTTAGGGCTTTATTATCTTCAATATCAAGTTTATATTTGGTTTCATTTGGATGCGTATTGAGAAATTCACTTATTGTACAACTTAAATCTTCTATTATTTGAGTGTTAAAGAAGCATGATCCGTTATTTGTAGATATTTCAAAAGATCTTGGTACCTTTTTAAAAATATTAAGTATGCTTAATGGATCAAACAAAGATAAGTAATTTGATTTTGATATATCACGCTCCTTTTCATTTAGTATTTGTTCAAACATATTCTCATCAATAAGTTGAATCATTTTTATATTTATTTGAAAGTGAATTTTTCCAAAATTTTTGACTAATTATTTGTCAAAATTTTTGATTTTTTACCAAATTTTTGTGAGAAATAAAAAATATATTTTTATAATATTTATCTCAAGTCGGCTTAGATTACATTAATTCCAGAGTGAACTAAAAACGTTAGAATTTCAATCAACTGTAGGAAATGTAAGAACTCAATAGGTATAACTGTTTGTGTTATGTAAAATATTCAAAAAGTTATAAAACAATAAAATGGTTATATATAATTGGTTTAACAACATTTTTTTAAATGCTTTATTCTCAACGAATGAAAAATCTCAAATAACCAAACTCAGAACATAAAACATACTCTTTATAGATTGTTATTTAGTCATATTCTATTGCAATTTGAAAGTTCACAAAAAAAATATAATTCTATATTAATTTATGAATGAAGACCTAATTTAAAAAAAGGAGAGCTTTAAAGTTTTCTCTAAAAACTAATAGTAAGATATATATATATATATTATCTTACTATTGAATTTCCTCATGACAAAGTTATTAAAGGTATGTTTTAAAGATGATTAAAAAGTATTATTAGTAATGACAATACAAATTGTAACTCGCTTATTTTCAATCAAAATGAATTTCAATAAATTAAGCCTAATGACATATAAAATAAAATACTTAATCTACGTTTATATAGCTTCCAAATTTATGATTTTATTGTAAATTTGGATAAATTGCTGCAAAATATACATTTTTAAATAGATATGCTTTAATAAAAATTGTTAGTTTTAACCTTTAAACTTAAAATAATTCAATTTTTCTTGAACATTGAACAATGAGCAATGCAAAAGATGGATTGAAAATAAGCTATACCCTTAAAAAATTCTCCAGATTCATTTTCAATAATTTTTGTAATATTTAAAATCAGTGATAAATGTCATTTCATAACAAATGTCATTTTAATGGAGTTTATATTAATTTTTGAATGACATTTTTCCTTTCAATCTTTAAATGAAGTAATTCCAAAATGTTTAGCTTTTTTTCATGTATGTCGTTTTCATTGTTATTTGATTTAATTGTGTTCCTTAATGATTTTGTTTTTCATGTAATTTAACTTTATTTTTTTTAAATAAAACGGTATTGTACTTTGCTAATGAAAAAATAACATTGATGTTGTTCATATTCTTTTGACATGAGATGATCTTGACATAAATGAAAAGTCAATTCAAAAAAAATTTTTTTTTTTTTTTTTGTTTAATTTCGTTTCAATAATGATAAGTATTTATCGCATTTCTTATATCAAAATGTTTTAATTATGTTTCTAGACTTTTAATTTCATATAATTCCAAACTTTTTTTATTTAATCAAGGAGAAATTTTAAATGATTTTGTTTTTTAATTGCAATTAATCAAATATGATTTATTGATTTAAACGTAAAAACAGCATTGTATTTGGCAGTTATTAAGAATAATATTGATATAATTGAACCTTTATTACAGCAAAAGAATATTGACATCAATGTCATGGATGAAAATTATAATTATTATATTAATCATCTTTGGTTCTTTAATGATTTTATTCTAATTATTTTATGGAAAAGTCCTGTAGATTATGCAAGTAATAGTGAAATTTTGACACTTTTTTTAGATACTGAGAAAAAAAATTTATATACATATAATAATATAATTATTAGCCTTCTTTCTTGTATGTTAAAGATTCAGATGTTGAATTTGGGTGCAAATGTTCCAACTTTGGGGTCGAAATAATATCTTCTTTAATAATCACTCTGTTGTTTATCATCTCTTGTCTTAGTTTACTTCTATCTTCTCTAAACTTTTGAAGTTCAATTTTACAGTTTTCTTCAAAATTAAGAATCTCCTGTTGGTGTTTTTCCTTTAAATTAACAATTGAATAATCTGAGTCAAAAAGTTCGTCACTACGATCATTTCCTTCAGAATTTGACTTTTCTTCTTCCTCTTCTTTTTTCTTTATATCGATCAGCTTCTGCACCTCTTCAGCCTCCTTGAAGCGTTCCTGAGCCAGGAGGTAATTCAATTTCCTCTTCAATGATTCCTCCTTTTTCAC
The DNA here is from genome assembly GCA_039105265.1 of Tritrichomonas musculus. Classification (NCBI taxonomy): domain Eukaryota; phylum Parabasalia; order Tritrichomonadida; family Tritrichomonadidae; genus Tritrichomonas; species Tritrichomonas musculus. The sequence continues at coordinate 110,129 of JAPFFF010000072.1, read as the reverse complement.
AACTCTTTCAATTTCCACTTTTTGAGAGCTCAGAATTTTCTTTCTATTATCGGCATGCCTAGCAATGATTTCCTTCTCAATTTCAACCGTTTTTTCATCAAATTCTTTCAAAGGGAAATCGTCGTTCTGCGATTCTCCGTTTCGCTTCTTCTTCGCGATTTCGTAGAATTTGCTGACGTGATGAATGACGCTGTTGCACATGAGTCCTTCCTTGTAGTGGTGCTCGCGCGCGTGAATCTTCCTCTCCTCGTTGAGGATGAACAGAAGCTGCTGAAGTTGTTCGACGGTTATGTCATCTAACGGTTCTTCGCGCTTTGCTTTCTTCTTCAAGTTGAGGAGCGCCGGAGTGATCGGGACGCTTCTTCGTGGTGAATTTGAAGCCTCTTTCATCGTTGCAGCGGTTATTGGCGGTTGAGGTCGATGATTTGACTGTGACGATGAAACTTGTATTGATTTTGGCGCCATAACGGAAATGTGCTGCGAGCTGCGCGACGAGGAAACTTGGTTGACCTGCTCCGGGTTTGGAGCGATGATTGTCGCACTTTTTGGCGTGTCGGTTGGAGCGGTTGTTGACAGTTTGCCAAGCTGAAGTGGGGTGGGGATCTGCTCAGATCTGACACGTCCAGAACTCGTGCGTGGAGACGACTGGAAGCCCGAGTCTGGCTCGCGAATCGGCATTGATTCACTGCCTGATGAGTCTACGCGAGGCGATTTTATCCGGATTCTGCGCGGCGACGATGAGGACTGGCTGCTGCTTTCTTCATGCGACGGCTCCTGGAGCTGGAACGATGGAGTTGGCAGTTCTGTGTCTGGTGTGCCTTCCTCTGAGGTCCTGGTTTCTAGTTTGTCTGCTGTCTCAATTTCTGTGCCTCTACCTGCTTCCATGCCTGCAACCGCTCGTGATTCAGTGGCTGGCTCTTGCTGCAGTTTATCAGTGGAGATTTGATCTATCGCTGACTGGTTCTCAACGTCCTCTTCTTCTTCTTCAAGAACAGGAACTTCATCCTTTCGCAAATCTTTTTTAGTTTCTTCTTTTTGTGCTTCAATTTCACTTTTGTCTTCTTCTTGTTTATTGTCACTTTTGTCTTCTTCTTGTTTATTGTCACTTTTGTCTTCTTCTTTTTCCTTTTGTGCCGTATTACTTTCTTCAGTTCCATCTTTTTGTGTTTGTTCGGGTTGATCGACAACGTCTTCCTGCTCGTTGTACATCTTAGCTTCCTGTGGCTGCACGTCAGTGACTTCTTCCTCCTCCAGGACAGCCATGTCGTTTTTCAGGGCACTCTTCGCCTCTGTTTCATTTTCGAGTGAAGACGATTTGCGCTTTTCTTTTTCTTGCTCGACTTTTGGGCCGCTTTCTTGATTTGTGATTCTTGTCCTGACACTTTTAGGTGACAAAGGGAGGGAAGAAGCAGGATGCTCCGGCTCGTGTATTGAAACCTTTAACAATTTTTCATTCGTATTTCCTTTTGGAGGCAGTTCTTTCTGGCCAGCCTCTGCCTTGCCCGGCGCGCTCACTTGCTGGCCAAGAGATGAAAATGGCTTCCGAATGAAGAAAGAGAAGCTCGGCTTGGCAATCCCATCTGATTTTACGTCAGCGTCATTGCTTTGTGAAGCTTTAGGCAGATCAAAATTGAAGTTGAACTTTGAGGTTGGGCCGTCATTACTTGGCACTGACTTAAAATTGCTCCTTTCAAAGTTAAAAATGAATGAATTTGGTGGTTTGTCTGAAAAAGTGAAACTATTCTGAGATTGAGGAAGAGTTGTTTGATTTGGCGGTTTGTCTGAAAAAGTGAAACTATTCTGAGATTGAGGAAGAGTTGTTTGATTTGGCGGTTTGTCTGAAAAAGTGGAATTATCATATTGTGTTGTCTGTGAAATGATTGAATTCTGAGGTTTGTTCTTTGTTGCATTTACTTCATTTGTGAGAAAGGCAATGTCCTTCCCTTTTTGGCTGGATGAATCATCCGAATGTAAACCATTCAATTTTTGAGTACTCGGTTTGTTTTCATTTTTTGAATTACAAATTTTTTGTTTACACTTTGGAATTGTTTTGTTGAGAGTTTCTCTCAGTTTCTTTTCTTCCCGTTCTGCAATTAATGCATTTAAAAATTCGAGATCTTCATCCAATTCATCTGATTCAGCTTGATCTTGAGTTTGCTGGTCTGTTTGTATCGTGCACATCGGATAGTTGGCAATATATGCTTCGTAGATGTTGTTTGGCCAGGCTTGTGGAAGATATATATTTATTGATTTTGGTTGGTCACTATCGTTGGCATTATAGTCAGCAACTTTGCCTAGATAACTGTATAGAATATGAGAAATGGCAGTTTTTAGTTCCTTTTTGTTTTTGTTGGTTGATAATTTATCTAGAGATGAGTCCAAATCTCGACTTATTTCGTCATAAACATTTGTAATATCAAATTCATCGTTAATAGGTTCTTCAAATTCATCAATTTCTGACTCATAATCGTATTCTTGATTATCATCAATATCGGATTGATCTTGGCTTTCATCTATTTCATTGTAGTAATCTTGATTAAGCCATATGGCTACTTGATTTTGTAATATTTGTTTGATAGAACTTTTTAATTTTTCTGTTTTCATACTTGAAAGAGACTCGCCAAAAGTAGAGCTCATTATTTTATAAACTTCTTCGTTTAATTCATTTTCACTGATTTCATCTTTATTAATCTCATTAAAATTGAATTGCCTAGAAAAATTTAAATGATCTTTTGGTAATTGAATATTTGGATTAAAAAGATTATTTGTTTGATTTGATTTATTTGGGAATGTTGAATAAAAAGATATATTCGATTTTTGTTCTAACATTTGGTCTAAATCTTTAGATTGTCTATTCGAAGCTAATTTTTGTTCAATATTTTGTTGATTATCATTGCTGGTCTGAAAATTAAGCATGATAATTCGTAATTTATACTAAAAAATTTGTAAAAAAATGGAAAAAAAAAAAAAAAAAAAACGAATGTATTAGGCAAAACAAATTAGAATTCATTTATTTTGCCTAATAATTCAAAAATGAAAATATCTCTATATAGGGGTGTCAACCGCTCAACCGTTGTCATATAATTGAGAGAAATAAAAAATCTAAAGATCAATGCAAAATAAATTATTAAATAAATATAGCAGTATTTATGAATAATAAAAAATTGCATTAAACAAAAATTCCTTTATTTTGCCAGCAGGTATGCTTTTCGAGGACGGGTAAGAGTAGTCTCCCCGAAAATAATTTCGGGATCGAGGAGACTCCCGTACTCGGTTTACCCGAGTAAACCCGAGTAAAATAACCGTTTTACTCGGCCATCCTCGATCCCGATTTGCCCGAAGTATTCAATTTCCGAGGAAATCTCGAGGATACCCGAGGTTTCAAGTTCGAAAAAAAATTCTCATTTTTTTTATTATTTTTCTTACACTTTTGAATACTTTATTTTAGTTTTAAAGATTTTTTGTCATTTATTATAAAGCTATGGGTGGAAATAAAATTTTCCACTTTTTTCACTTCACATTTCGTTTTTTTTAAATAAAAAAATAAAAATTGTGAATTTTTAGGAGGCCGTTGGCAGATTTTTTTAACGTATTTTTATTCAATATTTATTCTTATTTTGCAACCGAACAAAGAGAAAATGAGAAAAACCAAAAATGACACATTAATGTTATCGATGATATGCATTTATTTGTAATCTGAAATTTGACGAAATTAATTTTTTCAACAGATGATTTCAAATCTAATTTTATTTCAACTTTTTTAAAAAATTGATTTTTTTGTTTGTCAGCTCCTGTTAATATAACGAAGTATGATATCTGATCTACAAAATATCTCTAAGCCAGCTTTGAACTATCGCCTATTTTTCCAAAAAATGAATCAAAATAATACAAAATTGAATACTTTTTCAACCATTGAAAAAAATAAATTGAAAAGGCTTTTAAGAAAATAATTGAATGATCATAGAAATATTTCAAAGAGTTATTAAGAAATAATTGAATGAAAATTAACAAAAATTTAGAAAAATAAAAGTAGTCAATTTGATTGTTTTTTAAGATTTTTGATAATGAAATAGCGGTTGTAGATAAAAAAATTATTTTATAGAAGCAAAAGTTGTACCACTATTAGTAATTATACTTTCATTATTAGACGTTCGCTGCAAATGAAAAGCCCTCCTTTCACAAAACATTTCAAGTTGTATACAAAGCGCAACCAAAAATGTAATTCTCACTTACAATGTCAGGTAAGCAATCATTAAATAAGAAGTCAACGTTAGTAAAACTATCATATCTCTTGTTTCCATTGCTTGGACATAAAAGTGTTGGCTCGAATATTTTTATCATGCTTAGTTTTTAATGATGTTTATCCTTTTTAAACCTTTTACTATAAATAAACGCATTTCTCAGCCAAATTATTATTTTTTTATGTCTTTTAGTTAAGTCCTTAATAAGAATAAATTGTTTTTTGTTAAAATCACACACATAATTATAAAAAGCATCATTATTCCAAAAAACAATAAAAATATCCTTTTTTATTCATTTTAAAATATGAAATGATTTCATATTTGGTTGAAATCAAATGCATATTTTTTAATTTTTTCTTAATAAAATTTATATGAAGATAAGTTTAATATCATAAAAGTTCTTTTGTTTGCATATTTCAACATCTATTATATAATATATTTTATTTAATATATTTATTTTATAATATATTGAACATATAATGATGTATTTTAATTATTTACAAAAAAAAAATTCTGAAAAATAAAACTTTTTGATAACATTTCTGAGGGTACGTTAAAAAATAAAAACAATTATATCTTTGAATACACCGATATTTTTCTTATATTATAATGAATTTAATATACATGCTTATTAAATATTATTATAATAATAATTACAACTTTGAAGTATTGCTATTTTTTGCTGGCGGCCTCCTGAATTTTTTGAAAATTTTTTAAAAAATAGTGATTTTTTTTGAGAAAATTCAAAAAATAGTGAGTTTTTTTTACCAATCAATGCAAAGAATGCAGCGAAAAAATCCCAAAAAAATATATTTTGGTCACTAACTGATGAAGATTAAAGTGGCGTGAGTTTCATCCGAAAATTCCTTATCTACTCAAGATATATAATTAGATTGCGGCTAATTCCTCAAAAATAAGCATATAAGTGCGTGAGTGTTGTGTATTATCAAAATATACATTACATATTGCGATATAAAAGTTCAACTCATCGATTTTCAAATCAACGATTGATATCTAATAATCGCATTTTTTAGTTTTTCAGTTTAGACAGAAAGAAATATATCGTTAAATAACATTCTTCATAGTTTTTCGCATATGATTTTAACAAAAAAATTGATAGAAAGCTTTTTAAAAATCTGTCATTTATTAATGATATTTTTAAATTGATATGAATATGGTAAATAAAAATGCATCAAATGCATGATATATTTAATAAGATTTAAAAATACACTACTACTTTTTTCTAGTTTTGTCTTTTAAAGGATAAAAATCAAGATTTTTAATAAATTTAAACTTATTATAAACGTAATTCAAATGTAATCTCGATATTTCATCAGTAATTTTTATCAATTTTTAATTTTATATTCGTAAAAACATACATTTGCATTATAATGATCGTTTTTGTTATTATGATAAAATCAAGAATTGATATATGAGAATTTAAAATTTTTAAATGAATTCTATAACTTACTTTAAAATTTTCAATAGTTTATTTGATTTTGAATTATGATAATATCTTAGTCATTGAACAATAATAATGACATTTATTCTATTATATATTATAGATGATTGGTGAAAACATTAAATTAATTAAATTAATTAATTTAATTTCATTCTTATATCTTTTGAAACATGACAATTAATTTTATTTTAAAAATCGATAACGTGCTTTCAATAGACCCGGAGCATTTCAGTAGACCCAGAGCACTAATTTTTATTTTTATTATTTTTCATACAATTTAATTATTTTATTTAATATTTGATGATAAATTATATAAAAATTATTATTTTACATTATAATTTTTGTTAAATATTATTTGTTTTACTTTTTTGATTTGGAGATATTTGTAAAATAGTGAAAAATAAAAAAAATTCTGATCGAAATATTTCTGATCATATTTGGTTTTCTTTTTTATAAAAAACGATCAAATTATGGCCAATTTATGCTAAATTGACCTTGCTCCGGGTCTACTGAAATGCTCCGGGTCTATTGAAAGCACGTTATGTATAGTAGATAAATAAAACTTTGAACCATGGAAATGACTAATGCATTGCAATAACTATTATTATTAAGTTAATAATACTTTTTAGACATCAAACAAATTCATTTTATTTAAAAAAAAAAAAAAATGAAAAAAGCATAAATAACCAAATTTTATTTCAAATAACCTATAAAATAGAATATTTCATGATGTTTAATATAATAAATAATAAAAAAATCAAATTATTTCAAATGGGTCATGAGAAAAATTAATTTTAAATGATTAACAATTAAATCAGACTTATGTACCAAAATCGACTCTTTCCTACCCACCAAATTCAATTTGGGACCTATTTGACCTTTATAATCATATCAAGTTGAAATAAACAAAAATAAAGAGATAATGAAATGATTTTCTCTACTTTTACTAAACTATATATTCTTTGTTTCTTGCCATTCACTCTTATGCATTTGCTTCTCATCTTATATTCTTCAAAGATTCCCTCCACAATTTTAAAGTTAAAGAGCAGATATAATTATTTCTCTCCATTAAAATCTTTTTCTTTTATATTTATTACGCCTTTCTTTGTTTCTTATTCATTTATTTCATTAATTATAGCATCGCAAATATAAATTAAATACCTAATCTAAGAAACTTTATCCATTGAAAGCCATGCATTTGCTCTTAATTAATTTGATTTTGTCTTTTTTCTATTCTTGGTAATCTTAGATGTACACTTGTCCTTCGGTACCTTTAATTGTTTCCTGTATATATAAATTGTCAAGATGAAATATCAATTTCTTCCTATAAAATATACGACTGATGAAACCGAATCAAATGGAGTCTGAATGAAAACTGATATCAGCTTTTTACTTAATGATTAGTATGATTGAATACATGAGGTAGTTATTATTATATTTATATCTTCTAGATTAATAAATTTACCTTCATATGATATTTCACCTTCTTTTTCCTCTGAATTGTACAAAGCTTTATGTAAGTCATTATCTATTCATTCTTTTAACTTTTCGCAATCTGCATTATCTTCCATCTGAGTCAATATATTAGCAAATCTTTTTATCTCTTCGAATTCTTTTTTTGTTTTGTTATTATGATTTTTTGCATATCCATATCAAATAACATTTTATATAAATATATTGTTTTGCAGCATTTGATTACAGCAAAAGGACTTTTCTTTTCATATTCTTCTAACGCTGAAAAAATATTGATATCAGAAGCTGTTGCTGCTATTAGTCTTGCTTGATTAAATTATCTGTATATCTCAATAAGAAACTCATAATAGCGATGTGTAAAACATTTAATGATTTGAAATTTTAGGTTGTTTCGATTTGAATATAAAAGTTAAATACATACCAAATCAAATAAGTGAAATCTCACAGAATAAATATCACTATTATTGTTTTGTGAAATTACTATCATTCAATTCAATTCGTTCAATACAATCATTCAATTCAATTTATTTAAATATCTTTTATTTCAATTTGTTCAATAAAAATTTAAAAATTTAAAAGATAGAATAAATTATATTAAATATTATCGCAAAGTATTAATTAAAAATGCTCTTTGTATATGAAGCAAATTGTGTTTTTATTTTATCATAATTCAAAATCAAATAAACTATTGAAAATTTAAAAAGAAATAAATGAAGAAAAAAACATGAATAAAGAATGTTTATTTTGAATAACAAATAAATTAGAATGTAAATATAATTTGTTATACAGCAATCAATCGAAAGAATCAAATTAATATTGTTGATTCTTAGGAAAAATTTAATTAATAATCAAAAATTTGAAATTGAATTTGTCATGAAATTATTTTTTTCACCAATCATCTATAATATATAATAGAATAAATGTCATTATTATTGTTCAATGACTAAGATATTATCATAATTCAAAATCAAATAAACTATTGAAAATTTTAAAGTAAGTTATAGAATTCATTTAAAAATTTTAAATTCTCATATATCAATTCTTGATTTTATCATAATAACAAAAACGATCATTATAATGCAAATGTATGTTTTTACGAATATAAAATTAAAAATTGATAAAAATTACTGATGAAATATCGAGATTACATTTGAATTACGTTTATAATAAGTTTAAATTTATTAAAAATCTTGATTTTTATCCTTTAAAAGACAAAACTAGAAAAAAGTAGTAGTGTATTTTTAAATCTTATTAAATATATCATGCATTTGATGCATTTTTATTTACCATATTCATATCAATTTAAAAATATCATTAATAAATGACAGATTTTTAAAAAGCTTTCTATCAATTTTTTTGTTAAAATCATATGCGAAAAACTATGAAGAATGTTATTTAACGATATATTTCTTTCTGTCTAAACTGAAAAACTAAAAAATGCGATTATTAGATATCAATCGTTGATTTGAAAATCGATGAGTTGAACTTTTATATCGCAATATGTAATGTATATTTTGATAATACACAACACTCACGCACTTATATGCTTATTTTTGAGGAATTAGCCGCAATCTAATTATATATCTTGAGTAGATAAGGAATTTTCGGATGAAACTCACGCCACTTTAATCTTCATCAGTTAGTGACCAAAATATATTTTTTTGGGATTTTTTCGCTGCATTCTTTGCATTGATTGGTAAAAAAAACTCACTATTTTTTGAATTTTCTCAAAAAAAATCACTATTTTTTAAAAAATTTTCAAAAAATTCAGAGGTACGGAAACTCTAATTCCTGGACAAATCTAATTTAATATTATCATATTATAAATAATATAAAACATATAATATATATATAAAATTTAATTAAATTTTTACAGATAGATTTTAAAGATAAACAAATATTAATAATTTGTAGCAAACTTTCACAAAAAAAACAATAAACTATAGAATATAAAAATTTTCAAAAATAAACTTTTTTTAAAATAAATCAGGAGAGAATAAGAATATTTGACTTTTAAATCCTTATAATTTCATATGAATAAAAAAAAATGATTTTATCATTAAAAAATTGTTTTTTCGATTTGATATATTTATATATGTAAAAAACAAATAAAATAAAAACATTTACTTATTTTTATGAATGATATTATTTCATTTAATTGCATGTTTTCTAAAAAAAAAATAGTGTTTTTTTTTATATATAATTCCTTTTGAGCTTTCATGCTTTTCATTTGTCCCAAAATCATCAAATATCATTTGAACAATTAAAATTCATTTTTTATGCTTGTTTTTGAATTATTCTTTTGGCCAATCATAATTTTTAATATCATGATTTACATTGATTGTAATTAATTTATCCGATTTTTCTTTTAATAGATTTCATTAGTGTCGAAGACCTCAGATTTCTTGTTTTAAATTTGCAATTTCTAAGATTAATTTATTTTTTAACATGAAATTATACTCATTAGACCTTTTTATAAAAAGAAATTTTTTTTGCGATAAAGTATACTTTTTAGCGATAATGATCACTTTTTCATAAAAATGAACTTTTTCACAAAAACGCAAAGCAATTAGAATTATTATTTAAAACCAATGTTATATGATTCTAGACAAGCATATAATATATTTTAGTTGTTATAAATTATGTTTTATCAGTTTATTTTTAAGATATATAGATTCATTTGTTTAAGTGAAAAAGTTCTTTTTTTATGAAAAAGTAGACATTATCGCTAAAAAGTATACTTTATCGCAAAAAAAAAATTTTTTTTATAAAAAGGTCTATTATTTCTTTTGTATTCAATGATTTACAAATATTTTCATTTTTTTGGAAATATCTTTATTTGCAATCTATAAAAATTTAATATTTTCTCAAATATAATTAGATATTTGTGTATATAAAATTTTAGTAAAATAAAAATATACGATAAGTCCAGGAATGAAAGATTTTTTGCATTCTCAAAACATCACATCACCAATGATTTCATAAAAATGGTTTTTTCTTAATAAAAAAAGATTTTTGATCATTTTGAGCTCTTTTTTCTAATATTGTAGTTAACTATAATAGATATTTTTTTAAAATTAATGTTGTATTGAGCGTTTTAGAAAATAGTAATATTTTTTCATTTCTCTTAAATTTAGTTATAATTTATTTTTTTCATATTAATATATTTATACAAATTTTAAATTTATATAAAATTTAATTTTTTTATTTAATATAATAAGATATTTTCTTTTTTACATTTTTCACGAATTCTCACAAAAGTTAGTTTCCATACCTCTAAAAATTCACAATTTTTATTTTTTTATTTAAAAAAAACGAAATGTGAAGTGAAAAAAGTGGAAAAATTTATCATCTCCCATAAAGCTATATCTAACATTTATTTAAAAAAATCATATAATAAACCACTATTTCCAGCAAAATGATTCATTTTGAAAATGTATAAAGCTTATTTTTTTATTATTTTTCTGTTGATTTAAAACTCGAGTTTTTCGGGTAAAAAAGTGAAAATTTACCCGAGTAAAAAAATGTGAACTAAAAAAAATAAACGTTAGAGTAAAATCTTTTTCTCGAAAAAAGTTCGAGGAATAATTTCGAGGAAGACCGTTTAATTATCCGAGTTTACCCGGGACTCCCGAAAGGCATACCTGTTTGCCAGGAGTTAGAAGAGATCAAAGTTTTGATGACATGTGATATAAATTACATTTTTTACTTATTAAAAATCATTATAAAAGGCAATTAATTGATATAATTTTAGATTTAAACTCCTTATGATCAACCAAATATTCAATTTTATTCTATAAAACCCTCAAAAAAATTATTAATAAATGAAAGATATTTTCAAAGATTTATTGTTTCTCCTCATAAAAAACAAAAATTGAAGAAAAATAACCATAAACATCTATTAAGAAATGGTTAAACAATCAATAGGCTTGTTTATGGTTAATAGATTATCAATGCAAAATAAATTAACTCAGATAATCGATAATAAAATGCTATCGATTGGAACTTTTAATTGATGAATTCGATTATCAAGTATGAAATGTGATACAAAAAAAATAATCTTTTGATATCGAATCTTGATTAATCGAAATTAATACCTGAAAAAACCATTAAAAATAGTATTTTAATGGCATAAAATAAATATATTCTAACTTATTATGTAAAAGAATCTGCTTTTATTAAATTTTATAACAGATATGTGAAGTAATCAGTTAAAAAAGTTTATAAATTTTAATACGTTAAAATTTTTTCAATATTGATAATCGATCTTTTATTTTTATTCATTATTGATATCAGAGATAAAATTTTTGATTTGATATTGATATCAGAAAAATGGATCAATTATCGATATCGAAAATCGAGACTTAACAAGCCTAATAATCAAAAGTAAGCAAACATTTATTACTTTTTTTTTAAATACCTTTAACTGTTAAAATTTCATTTATTGTAATATATAAATAAATAATTCCTAACAAATTTCATATTTTAAGGTGGTTTTATGAAAAAAAAATCACAAAAAAACTTTGCTCATTCCTTTTCAATTAAAAAACAAACTTGATATATATCAACAAAACAATAAGGAAAATAAATAACTAATGATAAAGACTATTATTCCTTTTTTATGATTTTTACATGAAATTATATCTTTTATTAATTAGTCAACATTTATTAAAACAAAATATAAAAATCAAATAATGAGAACTTATACATCAATAAAATATCAGCGATTTTAAAAATCATCATTTAAATTAATATAATATTTTTATAATATGCAAATTCATTCATCAAATATATTTAAAAATTCACTATAATTACTTGCATCCCGTGTAAAATAAATTAATAGAAGTGCTTCTGGAATCATTGTTTTTTTATTGAGAAGGTACCCGTTTATTATTTGTGAGAAGTGCTTCCCCAGAAAAAGTTGATGAATTCTGTTTAAACGCATGAAAATGTCAGATTCCACTTTTTGCCAAAATATAGGCCAATTTTTTTTAATATTCTAAAATTTAATTTTTATCTTCTTTTTTCTATTAGTAAAAATACTTTTCTTTTCAGTAATCAAGCTATTTATCAAAGTTATCCTATATACAATACTATATTTGATATCAAAGTTCGATCAATAATCAAGATTTTCATATTAAATCAGATTAAATTAAATAGTCCGATATATCTCGCTTTGAATCAAAAAAATCCAAGAATTTCTTCGTTATCGCCATTTAAAAAGAATACTAACAGTAAAAGATAGTTTTCCTTTGCAATTATATTTTTTTTTATATTTCAAATTGCATCAAAGTAAAAGTTTTTTGAAAATTCATGATTTCTTGAATAAAAATACTTTTATTGATAAAGCTTTTTTTGAGAAATAGCTCAATTTTCAATCTATTTGCTTAAAATGTAACATTTTTTGAAATAATCAAAATTTTGTTGCAATATGCATATTGGAATAGCAATTAGCATTTTTCTCTAGTATATAAAAGTTTTGGAATAGAAAATGGCTTATTATTCTGAAATATCAAGATATTATTTAATATCATTTAAGAAATGAAATATGATTTACTCTAATAATGATTATATTTAACTTACAAATAAGAAAACTAAACTGATTTATTTTTTTAAAAATCGATACAGCATCATAACGAGATAAATATTATTAATTGTATATGAAAAAGTGTTGTATCAGGGAAAAAATAAATTAATCATTGAACCATATACATTTTAATTTATTTTTTATGCATTTGATATTATTTTAGTCGATATTATTATATATTTTACAAAAATTGATCAACTCGATGTCATTTTAGTTGGTTATTTATGAATTTATGACTTAACTAGGAAGAACATTTAATTTAAGTTTGTAAAATCTTCTAGATCTCTACAATTTTTAACTTTTTAATGCAATTTGTTTTTGAAAGTTTTGTCTCATAAAAAATTTTCCGAAATAATTTTGCGGTTTCTAAACGTACTAGATTTGTACCTTAAATTAAAATTTTTTTTCCTCTAAAATTTTTTTTTTTTGAATAACTTTTTGAACTATTTTTTCAAAGCTACCAAGCTAAAAATTCTCAAAAAATTGATAGATAATTTACGCCTTGGTCTAAAAAAAATTCGCCTGGTCTAAATAGTTTTACATTTTGGTCCAAAAAAACCGACGCATCAAAATCAACTTTTTGAGGGGAAAAATTAGATTTTCGTTGAAGTAAGCTAAATGAAAAGCACATCCAACAATATATATTAATATAAGTTGATACCATCTAATTTTTTCATATGTCTTAAAATCAACAAATTAAATTTGATCACAAGATTAAGGAATTTGAGTTAAATTCATAAAATGATAGAGGAACATCTAATATTCATAATCCCAGAATTTGAGTTTCTAAAATTGATTAAATTGATGAAAATAAAGGCAAAATGAAGTAAAAAAGTTATATAACATTTTGGTAACGATCATGTTTTGAATATCTGAAAAAAGTATTATCGGCAAAATGATATCACTTATGATATGTTTCATAGAAAATATTTGAAATAAACATTTAACTTTTCCTTTCAAAAGTGAAAAACTCACAGTCAAAGGTGAAAACATTGGTATTTTGAATGATGAAGGAAAAGAGACAGGAAAAAAAAAAGAAGCGTTAGAATTAGATTCAATTCAAAGTTTAAGCACCAAACAATTAATAAAATATGATGTTCCTAATGTTAAAGAAAGAATAAGTGAGCATACAATAACAGCATTTAATAGAGTTATTGAACATGAAATGAAAAGTATGTCAATTACCAATTATTTCATAAATTTAAATGACTAATTGTGTAATTTGTTGGAATAATATTGTGATTTTTGAATTTAATGCAAATCCACAAATTGGCTTCATTTTTTGCTGTAAAATGCTTTGATTCATTTTCATATTCAATGAGGTCAAACAGATTGTTAGATCCTACTTATAAATCAGTCACTGCCAGATCACGAAAATGAATATCTTAAAAATTGAATTTGTCACCTCACTTTTTCGAAAGGTAGATTAGTTATAACAAATTTAAGAGAATACATTAATTAGTACATTAATTATCTATCGTTATGGCATAAATATTTTTTGCTATAATTGCATATTTATATATATATGAAATATAAAATAAAAAAAAAAAAAAAAATTATTTTTATTAATTAATATGTTGTGACTTTGACCTCTGATGGTATTGAGAGATTTTCTTGATCAATAGATGATGGAATTGATATTTGTGTTAATGATGAACATCCACAAAAAGCATAATTTCCAATTGAAGTTACAGATGATGGAATTGATATTTGTGTTAATGATGAGCATTCTCTGAAAGCAGAATCTCCAATTGAAGTTACAGATGATGGAATTGATATTTGTGTTAATGATGAACATCCATCGAAAGCATAGTTTCCAATTGAAGTTACAGATGATGGAATTGATATTTGTGTTAATGATGAACACTCTCTGAAAGCAGAATCTCCAATTGAAGTTACAGATGATGGAATTGATATTTGTGTTAATGATGAACATCTACTGAAAGCATAATCTCCAATTGAAGTCACAGATGATGGAATTGATATTTGCGTTAATGATGAACATCCATCGAAAGCAGAAAATCCAATTGAAGTTACAGATGATGGAATTGATATTTGTGTTAATGATGAACATCTACTGAAAGCAGAATCTCCAATTGAAGTTACAGATGATGGAATTGATATTTGTGTTAATGATGAACATTCTCTGAAAGCAGAATCTCCAATTGAAGTTACAGATGATGGAATTGATATTTGTGTTAATGATGAGCATCCAAAGAAAGCATAGTTTCCAATTGAAGTTACAGATGATGGAATTGATATTTGTGTTAATGATGAGCATCCAAAGAAAGCATAGTTTCCAATTGAAGTTACAGATGATGGAATTGATATTTGTGTTAATGATGAGCATCCTCTGAAAGCAGAATCTCTAATAGAAGTTACAGATGGTGGAATTGATATTTGTGTTAATGATGAGCATCCAAAGAAAGCAGAATCTCCAATTGAAGTTACAGATGATGGAATTGATATTTGTGTTAATGATAAACATCCATCGAAAGCATATCTTCCAATTGAAGTCACAGATGATGGAATTGATATTTGTGTTAATGATGAACAAACTCTGAAAGCAGAATCTCCAATTGAAGTTACAGATGATGGAATTGATATTTGTGTTAATGATAAACATCCAAAGAAAGCATAGTTTCCAATTGAAGTCACAGATGATGGAATTGATATTTGTGTTAATGATGAGCATTCTCTGAAAGCAGAATCTCCAATTGAAGTCACAGATGATGGAATTGATATTTGTGTTAATGATGAACATCCAAAGAAAGCATAGTTTCCAATTGAAGTTACAGATGATGAAATTGATATTTGTGTTAATGATAAACATCCAAAGAAAGCATAGTTTCCAATTGAAGTTACAGATGATGGAATTGATATTTGTGTTAATGATGAGCATTCTCTGAAAGCAGAATCTCCAATTGAAGTCACAGATGATGGAATTGATATTTGTGTTAATGATGAGCATCCAAAGAAAGCAGAATCTCCAATCAAAGTCACAGATGATGGAATTGATATTTGCGTTAAATTGGTATTTCCATCGAAAAAAACATTGGATATTTCATTTTCTTTTAATAATAAAAAATAAATAACTTCAGCGTCATTATTTCTGGAGGCTTTTTGTAACGCTGTCTCATAAAAAAAAAAAAAAAAAGAAACATTGAAAAAAATTGATGTTGATGAATGTTATAAAAATATTCAATATTTGAAATATCATAAAATATACACTTATCGAACACAATTAAAATGTTTTATGATGTTATCTTATTGAATTGTGGTCGCTGAAATTAGTTCTTCATCAAAATATTTGTGATTTAAATAATTTTCATTCTGATTCCTTCTTCTTTCTCTTTCAATAAAAGGTTGAAAAGTTCGTTATATTTATAGAGGTGCAAATAGAAGAATCCATGCTCTTTGATGGTTTCTGTCTCTAAATAATAGTAATTATGATATTTTATGCAATTACAGGTAATCGTTTCGTTTCGTTTTGGATCTTTTTCTTCTTGAAACAGAAAATTATTTTGAATGTAGTCAGCGAAATCATTGTGATGACATTTAATTGATTCAGTAAGGCATCTCAAATATTCATGATTTGGTCTATTGAATTCTATTTCACTTTTATTTTCGAATTTTGGTTGAAGAACGTGGTGTGTTTCAAGCATATGAATCAATTCTGCACTGTTTGAATGAATCACATAAAGCCATAGTGATGCTGCCAATTCAACTCCTTTCATCATCAAATATTGAAAAATTTGAATCGATCCAAAGAAAGCTGAATATTCAATCAGTGTCGTATCTTTTCGCTCGAGTATGAATGAATTGGTCTCATAAATTGATGGTGTAATTTGGCTTGAAAGAGGATAGTTACTCCGAGTCACATATGAAATGAATTCTTCAACTGAATCGTTTCGTATCATTGAGCAAATGTGCGAGTCATTCTCGCCTTCTTCGCGTTTCATGTCATAGTTATCAAAAATATTTGATGACTTATTTAAAAGTTCGTTTTTAACCGTTTTCATTTTCTCTTCTCCTAAAAATTGTTCAAGCTCTGGATAGAAAAAGTGACAGTAACGGTTACCGTTAGCTTCGTATTTGTTCATCATCACTTCACAAATCTTATCGGTCATTCTTATGACATCATTCGACAATAGAAAATGAACGAGTAATTTGTTGTCTTCAAAAATATAGAAGATTTCCTCATTTGACAAGGTCTGTTTGATTTGGTCTTTATAGTGAAGAAGAAGTTGTTTAGTTCTGGCGATGAAAGCTGTATCACGGTGATGATAGAAACTGATATTTTGGATGATTCGCAAAAATTCTTTCATGTCTTCACAATATCCATTTTTGTCTTGCTCATTGAGAATTGCTGATAATCTTTCAAAACATTTTTCATTCGTTGTGTCGTCGAAATTCTCATCTGAATTTGCTAGAAATCCGAGAATAGCAGCGTAAAGCTTTTTCTTATCAACGATATAGCTTTCCATTATTGGTTGAGTGGAAAAAAAAGTAATTTTTATAATTTTATTGAAAAAGTTTAAAATTTTGCGTAGACACTTTTTCAATAATATTTCTTATCATTTAAAAAGTTGCACCGTAAGGAAGTTTTGTTTATATTTTTCGCAAAAAGTTTAAAATTTTCATATTTGAATTAGTTATATGAAACTCTCAAAAAATATAATCATTAATTGAGATTTAAAAGAGGTATTCATGTATTGAAAAAAAAGCTATGCTTATTTTAATAGTTATCTCTTTATTTGACAAGTGTCCCGAAAAAATCAAGTGATGAAAATGCAATGTTACTATTACCACCAGATGTGTTGCCCGTTGATCTAAGTCTGACATATCGGTAGCTCTCGTTTGGTGATAAGCGAGTTCCAATTTCAAATGTGTCACTTTGGTTTCGTTTTGAGATGCTCGTAACATTCTGCCGCGTGTCAATCGTTCGCCAGTCGTTCTCATTCCCTGTGTTCGAAACTTCAATGCACCAGTTCACTGGGTATTGTTGATCACCATCACTGTGGTTGCTCGGTGTCTTGATTGAATAATGCGTTGGCCGAATCTTCTTGTCTTTGAAGTCAATCTGGAGCCAGTCAAATTTAGAATCAGAATGGAAGAATTCGTCACTGTCAAAGTCGACTGCATATTTGGCATAATGCGGATTTTCTGTTGAAGAAGCAGTGACAGAGACGATTCCTTCATCTGAAATGTTAGTCTGGCGGTTTCCACGCAAGTGGCTGATGATGCCTGCGAAACGATGTGATGTGTCTCCATCGTATTCAAATGTGTTTTGATCTTTGCGAGTTGTGAAGAAGCACTCGCAAAGATTCTTCCAAATCGTGCCTGTCATCTTCGTGTAATCAAATGTTGAAAGGAATTCTCTGAATTTGTTTTCACTCAATTTTGTGAGATCAACCGTTTCATACAATTCATTATCTGAAAGTTCTTGGTCGTCTCCCATACATGAAACAAGTTCGTTGATCATACCAATCAGCAAAATATATGGATATTTTATTTGAAAATGACGTAAATCAATAAGGGGAGCATTTATTTGAAATAATTTTGCCGAGTTGAGTATGCTTTTGAAATATTTATACTGAATACTGGAAATGTCAAGCAAAAATCATAAAAATCAAAGAAGTATAATGGTGTATGGGCAAAATTCCAAGTGTAACTTCTAATTGCAAGTTTGTTTATCAATAATTATAATTTATGAACCTTTAATTTGGCACCAAAAGCAATAAAAGACACAGTCGAATTAAGTTATTGGCGAAATCTTATGAAAATGTCTGCATACTGAATTGATCCTTGATCAATTAATGAAAAATCAAAAATTTTAAAGCTTATTAGTCTAGAGTAAAACCCCCTACCAAATCTCTATATAAAGGAGTTAGAATCATAATATCATATATACATATAGATAAAATGTTCATTTGATAAAATAATTATTATTATTTAAAAAATATTTATTTTATATTTAGATATTAGTATTTAAAAATGAAATCTATTCAATTTTTTTATCGAAAAATTGAATAGAAAATGGTAGGTGGTTTTTCCACCAACGTACTTTTTGCCACCATTAAAGGCCAAAAATAGGTGAATAAAAATGGTAGGGGGGTTTTCCAGTAGACTAAATATTTTTTTTTTTTTAAATAAATTGAGAGAAAAAATAATGTGCTGACATTTGAATTTAAGTTTATTTAAAAATATTAATCAAAAAGATTTTTTATTCAAATTTATAAAACAATCATTTTAAAACTTTTTCAATTTTGAAAAATTGTAAACTAATCAAAATATGACAAAATTAAATTTCTTTTTATACTTGAAATTATTAGATAAAAATTTAATATTTTTAAATATATATATAAATATGAGTATTTATAAAATAATCTAATAATATAGAAAAAGTATTTTCCGAAAAAATAGAGTTTGGGTACCTTTATGAAATTTTATGGTAATTTTTGATTGTTAAAAAAGTGAAACAACTCTATCTATTGAAGCACAAATAAAAAAATATACTAAGCTTGTAAAATATACCCAAATGTAAAAAAAAGACCTGGTCTTGGTGATTCTTTCTGATCTTTTGGTGATTTTAATAAATCTTTTAAAAAGTTATTTCTTATGAATTATTAAATAAAATGATTAAATGATATTTGATTAAATAATAATTCAATTTACGAATCAACATTCAATAAATTCAATGAATTTATTTAATTGCTCGGCTATATATATTCATAAAAATATAAATATTATTAATATTTTAAATACATTTTATATCGGTATATATTTAAAATATAAATGAAAAAAATTTATTTTCAATTGAAAAAATGCTTTTATTGATTTTATTAGAGCTCGGAGAAAAAGGGATTTCCTTTTTGAAAATAAAGAATTATATTTATAAAACATATTTATTTTGATGTGTATAAGTTATATCTGAAAGCATACACTTTTTCGAAAAAAAATTGTTTTTTAAAAAAAAAGTGACTTTTTTATAAAAAGGTTTATTTTTGAATATTTTTTTTTTATAAAAAAAAAGCTTCTTTGCGAAAAGTTTTTGTGTGTGCAAAAAGTAAAATCATATCAATAAGTTTCGATCATTTCAAATAAAAAATTTAATTAAAATCATAAATTCCTTTCGAAATATAAATTGATAGAAAAAATTTAGTTAACAAGAATTTCAAAGAATTATTTAATAAAAACATATATTTAGATATTATTCAAATCATAAAGAATGATATTTGATGTATGAATTATAAAGTACTCGTAATCATTGCTTATGATCAAACTATATTCAAAATTTGAAGCATTCTAATGATATAGAAAATATCATTTGCTTCATTAAGCTGTGAGGCACTTTCCAATCTTGTTAAATGATGCTTTTGATGCAGACAGTTTAAATCTGGAATGAAAATAATAGTTTTGTCCTCAAAATGTAGTTTTTTCCACCAATTATAACGTTTTTTTTTTTTTTTTTTTTTTTTTTTTTAATATGAATAAATAACGTATTCAAAAATCAAAATCAAATAATATATTTATAAGATCTTGTTTTTTTTAAAAGAAAATCTATATTAAAAAAAATTGTTCATATAAAAAAGACTTGGTGTTTTGAAAAAAGAAAATTATTTCGCAAAAAAAAGATCATTTTAAGAAGTATTTTTCATTTTAAAAAGAAAACAAATTTTTTAAACGAAAAAATTATTTCACAAAAAAATGTTTTTACAGACAAACATTTTTCTTTTCGAAAAAAAATGGATTTTTAAAACATATGGATCTTAATGATATGAAAAAGTTTTGTAAATATGGAAATTCCTTTTTCGCCGATCTCTAATATATATTTATATCTTATTTTTTTTTTTTTTTTATTTTATATATGATATTTTGAAAGCTTTACAAATCACCATCGCCAAAAAAACCGTTTTGGTGATCTCCAAAATATATGTAAACCATTCAAAATTGAATGCTGTCTCCAAAAGCCCAAGACCTGGGCTTTTGGTGAAATCGGTTATTTGGCTTTTCATCGCCAATATAAATGAGCTTTTTATTATTATTTTATATGATATATTATACAAATCATACAATTATTTTGTAATATTCAAAAAATAACATTTTTTTACTGAGAAAATCTTATCGATTATTAATATGACTTTTGATAAAACTCATTTAATTCCTCTTTCAAATAATTCAATGGTTTATGACAATAATAAATATTAATTAAATTTATTTGACAATAATATGGTTACATTTGGTGATTTTTAAAACCCAAAAAACGTTTATTTCACCAAATTTACAAGCTTAAATATACATAGATATAAACCAATTATAAATATTTTATGAATCAACTATAAGAGTATCGCATGAGAAAAACTAAAATACAAAAATTTCATAATAAAAAAAAAAACTGCCCAAAATGATTTCAAAATTTTATCATTTCATTATGAGAATTATCTCAAATGTTATTTTTGTTGGGGATGAATCTGTTGGTAAACTCACCTTATTAGCCGAATATGAACACTCAAAACGTCCAGAATCAGAGTTTTTAGTGACATATAATGAGTGCACAATTTTCAGCGAAGCTGTAACGATTGATGAAAATAGCGTTTTTATGAATTTTATGTTAGCTAATCCGAGAAAATCGTATGATAAGTTAAGACCAAATATTTATACAATTGCAAATGTTATTGTAATTTGTTTTTCACTAATATCCAAATCTTCATTTAGAAATGTTAAGAAAAAATGGATTCGAGAAATAAAAAAATATTGTCCAGGTGTTCCATATATTTTAGTTGGGATGAAAAGTGATTTAAGAGAAAAATCAGAAGAATCAATATCGAAAACCGAAGGTGAAAAATTGAAGGATTATATCCATTCTGAAGATTATATTGAATGTTCTGCTCGGGACATATCGACTATTTATATGGTTTATGAATCTGCGGCAAGAGTATCACTTGATAAATATAACAGCAAAAAAGAAAATGTAAAAAACGCAAACCCATGTTTAATCTTTTAAAGTCAAGCTCAATTAAAAATGGGGATAGAGCAATAGTCATATTATAAACATGAAATTATTTAAATAATTAAATAATGAATATTTTTTTTTATTTGGTTATTATAAAATTTTCGGCTCCAATAACATTAAAATCAAAATGTTTAGGACTACTTTTTAAAAAGCATCAAAGTCAAAACTCTGACAATCTACAAATTGTCCAAACTTGACAGAGATGAAGAAAATTAGGAATAACCAAAAGCTTTCTCGCTGATTATTCTCAACCAAATAATATATTAAATTTTCTTGATAAGTTTTATTTATTAAAAAAAAAAAAAATAAAAATAAAAAATAAAAATAATTTTATCGATAAAAATTCAATAGTTTATTTTATATCTTCTAATTTGATCCATTCTTCAAGATTCTCTTCAGTAGACTGTTCATATGATATTGATTCGTTTAAATGAGCCAAATCGAGTGCGTACTCCATTTCATCTTTTGTGTTAAAGTATTGTCTCATTGGAATAATTCTCCATTCATCATCGAAGAACTCTAATCTGAAGCAAGTTGCATAATAAGACGTCCACGAGTCAGCAAAGATTGTATTCCTAAACAACGACCTTTCGCTTGTATCATCGCAGTGAGAAATCACGAAGAATCCGTGTGGAAAGGCATTTATCAGGTAAGAGCTGGAGTAGACGTAGTAAGCGAGAACCGTGTTTTTGTTGATTTGATTCAAATTCAATGTAATAATTGAATTATAATTGACCTTGTCTAGTAAATATGAAATTGCATTTTCCTCTTCAATCTTCATCGGAATGTCATTGCATACTTCATGGCTGACCTTGTCATACGCAATGAAGCCTTGTTTCCATTGGTCAACATAAGCGCTCGATCCCGCGGTGTTCGTTGTTGATCCACCGACGTAAAAACGTAAGTTTGAGTTGACATCAAGGTTATAATTACGTAGCAATTTAGTTAAAGATACTTGTTTATAAAGTGGCAAAACATGGGTTCTCAAAAAGTGGGTGTTTTCAAGGGATTTAATTGATTGAACTTTTTCAATGATTTTGTTATCAAATTCAGTCTCATAAAATACTTTATCTGCGTAATCAAGATTAGAATTATCTTCGATATTCGATTTGTCAAAGGTTAAGGTTTCGTGTTCTTCGAGAAATTGATTGAATTGATATTTGTTTGTAGACATTGAATTCATTTGAATGAACAAATAAAATGGAACTAGATATTTTGTGTTCGGACTGACATCTACATCAATTGTTTTAATAAGACGAATGGATCTATCGTTGATCTTGGATTTGATGAAGCATTTGTTGTCGAAATGTGCGAATTCGCCACTTTTTTCATTCGCAAAATTTAATGATATCGTTCCGGAGTAATTCGAAACATCTAGAACAAATAAGAGGTATTTCCCACTTAATCTGGGAATGGAAAGTGAGTGAACTTGAGTGGGTCCTGTTGGTCCAAGGAAGTATCTATCTATTGAACTTCGGCCAACTGATTCCCATGAATTATCTTTGGTTAAATGGTAAAAGTACCCAATTTGACTGTTTGTTTTGTCATCTGGATTAGGAAATACTTGAATGAGTTCAACTTCAACTGGTTGATCTTGATAATCATGATACGGAGAAAATGAGGCATAAACATGAATTAATGAATTCGGATTTAGGGATGGTCTGGTTCCAACTGGGCGTTTAATATGAGGTAAATAAGTAAATATTAATGTTAATTTTGAATTGGTGGAAATTGGTGATTTAATTGGATATTTATTTTGAACACTAGTTCCAGGAGATCTCATAATTTCATTTCCTGGTGATGTTGAAATAAATTGATTGAAATCAACAGTAACATGTCCAATATAATAATCGTCTGATTTCATTGCTCGAATTCCATATAAGAAAAATCGTAGTCTGATTAATTTAAAAAAATCAACATTGAATTCGCAATCCCAATTTGTATTTGTAGATTTTTTTTTACTTTTAAAAGAGCCATAAAAAAATCGATATGAGGAATACGAGAAGCATGAAACAAGCGTTTTTCTTAAATGGTTATTAAAAATAGGAAGATCTTGAGCTTCAAGAACTCGAACATTAATCATTCTTCTAATTGAAATTTATGAAAAGGTTGTTTATTTTGAATTGAAATTTTCAATTAATAAGATTTTGAATAAATTCAAAATATGGTTGAAGAACCACAATTTTTTGATAATTACATTCAATTTCTGTTAGTTTAAATAAAATCATTATTTAATATATATTTGTTCTAATATTGAATCAAGAGCAAATGTAAAAATTTTTTTGTTAAATAGTTTACAATTATTTAAATGGCTATTTAAATGGTTTACAAATAAATTAAATATGTATATCAACGGCTTATATCAAATTAATGCTGAAAGCAAAAACTTGATTCGATGAATAAAGCGAAGCACAAAAAAAAACTGTTCTATTTAGTGAATGAAAATGGGGAAAAACGGTGAATTTATTGATTACAATATTAGAGAAAAAAAAAAATATTTTTTGGAATTCGATCAAAAACCAATCCAAAGTATACTTTAAAAAGTGCATTTAATAATATGGGAATTATTATATTTTTTTGGTTTATATTTGATTCAAAACTTAAATATATATAACAAATTACTTTCTTATTTTCATCGATTGAGAAAATCTTTATTCTATTTCACAAATTGAGTAGATTAAACATTCATATAATGATACAAATTTCAGATCCATCATCTGTAGATTTTCTTTAATTAATTATATTTGATTTTTAACCCAAATCAGCCAAAATTTTGAATATACAAAATAAAACAAAGATTATTATATATTTATGAAGCAAGTTTATCATTCATAAATCAAACCAACAAAATCTAAATAATGACACTTTTTTATGAACAAAAGTCGATATTAATATAGCAAAACTTCTGAACTCATATAAAAAAATCGATATATAAGCAGTTATAATTTGTTCATGATTAATTTCGCCATTCCGTAATGTTATTCATCCGCATTAAAAAGAATCATTATATTATTAACTTAATACGTTTACTTTTTTGTTAAATAAGTCAAAATTTATATATATATATAAAAATATTTATTGGTTAGGTTATGATGAGAATATATTTCAAAATGTATTTAAATTAATATTAGCATTAGAATAATTAATATTTTTATTAGTTAATATAATTAGAAATGTTAAAAATAAATTAATTTTATTATTTAATAAATCATTGTAAAAGATATGCATGTTTTTTTCTTAAAATTTTGAGGTAAGGTAAAAGTTCATCTATTCAGAAATATGATTATTTTTTGGGGTTTTCATTTTTTATAAGTAAAATATTATTCAAATAAACGTCCCAAATAAAAAAGTTGAGTATTACTTTATCATATATTCAATAAATGAAGAAGAAGAAACTGCAAATATAATTGGATTCAACCCACAAATACAAAGCGAAGTTATTATTCCACAATTCATCATCAATGAATCAAAATAGTACATTGTGATCAATATTTTTCAAAAAGCATTCTATGGTTCATCAATAAAATCACTTAAATTTGATCCAAATTCTAAACTCCAAGTCATTTGTAAAGAAGCATTTCTACGATCTTCAATTGAGGCGATTTCATTTCCATCCCAACTAGTAAATCTCAAAAAAGGATGGTGCAGATGGGCATATAACATAACCAAAGTCAGAGTAAATCCAGAAAATCAACGTTTCAAATCATTCGATGACAAATTCATTCTGAAAAAATCGTCAATTGGACAAGCAGAATATGATTCTCTTATTTTCTGTGTCAGAGATATCGAAGCCTTCACTGTTCAGACATTTATTAAGCGCATCTCATCATTTGCATTTGAAGGATGTAGCCTTCTCAAAAACATTGATATTCCAGATGATTCTAAACTTCAATCAATTGGCAGAGAAGCTTTTTCAGAAACATCAATTGAAAGCATCACATTTCCATCAAATCTAATCGAGCTACAATATGGATCGTGTAAAAATGTAAGAAAATTAAATGATATTAAAATAAGCCCAAATAATCCAAGATACTAAGTTTATGAAGATGAATTCATCATTTGGAAATCATCAATTGAGCATGAAAGTTATGACTGTCTTGTTTTTTGTGTTCGAAACATTGAAGCAGTAACTGTTCCCAACTTTATTGAGCATTTTTGTTCATTTGCTTTTGAAGAATGCTTTGATCTTAAAACAATCGAAATTCCAAATGATTCAAAGCTTAAAACAATCGGTGATTTTGCATTTAATAATGCATCAATTGAAAGAGTCGTTATTCCTTCACAAGCGGAGCAAATTGGTGAAGGTGCTTTTCATTCATGTTATCAACTACAAAGAATAGAAATTCCAACTGATTCAAAACTTAAAATAATCAATAAAAGAACATTTGTTAGAACATCGATTGAGAGCATTTTTATTCCATCACAAATCACTGTAATTAAAGAAGATGCATTTTCTTGTTGTAAGAAACATTGAAAGAATAGAAATTCAAAGTGATTCTAAGCTTCAGATCATTGAAGATGCATTCAATTCAACAAAAATTGAAAGTTTTTCAATTCCATCAAATCTAATTGAATTCAAAGATGGTTGGTGCTTTGGTCTAACCAAACTAAAGAAAATTGAAATAAGCCCAGATAATCAAAGATACAAAGTTTACGAAGATAAATTTATCATTGAGAAATCATCAATTGAGCATGAAAATTATGACTGTCTTGTTTTTTGTGTTCGAGACATCAAGACAGCTATGATTCCCAACTTTATTGAGCATTTTTGTTCATTTGCTTTTGAAGAATGCCTTGATCTTAAAACAATCGAAATTCCAAATGATTCAAAGCTTAAAACAATCGGTGATTTTGCATTTAATAATGCATCAATTGAAAGAGTCGTTATTCCTTCACGAGTGGAGCAAATTGGTGAAGGTGCTTTTCATTCATGTTATCAAGACAGCATATTTATTCGTTTGCATTTGAAGAATGTTTGAGTCTTGTAAAACTCGAAATTCCAGTTGATTCAAGACTTCAAACAATTGAAAGTTTCGCGTTTTGTGGAACATCATTCAAAAGTATTAAAATTCAATCACAAGTCAGAATAATTGGAGAATCAGCCTTCAAACAGTTGAAATAGCAAATGATTCCCAACTTCAAATAATTGAAAAAGATGCATTCAGAGGCACGTCAATTCAGGGCTTTATAATTCCATCTCAAGCCACTTCAATTGGAGACTGTGCATTTTCTTATTGTATGAAACTTCATATAATTGAAATAAATGACAATTCAAATATTAAACTACTTAATATAAATGTATTTGAAGGATCTGATTATGTGATCGTGATGATTCCATTACAATTCAGATATCTTTTCAATCAATAAAATTCGTGTAAAGATGTATTATTTATATTTATAAATAATATTAATCCACTTGTAGCGATGAGAAAAATAAAATATTTAAATTGTTATTAAAATTGCATCATTTAAAATTTATTAATTACCAACTAAAACATTAGTCCCATATAAAGTGTTTGGCTTTTAATTAGCTTTTAAAAGCATATGAATACGTAAAAAAAAATTGTCTTTTTGCGTTTTCACTTCACATTTGAAAAAATTGATAACGAAGAGACCGTTTAAAAGCTCTTCGTTATCAACGTTGTCAACGTTGAAATGATGTCAGCGTCAACGTGGCAAATGACATTGAGAATGATCGTCCAAAAATATGTCATTTTTTAACTTTTTTTAATATAAATCAACGAATTGAAGTCAAAGTTACACTTGAGTATTTTTACATGAAAATAGAATTGCTCATAATGAACAAATACTAATTAATTTTGAATTAAAATATTATTGCTTTTACGCTCTTTCATTATTCTTAAATTTTAATCATACTCTTGCTTTTGTAATTATTTAATTGTAAAAAAAACTGAATGGTGGAAAAAATTTATCAAAAAGTTAAAATTTTTAAATAGAAAAAAACTTTTTCATAATATAATGTGAATTAACGTTAGCTCGTTCGTTTTTTCAATGTTATCTGAACGTTGAGAGCTTCGTTGATGGTCGTTCATTTCGTTGGTCTTAACGGGCTCAACGTCGTTGATCGTTGACTGTCAATGAACGAGACATTATAAAATTCAACGAGCTCAACGTCAACGTTGAACATCCCTGGTTCAAATATTTTGTTATATTGATTTTCTATTATTACATTAATATAATTAAAAATGAAAAAGTATAATTGAAATTCAAAACTAATGATTTAGTAAGATTTGGTATCATTGAAACAGACAAACCAGATAGTATTGAATTTGAATTATTATTAGATGACAGCAACCATATTAGATTTAAGTACTTGGGACTAGATTCCAGTCTGGAATCTAGTTCATATATTTGTCTTCCAATAAATTTAGGGAAATAAACAGTTTATCAAGTTCGAAGTTTTTCATAGAATCATCTCTTTGGATAATTCTTATTATGCACCATAGGAAATTCCATTATGACGCAATAAACATCATTTTTGAAACATATGGATTTATCACAACACAAGAATTGAAAAGGATATAAAATGTCCAGTAGATAGAAAAGGAAAGAGGGCTTCTTTACTAGAAGGAATATACGCTGAAGTCAGTACATTATTTCCTGCTGTTGCAAAACAATTGAAGAGGAACTTTAAGATTTTGGATATCAGAAAAAGGTTTGTTATTGCTATTCAGAATCAGGTTCTTTTTCAAATGATTCGTTTTTAAAATGGGCATTTGAATATTTTTTTAATGAAGTTAAACAGAAAAAACAAAAATATTATTATGGTGGTGAATGCTTGTTAATTCTCGATTGATTTACTCCACATGAAAAATGACATCTTTCTTGAAGAATGCTCAAAACAAAGAATTATTCCATTCTTTTTGTCTCCACATTCAAGTGATCAGACTCAGCCTCTGGACGTCAGCATTTTTACCATGCATAAAGCAAAAATGAACAGAATGTCTGTTCCAGAGGTTTTGAACAAACAATCAGCACAATTAATTAAAATAATCGATTCTTTTAGCCAAGCAATCACAATCTCAAAAGTTATTGCTTCTTTTAGAGGAGCTGGTATTGTTTCTTCTTATACTACAGAAAATGGACTTGTTCTAAGAGTTGATCGTTCTCAACTTTGAAAATATTCAGTTTCACTTATTTTCTTTTTAATTTTTCCAAATGTGTACATGTGACGAGATTTCATTCATAATAGCCCCAAAATATGTTAGATTGGATTACTTCTTAGACACTTTAGATTTATTGTTTCATTTAATGTCTATAATATCTTAAAATCAAAATACTGTATTAAAAAAATGCATTGAGAGAGCATTTGTGTGTTTTCTTATTTAAGATAGAAGATTTTTAACTATATTTATTCATAAATACCCGTATTTTACACAATCTCAATGAGTTTGCGATAATTCAATACTTTATAAAAAAAATTGAATAGTTTTTTTTTTTTACATTTTTTTTTAATTCAAAAAGTTAAGCGACTATTTTTTTATGTACGTTTACGTTCGTTTATTTTTGAAAAAAGTTAAGTGAAAACTTTACAGGCTTCAAAATGACAAATAAAATTATATTTAGATATTTTAAGCTGCGCAATTAGAATACAATTCAAATAAACTTTAATCTTTAAGCTTTTTTATAGAAAAATAACAAATTGGAAATAATTCGAAAAATTAATATTTTTGGAAATCTTCTCTTATATTAGTAATTACGTATTTCCCTCTTGAATATATCTTAATGAGTATATACTTGATTTGTTGATGAAAGTTTCAACTAGTATTAAAGATACATTTTTTTCTCAAAAATTTGAATTCTTTTTTTTTTCTTAGTAGGAGCAAAGAAATCTTATTTTTAGAGCACACTTTTTTTATATACCATATTGCTGACAACAGTATGCCATTTTTTCTATCAGATATCACATTCAAAAAACATTGATTTTTTTTATTTTCTAAATTATCACTGATATAATTTTGCAATTGCAAAATTTAACTAGTAAAATTTCTTAATTAGATCACAATGAATAAGAAACAATGAATGAAAAAGATCATCATTATTTTTTTTTGTGAAAATAAAAACTTCGTCATTTTTTGTGTTTCTGCTCAAGATATGCAATAATCATAAAATTTATATGCTTTAATGATATAATTTAAGAAATTTATTTAAATTGGAACGATTTTTAATGTAAATTATTTAAATTTAATTTTTTTTGAAAGTAATTGGAATATTGCATTTATATAATTATATAACAATTTCTTTTGATTTCAATAATATCAAAATTATTCATTAATTATTATTCAATGATGAAATATTTTAATTTTATGATACATAGAAAAATTGAAAGCAAACGTATGTATAATCATTCAAATTTAAAATCTCAGCTCTCAAAATTGGTATGATAGTTTTTTTTTTGAATTGAAAATGTGGCGCTATTTTAACTAATTTCCTTGAAATTTAGCGCCAAATTTTGTTTTTTTTTTTTTTTTTTTTTTTTTTTTTTTGATTAAAGTCTATTTCAACAATTGCTTATGTCGAGTTTGAAAAGCTAATTTAAAAAAAAATGTTTAAAAAACTTAGGAAAAAAAAAAATAATCTTTAATCGAAAAGTTTTGTTTAGGAATTTATTTTTCTTGTGCATATATGTAAATATATTATAAAGAAATTATGCTTGTTCAAAAATCTGAAACTACATAATAGTTATTTTCCAAAAATATTTTGAAAAATCACCTGAGAAAATAGTAAGTGTTATATAATAGTTTTTTCAATGTCAAAAACAGTAAGAAATAAAATAAATAAAACAATAAGTAAATAAATAGATAAAAAAAAAAAAAAAAAGAAAATTATATTTGGCTATTTATTCTTGAAAATAACAAAAATAAATTGCGGCTTATAATGGAAGTCTTAGTTGTAGAACAAATTTTGTCGTAGGTAGTGAAAATTTTGCTAAATAACATGAGAATGTAAAAACGTGATAAAACCTCTCCTCAAATCGGTTAAGCGGGCCGAATGTAAGTGTATAAAAATAATTTTCGTGTGTGCTGGCTGAACTGAACATGTGAAGGTAGAAATGCGATGATTAAAAGATTTTAAGAATATGTAGAAATTATTTTGTAAAAAGGCGATTCATCTGTTGCGGAATTAGAAGAATTTGTTTGTAAGAGCATCTTAATTACTCAGAAAAGCGATTTGGTCGAATTCTGATCAGTTTTATATTGATTAGGACAATAATAAAAATATATAAATAAAGTTCTCAAATATTGAAAGCATTTTTGTAAATGAAATGAAGTATTGAATTATCGCAAACTCATTGAGATTGTGTAAAATACGGGTATTATGATTCATATAATAAAAATAGATCTCAATAAATGAATGACGTTCATGTACTGTTAAATCATGTTCAGATAAGCCTATCAATTCGATCGAAACAGATTATACTTAGTTCCAATTTGATTCTACTTAGTTCCATTGATAATTAATGAATTGGTTCTTGGGACCATCTGTTTATATTGAGTGAAATCTTTTGTTATTAAGTTTTAATAAATGCAAATTTGCATACCTTACATTAATCTCTTTATTCATAAAGCTTGCAAAAAAAGTCGAAGCTTTTCATTAGCCTTTTCTTTCCACCCAAAATAACCCTTACAACCGTAGTTTTGCCGAAAACACTCTATACAATAGCCGTATTTTATTTGGTCGATTTTGAATAGAAATATAATTATATTCTTTTGGATTCAATTAATATACTTACTTGCTAGTAATTTTTTATTAAATATTTGATAATAAATAAATGTTTAAGCATACCTCAAAGCGACCATTTAGAGGAACTTTCTATTCAAAGTTCCTCCATTGAGCAACATAACCTCTCAAAGTTCCTCCAAACGGTCGCTTTGAGGTATGCTTAATATGTTATTTGGTATCGCTTTAAAAAAATATTAATTATTAATATAAGTAATGAGGCGAGGATGATTTGAATAAATAATGTTATGCTGATGATGAATAAAATTTACTTATATAACTTCAAGGACAATCATATGAAAGTGGGATTAGTTTCTGTAATAAATTGGTTTATATATATAATATAAAGTATTCAAATCAGTTATTCAAAAAGTTTTAACCTGACCATTTTTTATTTGAAAAAGTTACCGTTTATTTTTTACGCCGTAATTTCAACTCCAAGCGCCGTATATCCAAAATTCACCACAAACTATTTAAAAATAGGTGATGTCTCTGTTGTTAACAAACATCAGAAGGGTTATAACCAAAATCAATTTTTTTTTTTTTTTTTTTTTTTTTTTTCTTATATTATTATATTTAACATCTATGATAAATATTAACTCATTAAAAATATAATAAACTTATAAACATAACAATACTTAATTATTCAAATCTAACAATTGAGATATATTAAATAATATGTTTAATAATTTAAATAAACTGAATTTGTTTAGATTTCTGAGATCTCAGTGAAAAAATTGAAAAATAATATCTTTTAACATAAATTAAAACGTAATAAAACCAAACTATTTTCTTCTAAAATGATAGCTCGTTATATATGTTATTATATATAAATATTAATGACGTAAAAATTTAATATTTTTAACATATGTTCCAAAGATAATTGCAAATCATTGTATTTTTTAACATTATCTACATTTTTCTCAAATAATAATTAATGAAAAACAAAAATAAAGAGTTTTAACGAATAAGTAATATATGAAAAATTGTTTTATTTTATTTATAATCAATCAATGTTATTTTAAAAGTTTTCATGAATATCCTCGCAATTCAATGAAAGCATTCAAAAAGTTATGAGATTCATTGATAATAATCATCCAAGATCTTATGTGTCAATTGGTCAGATTTTCACATATTTGTTTTATCTCCTAAGAATAAATTAAAGCACCATAAAATGAATAAGTCTCGAAGATGAATAAAGAAAATAAAATTGAGAGCATAACGATCATTTTAAAAATACTATTATCTTATAAAAAAATTAGTAAAAGTATATTTTTATCTTTAATATAATATTATAAATATCACATTTAAATAATAACTAATTAAAAATTCATATAAATAGCAAAATAGTATAAAAATAATTGTTTTTAGAAAAATACGTTTTTTTGAAACTTTTGTGTTTAATCACGTTTATAAATAATTAAAGAATAAGAAAAAATATCAATTAATAAGACAATAATTTATGTTCATTAGCGCCAATTCTTAATGATGGAAAGTATTGTCCAATTCTGCGAGATGTTTAGTACAAAGATCTTTGAGATCAACATTTCCAAACTTGGAAGCATCGAGTTCTGGGAAACGTTCAGCTAATAAAGCTTGGAACGTGGTTCCTTTATTGGCTAATTCGAGGGTTTGTTTCCAGTAATCAACAACATCTTCTAAGTATTCTGGAATCCAGAAAGCACGTGAACCTGCATCATAGATTGTACAACGCTCAAGTGGGTAAGTTGGCTTTTCATATTGAGATTGGACAAATTCTGGGGCCATCAAAGATCCACCACGAACCAAATCAGTTCCTGTAAAGCGGATGGTAAGTTTTGAATTGGCATCTGGAACTTCGAAACGTCCTTCTAAATAAATAACGAATGTTTGCTTATATTCTGGGAAAAGTTGGCGGCATTTCTTATCGAGTTCTGTGAAAATAACTTCAGATTGTTTACCACCATATGTGAAGAAAACAATGTTTGAGAGCTGTGTCTTTTGCTTTTGGGCAACATCTAAGACTTGGTTTAATCCGTATCTAAGACTGGTTCCTGTAGCAACAACATCACCTAAAACGATTGAAGCGCGTGATGGGAAGTAAACTTTCTTGTAAGAATTTTCTTCGATGTGCCAGTTTTCTGGGTTATTGTCGTCACGAGCACGTTGAGCACTAATAAAGCTAGTATTATGTCTCCACCAGCCCAAACCATTAGCCAATGCGTCACGAAGGCCAAAGTTGAGTGCACCACGGAGGATGTTAAGGACGACAGTTTCGCGTTCGACAAGTCCAAAATCATAATTCTTGAAAATAGCACTACATGCTTCACACAAACGAGTGGTGTAACGTGTACCTGCAACATTAGGGTCATTGCATATAGAACGGCTTTGTGGTGTGCTAGCAATGAATCTGTGAACGTGTGGATTAGCTTCGCCACTTTGGGAGTAGATCTCATAGATTGAAAGATCCTTTACATTAACAACTTGTTTTAATATTTCTGCCATGCTGGAAGATGAAAAGTATAAAAATGATTATGGACACAATATTTCACAATTTCTCTATTTATCAATATGCATTCAATTTTTCGGATTTATACCATTGAAAAAGTTAGTTAACAACTACTTACAATTTACAACTTTTTGCTAACTATTTAGAAATTTGAATTTATTTTTTATTTATCTTTGAAGCTTCTTTACTCTCAAATATAAATAAGTAACTTCAAAAAAAAATATGATTAATATATTTTTGGATGATTATAAATATATTTTTATCATAATTTAACATTCATCATGCTCATTTTGTCTAGTTTTCAGAATTTTATTTTTTGTTTTGCTTCTCAACGGTTGTACCAAAATTTGAGGGCAATTCAAATATTTGAAAATACTTTCAAATATTCTATTCCTATTCAAAATATATAATTTTATAAAATTGTTTTGTATTGATATAATGTATCCATGTATTATGTTAAATAGAGTTATTTCGCATATTTCTTAATCACCTTATTAGTGCAATACAAATTAAAAAATGATTGAAAATTTTTTGAAGATTTTCACTTTGAAATATTGAATGAAATTGTATTATCGTTTTTTATTTTCTTTCAAAAAATATAAGAAAAATTTTGGCCTTGATCTC
Organism: Tritrichomonas musculus; assembly: GCA_039105265.1. NCBI lineage: Eukaryota > Parabasalia > Tritrichomonadida > Tritrichomonadidae > Tritrichomonas > Tritrichomonas musculus. The sequence goes on along the minus strand of JAPFFF010000072.1, from coordinate 75,497 downwards.
ACAAATTTTGGTACATCTTCTGAGAACTAGTTTACATATTTTGTAAAATTAAAAAAATAGCATAAAAATCATTTTAATTTCATAAAAAGTTATATACTCTAATAATATTAATTCAGAAACCAAGTAAATTCAATTATTATGAAGAAATTTAGAAAAAATCACATAAATTTTTTGAGAAGGGTCTCAGAAAATTGAAAGTAAATCTACGGAAATAAACATTGAAAATATAAATATATAAAAACAATTACGTTGTTTAACTCTCAAATTTGATAGACAATTCAATTTTCAATAGATATGGGATGGATTGGTTTTATAAAAAACAATTTTTTCTATTAAATTTATTTGAAATTAATATCATTTTTATCAAGAGGACTCTGAAAAAATGGGCATTTTTAGAAAGGAACTCGGATATGCTTTTATCATCATGATTGGATCATTAACATATGGTGATGTTTCAGTTTATACTTCCCCAACATCCAATGATATCAGAACTAAACACCACTTATCAGACACTAGTGCAGAATGGACATTCTACTGCTCAATTCCATTCTTATTTGGTATAGTTGGTTCATTAATTACTAAATATATTTTACTTGGATTTAAAGGCAGAAGAAAGCTTACTGTATTCGTTGTAGATATTATCGGAACAGCTGCATGGCTCTTAAACTGCTTAACAAAAGTACATATTGCTGCTGGAATCGTTTCACGTGCTTTATGCGGAGTTGCAATGGGCGCTTACATGACTATTAACCCAATGTATCTTGTTGAAATTGCACCAGAAGGATTTTCAGGCGTTTTTGGTGCAATAAACCAATTTGGCGTTTGCATAGGAAACATCTTGTTCTCAATCCTAGGCGTATACCTTGATTATATGGAATTAAACTATGTCGGTGCTGCAATCTGCGCCTTACAAGGATTCTTAATTTGGATTTGCCCAGAATCACCAGAATCTAAAAATGGGACTGTTGATGAAGTTCCACTTTTATCAGTTTTCAAGCCACAATACGCGAAAGGTCTTTTTATCGGAATTACTACTATGTTCATGGTTCAATTCTCAGGTATCAACGGAATTTTAGCAAACTTAAATTCAATCATGGACGAAGCAGGACTCAACATGGATCCAGGCTTCCAATCAACAATTGCTGTTGCTTCTCAATTTGTTGCCATTTTCGTCAACTTCTTTACTGTCGAACTTTTAGGACGTAAAGTCGTTTGGATGCTTTCGTCAGCAATTTGCGGAATTGGCCTTTTATTATTAGCTTTAAACGATCAATTCGAATGGTCAAATACACTCCCAGTTATTAGCATTTTCTTATTCTACTTCGGTTTTGGTTATGGTATCGGATCAATCTCATGGTTTATCGTTTCCGAATACTTCGAAACAGATACTCGAGCAGCTGCCAACTCAGTTTGTGTCATCTGCAACTGGATCTTCGCTTTCATCCTTGTTATGGTCTTCCCATCAATGAAGAAGTCAATGGGAATGTTTGGATCATCAATCTTCTTCTTTGTTGTTTGCATGCTCAGTATCATTTTCGGTCTATATGCAATTCCAGAACCAGTCAGAGAAGGTGAAAGTGACCAGTTCTCAGCCAAGGAAGAAGATGAATCAGCAGAAAAATCAGAAAAAAGTGAAATATAAATAACAGATTTATGCTCTTTTACAGCTATTAAGACAGATTAGAATATGTTTAGAGCGTTATTGCTGTTTTAACCTTTTCAAAAGGTCTTTATGCGAGTTTATAGGTTTTTTAATATTTGTTCAAATTCAAAATTGTAATGAACTAATTTATATATTATATTATATTTTTAAAACATATATTGTCAATGATTTCTTTTTTTAATTTAAAAATTTTTAAAAATTAGTTTTTTGTTTATCCTCCCAACAATTCGTAACTTTTTTGAATACTTTTCAGAATTTTTTGATTTTTAAAAACGAAAATATATAAAAATCAGATTAAAATACGAATAGATGTCTACTTTAATTAAAGCTTACTTCCAAAGCAGTTTCAAAAAATCCATATTATTTTAGAATTGCTAAAAAGAAATAAGAAAAATATTATTATAATTTTTTCCAATCCATTTTTTTGGAAAAAAAAATTTATGAATTTTGTAGGATTAAGCATAAATATTAATACTATTCATTTATTGGCCGTATTCCACACGTAAAAAAAATACCTTTTTTTGCTTATTTTTCCATATTTTTTTAAACATTCAAAATAAAATTTTCGCATATTCAAAAAGTTACTTATAGAAAATTTGAATACATTTTCTAATTCGAAAGATGCTAAGCCAAGCTCTTAAAATAAACTTGATATTCACACAATATACATCTTCTTATAGAATATGGCTAAGCTTGTAAAATATACCCAAATGTAAAAAAAAGACCTGGTCTTGGTGATTCTTTCTGGTCTTTTGGCGATTTTAATAAATCTTTTAAAAAGTTATTTCTTATGAATTATTAAATAAAATGATTAAATGATATTTGATTAAATAATAATTCAATTTACGAATCAACATTCAATAAATTCAATGAATTTATTTAATTACTCGGCTATATATATTCATAAAAATATAAATACTATTAATATTTCAATGCATTATTTCAAAGCATAATTTATTATTCGGCTATATATATTCATAAAAATATAAATACTATTAATATTTTAAATACATTTTATATCGATATATATTTAAAATATAAATGAAAAAAAAATTATTTTCAATTGAAAAAATGCTTTTATTGATTTTATTATATATTTATATCTTATTTTTTTTTTTATTTTATATATGATATTTTGAAAGCTTTACAAATCACCATCGCCAAAAAAACCGTTTTGGTGATCTCCAAAATATATGTAAACTATTCAAAATTGAATGCTGTCGCCAAAAGACCAAGACCTGGGCTTTTGGTGAAATCGGTTATTTGGCTTTTCATCGTCAATATAAATGAGCTTTTTATTATTATTTTATATGATATATTATACAAATCATACAATTATTTTGTAATATTCAAAAAATAACATTTTTTTACTGAGAAAATCTTATCGATTATTAATATGACTTTTGATAAAACTCATTTAATTCCTCTTTCAAATAATTCAATGGTTTATGTCTTTTGATAAAACTAAATTTTATTAATAAAATTTATTTGACAATAATATGGTTATATTTGGTGATTTTTAAAACCCAAAAAACGTTTATTTCACCAAATTTACAAGCTTAATATGGCAAAATCAAATTTCCAAATGGTAGGGCCAATTTTGCTGTAGCAATTTTCATTCAATTTTTCACTTTTTAAATTGAATATTCATAAAAAATAAAAATAAAAAAAAATTCAATAGAACTGGTAAACTAAGATTTTTAATGTTCATCTCCCTCTCAATTATTTCATATATTTATCTTGTTAAAAAATGGCCCAAATGCTTTATAAAAAATTAATTTCTCACTTTTCAGTTTTATACTATAAGTATAAAGAAAAGAAAAATAAATTAAAAAAAAAAAAAGTTAGATAAAAATAAAAAAAAAAATTTATGAAGCTGAAAATTAAAAATTTACCCATATCTCTGAAAAATGTTATCAAAAAGTTCGATAATAAAGAAAATATGATCGTCATAATTCAATAATTGAATACAATCCATTAACTGAATTTCTAATTGAGTACAATTGAGTGCGATATTGATCGTGGATCTCTTTCACTTCAGACCAATGTCCATTTAAGCTATCGCCATTTATTCTGTAGCATTCAATAACTCTTGCTAAAAAGCTTGAATAGTAATTGTGGATCAATTGATTTGGAATTGAATTCCAAGAAATTTCTAATGCATGAAAAAGTGCATCTTTGGAAAAATATTTAATTGAAGGAATGTCATTTTTTAAGTAATTCCATACATGCTCTATGCATGAAAGATCGGGCGATACGGCTGGCCAAGTTATTTTTGCAGGAACAATATTTGAAAGGAAATTCTTTGTATATTTGGCCCGGTGAGGAGGAGCATTGTCCTCCTGCCAGACCCAATTTCTTCCAAAATGAAAGTTTAAATCAGTAAAAACACCGTTTGAAAATAATGATCTGCAATAATATTCCGCATTTACTTTCTGAGAAAAATTGAGTAGCTTTGTTCGATATCCGAGGGGTCCAATTCCTCCCCAAATCATAACCGATGTGGGGTGCAATTCTCTTTCGTAGTATGATTCGGGAGGATGGAACCCTCGGATTCGCCATATACCATCTCTATTTGTATAATTTTGAACGAATGATTCATCTGTAAAAATGATTTTGGGTAAATTTTTATAGTTGAATTGCATAAAATAACTGCAAAAATTGATACGGTTTATTTTTTGATCAGGTTTTAATCCAGTTATTGGAGTTTTTTCATAATAATTGATGTTATTTTGAATCAAAATTTTGCGAGCTGTACTTTCAGAAATGTCAAAATCTTTTGAAATATTTGAAAGTTTTTGTAAACCATCGGATTGGATTGATCCTATAACTCCGTTTTCAATATCCCTAGTAATTTCAGGAGGGCGTCCTAATCGTGGAAAAAGTGTTCCATTTTTGCAATAGGAATCATAGAAAGATTTGCATGTTGAAAAAGGACGATCGATAATTGAACCAATAAGTTTCCATTGATGACCATATTCATGAACCAATTCGATTATTCGTATTTTTTCTTGCTCTGTTAAAGCTCTTCTCATATCAAAAATAGCATTCAAAAATTTCAATAAATTTCGGGTTTTTTCATGGAAAAAAAAATTGAATGAATTTGTTTCAATTATTTTCTATTTCTATCAAAATTTTAAGAAAGCGATATCAAACTATTTTGATAAAACACATTTAAAAAAATTATGAAAATTTATTCAAAAAAAATTTCGGATATAAATTTGATAAAAAAATAAAATAAAAAAGCGGTTATCTTATCAAAATTGAAAAGAACGAACATTAAAAAATTAAGTTTAAATAATTCAATAATCTATTATACATGGTCTTATTTTTGAATAAAAAGGTCAAATAAAAAAATCCCAATTTCTTTTCATATCTGATATATTAATTAAAATTAATCAATTTTTGACTTTCTAAACTTATTTTATGATAAGTTTATTCTTTTAATAACTAAAAAAACTTGTATTTACTTTAATAAAAAGCATTTAAAAGTTCAAATAAAAAAAGTTCGTTTAAAAATTCTCTTTTTATGAAAAGGGAACTTTATTTTTTAATAGATGAATTTCACTGCTCACAACACCAGATATTTGATTAACAACTATTATAATAGAAGAAATAAAAATACCAAAGAAAATAGTGACAATCAGAATTCAATTAATCAAAAAATTTTAGACACAATTATTGATGATGATGACGAACAGTTTTCCGAAATTATTAGCCAATCTAGTGACACGGGTAATTATAATAAAACATTTAAAATGACTAACTACAAATTTCCTCTTATTCTTAGTAGCGAACCGACATATGCTTCTCTTTGTGCTTATTTTAGTGCTGAAAAATGCCTAGATGCACTTTCAATGCTTGCTTCAGCTGGACTTGAATCTAGTGAGATCAAACAACCAGATAACTTTGGACGAAATCCAATACATTTTGCATGTGCAGGTGGTAGTTTAAGTATAATCCGTAAACTTGATCAAGCACATTTTTCGCTAAATGAAAAAGACAACGAAGGATGCCTTCCCAGCCATTATGCGGCTATGGCTGGCAATCTTGATATTTTCAAATATTTATGGATGAAAGGTGCTGATCTTATTTCGGCATCCAATCAATACAATAAAATGACCCCACTTCATGTTGCCTCACTTTACGGAAATCTTAACATTGTTAAATTCATATGCGAGACAGTCGTTGGCGAAGACGAGACCAACACCAATGATGACAAAAAACAATTAAAATTAATGAATTTCGCTGGCTTCCACAACAGATACTGCAAATTTTCGACACCATTACATTTGGCATGCGAAGGTGGCCATGAAGACATTTTACGTTACTTACTGACAAAGAAAGAACTCATTGATGTTCAATTAGAAAGCCTAGACCGTTCTTCTCGTACTCCTCTCCTTGTTGCCTGCAAAAACGGATCCTTGGGCTGCGTCAAAGCGCTAATTGAGTACGATAGAAACCTTCTCAAATGGAAAAAGAACCGAAAACACGTCCCATTGATCGATGCAGCCGGGAATGGCTACCTCGACATCGTCTCCTTCCTTCTAAAACAGAAAGAAATCGTAATCGACCAAATAAACTCTCAAAAACTGGACGCAATAATGACTGCTGTCAGAAACGACCGTTTAAATGTTGTCAAATGTCTTGTTGATAACGGGGCATTGAAAAAGTACAACGATAGCCAAATTGGCGAACTTTTTCTATCGGCCTGTGGATCAAATGACATAAACATGGTCAAATATATTGACCATGTTGCAGATATTCCGTACTTTACAAAGAGCAACAACAAGGTCGCAAAGTGGACTCGCGTTGGCAGTCTGAAGATGGACGAGAACACGTAGTGGGGGACTCAATTCATGCAACAAGCCTGCATGCTTGAAAATGAAGAAATTGTCACTTTTTTGCTGACTAAAAAAGTGCCATTTGAAGGTGTTGATCTTTCTATGGTCACGTCTAAAAAATGGACGCCGTTCATGGACTTCCTCCTCAAAAAAGGCTACGATCTTTCGAAGAACACAAACAGCAGCGGAGTCCCGTCAATCGTCTCGACAATCAAAGGCGGAAGTCTGAAGAACGTCAAGAAAATGATCGACAAAGGCGCCCATCTTGACGGCGAAATCATCACCGAACACAACTGCATTTTGAGTGCATGTCAGACTGCAAAGCGTGATCTTTTCGACTTTCTGATGTCTTTCAATCCAGTCATTAAAAACGGCGAAGCGTGCGTCGAAAGATGCATCTACAGTTACGGAGGCAAGAACATTGAAACGAGGCTCTACATGGCTGAGCAGTTGCTCAAGACAGGATCAGTTGACGTCAACAAGTCTTACATCAGCTACAACAATGAAAATCTCATCTCTAGAGCTGTTAGCATCAAATCTGTCGAGTTTTTAGACTTGTTCGCAAAGTACAACGCGGACTTCACAAAGGTGCCAATGAGATTCGACCAGATGGCACTGACTGCTGACATTCAGATAATAAAGAGTCTCATCAAGTACGGCTGCACATTCAACACTCTCATCAAGTACAGCAATCCAAATTACGGATTCTTCTTGAACAGCGACGATATGAAAACGCCGCTCATGCAGTCCTTCTACCTGTCACACAACTTCGATTACAACAAGGAGTTCCCTGTGATGCTCGTCGACTACATGAATGATGATGAAGTCGAGGAAATAAAAAGCGGAAGAGAGGACGTGATCGACAAATTTATGGGAATAAACAGCTACGAAGGAGTACTGAAGGTATTCAAAAAGTGCAATTCAGTCGTGTACCCAAAAAGTATGAATAAGAGAGAGTTCATTGATTGGATTGATGGAAGTGGAAATCAAGAATTAATCGATTTTGTTGCTAATAATAAATAAATACTTTCAATTTTTTTTTTTTTTTTTTTTTTCTTGGAATATTAATAGAGATCACTTTTGAAATTAGCCTCCTTAATTTTTTAATTTTATATAAGTGCTATAGATAATGTAAGATTCAGTTATTAAATAATTCAGTTAATGAAATGAGTGAGGATGTGGCAAATATAATTATGAAATATTAACAGAAAAAATTGGCCTCAATTTGACCTTTTTTTTATTTGATGTGAATTATTGATTGAAATTACACGCGGCGCATTTCAAATCGGCCTTTTTTAACACTTTTAAAGGCCAATTTATGGTCAAATATCTGTTAAAAGGGCCGATTTGAAATGCGCAGCCTGTATATTATTTCTGTGTTCAACCTAAAATTTCGGTAAACATTTGAAAATAAAGATATGTGTTTTATTTATCAATTTTATATTCTATTAATCGTTTTAATTTTTATCTATTTTTCATTTCTTTTTGATTCAAAAGCAATTTGGTCAAATGTTGGTATTTCTTTTATTATTTGCGCCCAGCATCTGAAACACTCATCAAATGATTCATTAATTGTTGGATGGAAACCTTGCGAACATTGTCAACATAGATCTTAATAATTCAAATTTTTATTTTGTTCATTATTCCTGATATATTTTGCTTCATTTGTAAAATTTTAATTTTCTTTAATATTTCGACATATAGAATATAATTGCCATTGAGTAATTTCTCTGAAAGATATTTGCCTGCTTTCTTCAGATCCCACCGAACGATATCTTTTTTTGTAAGCATTAGACTTTGACATTAAATAAAGTCAATGCTTCACCTAGAACAACAAAATAAAATCACTAAAAAAAAAAACATTTTAATTTTTTTTGGATTATTTAATTAATATAATATATATATCAACCAAGATTGTTATTCATACAACGAAATATAAAAGATAATTAAATCTATTGTTAGCAATCCTTTTTCGGTGTTCAAAAATCTGCCCCAAACACAACATATTATAAATATCAATATTTGCCATATTTTCGAATTGCATGTTGCTTTTTCACCTTTTATTTCATTTTTAATTATGTCTTACATAGAAATTGCACAGATTCTGAAGGAAAATGTCAGCGATGAAGGTGTAATGGACAATAAGATTAAAATGACAAATCGTTTATTCTCTTCTTTTAATGATCCGAAAATTTGGTCACCAATTTCCATTGATTGCGCCATGCCTATGTCTTCTTTTTATATTGCAAAGCTTAATTCCAAATTATCACCAATCAATATTAATGATGATGATGAAGAACAAGACGATGAAATATATCTTATTGTAAGACACACAGAAGACGATATTACAAAATATTTAGATTACTTAAAGTTGGAGTATCAATCATATTTTAATATGGAAATGCAGGTGAATGAAATAATATTTCCTATTGGATACACGCAAAACATCTCGATTGAAGGTTTCCTTTTTGCATTTTTAACAACAACCAATCTGACTTTAAACGATGCAATCAATGATATTAAAGATCTTTCATTACAGACAAAGTTCCAATTTGCAATCAACTTAATTGACAATCTTAATGACGCATACACACAAGAAATGATGATAACTGGATTTCACATCACTCCTAAAACAATATTAGTTAACTTACAAAATGATGATGAATCTATTGGTTTCATTGGATTTATAGGAAAAATCGATGAGCTAAAACTATGCCCAACAGCCGTACAGTTTTTATACAACCAGGAGTTCTCGCCATTTGAATTAAGAAAAAAAATCAAACCTACAGTTCGTGCACCGAATTCTATCTCAGATGTTTATGGCCTTGCAAAAATAGTTCAATTCATAATCGGTGATGATCTTTCGATCCCTGAATACAAGAAACTGATCAATTCAGCACTCCAAAAGAATCAAAGCCACAGAATTTCTCTAGAAGATTTCTTAAATCAAATGCTTGAAATTCAAAAAGAAGTTAGCACAATAGATGAAAAGCCATTACTTTCACATCCTCAACCAAAAGCTCCTTCAGTGGAAGAAGAAGAAAAGCCAACTTCGTCCCCAATAATACAAAAAATTCGTTTAATTGATAAAATAAAAGATTTATGTATTCAATTACCAACAGAGACAGGATGCCCACAAATCTATAAATTACCAAAAATCATTACAAATTCTTATCCAGAACAAAAAATCAGAAAAGTAATTGTTGGACCATATACAAATGCCGTAAAAAACGACATTAAAATTTTGATTGTTGGCCAGACAGGTTCTGGAAAGACAACATTCATCAATGGTATTTCTAACTATTTATACGGCGTCAAATGGGAAGATAATTGCAGATTCAAAATTGTTTCAGATGAAGATGAAAATGAAGACAAAGATAAGGATATGAAAGGCAAAAACGATGCATTCAGTCAAACAGAATATGTCACTGCATATACACTTCCTTGGCAACCTGAGTTCCCTGTTCCTTACAATATAGTATTAATTGATACACCTGGATTTGCAGATACTAGAGGATTTCAAAGAGATATCCAAATTGTTGATCAGCTAGATTCGCTTTTCAAAAACAAAAATAATTGCGGAGTTGATTCTTTAAATGCTGTGGCATTTGTTGTTCAATCTTCCCTTCCACGTCTTAATCCAGCACAAAGGTACATCTTTGATTCTATCATGAAACTATTTGGAAAAGATATTGCTAATAATTTCATTATCGTCTCAACATTTGCTGATGCTAAAGAACCACTAGTTTTGTCTGCATTAAAAGAAGCCAAAATTTCAACAAATTATGTTAGCAAATTCAATAATTCTGCACTTTTTGCAAAAGGCAGTGTTAATGATGAAAATATCAACCGTTCATTTTGGGAAATTGGGCAGGCTGGTTACAGTAGTATATTCACCAATATAAATAAATTGGAACCAAAAAGTTTGACATTAACTAAAGACGTTCTTGATGAAAGGAAGATACTTCATGCTTCAATTGAAGGTCTCAGTAATAATATTCGCGATGGAATTGCAAAAATGAATGAAATTGAACAAGAATGTCGTATAATTGATCAATATAAAACGCAAATAAAGGCAAACAAGGATTTCACCATCTATGTTAAAGTACTTAAAACCAGGAAAACTCCACTAAAAATAGGTGAATATGTTACAAATTGCAGCCATTGTAATAGAACCTGCCATTATCCATGTCATATTTCACAAGATTGCCATAAGAATCGATGTGCAGCAATGAATAAAAATGGGGAATGCAATATTTGCGGATGTAATTGGCAAATGCATTATAATATGCAATTTAGATGGGAAGTTTATGAAGACACAGAACTAAGAACGTCTGAGGAAATTAAATCAAAATATGGAGATGCAAAAGCTAAGAAACAAAACAGGAAAAAAATGCTTGAAAAGGCAGAGAATGAATACCAAAAAATATGGGAATCAACTTCGCAATCATTGAATAAATGCAAATGTTGTGTCAATCGGCTCCGCGAAATTGCACTCATGCCCATTTCTTTGTCTGGAATTGACTATATTAAGATCTTGATCGAAGGAGAAAAACAAAAATGTGAGTTTGGCTGGGAAGATAGGATTAAATGGTATGAAGAATTGATTGAACAACAAAAATTAATTATAATAATCGATGAAGGAAGAGGAAATGATTTATTTCCACACCAAAAAAACCAAAGTCTAAGTAAAAGAATCATTGACTTCTTAGAAAAAAAGCTAGGATTTAAAATTCGGAGTTAATGAAATTAGATTAAAAAAATTTCCGAAGCAGCTTTTTGAGGCTTCGCCTCAAAAAGCTGCTTCGAAATTTATATTGCCATGGGAACTTTTTGAATATTTTTATTAAAAAGTTGTTTAAGATTTATATTATTATTCAAAAAAATACATTCAAAAAGTGACCGATTGGAAATAAACAATTCTTGGATTGATTTTTTTTTTTAAACTTTTTTGGACAAAATGTTCTCAATTTTTTTTGTGAATATTTTAGCGGTTTATAAAAAAGGAAAATAAGCAGTTAAGCACCTATATCTCCCCCAGAACAGACTCAAACAACAACCACATCTTACCATGGAACAAAGTAGTTCAGATGCATGATGCGATCATTCTTTTTCTCACGGAATGAGAAAATATTTAGATTTTCAGATTAGAAGTCAATTCTAATGCAAGAAGACAAATTCTTTCGGTATTTCCCAACCCAGCGAGCTTTTATATTTAGGCCCAAATAAGTGTATTGTGTAAATAATAATTTATCTCATCTTTCCATAAACTCCTTAAGAAATTCTATATCTCGTGTTTTTTTTTTTGATATCCTTTGTATTAAGATAAGTTCAAAAGCAGATCATTGACTATTTTTTTAATATAACTTGCTATATTTATCTCTTATATCATTATGATTTTTAATAAAAAATATAAAGTTATTATTTAAAATGCTTTGCAAATGATTTTATAGCTTTATGGCTATAAAATTATTATCTCTTTTTTATTATCTTTTTTTTGAAAAGTTTGAGCTCAGAAAAAAATCCAAAAAAGTTTAAAAAATTGAATGCTCTAAAATTTCCATTCAATTTTGTCCAAAAAAGTTTAAAAAAAAAAATCAATCAATTCTTGAGAGAAAAGTTGAAGATTATTCTAGGTTTGAACATTTCTATCATATGAATTTATTATGTATAAATAAAATATCAATCAATAATAAATATATAAAAAAAAAGTTTCCAGTGTTATCGTTTCATTTAATGGATCAAAAAACATAAAAAAATACACCAATTATGGATCATTATCTAATTTTTTTTATTCTTTTTCATCCATTAAAATATATATCGAAAAACATTGAAAGCAACTTTTTGAACAAATCAATTAAAGCTGTTTTCAATATTATAAGTTATCATGGATACATTTTTAAATAATCTTATATAATAAGTTCTTTTTTCAGCCAATACAAAAAAAAAAAAAAAAAAAAAAAAAAAAAATTTTTATTGTTGAGTAAATTATTTATTGAAATTCAATATAATGGATTATTTTTTTTTATTGATGCTTGTTAAACGTTCTATTATTCTTGTGTTTGGTGAAAGGAATTTCGATTTGTATCAATGATGAACACTCAGCGAAAGCTTTGGATCCAATTGTTTTAAAGATGTACATCAAAAAAAAGTATATTTTTCAATTGATTACACAGAGTTAGAATAAATAATTCTTGCAATGATGAACACTCATAAAAAGGTGAATCGCCAATTGAAGTCACTGAAGAAGGAATTCGATTTGTTTCAATAACAAGCATCTATGAAAAGCATGAGCTCCAAATGAAATTACTGAAGTCGGAATCGTAACTTGCTCCAATGATAAGCATTCATGAGAAGCAAAATCTTCAATTGAAGTCACTGAAGAAGGAATTGCCAATTGCGTCAGTGACTTACAATGATAAGCACATGGGCCTGGGGAACCTTTGCGCCGTTGTGCTCAGGGACAAACAGCTGCTTGCCGTTGCGGCTCAAAACCACCCCAGTACATCCAGAAAGGCAACCAGGTCAGGCGTGGCCTCCTCCTCGAAGTCCGCCAGTACGCCGCCAAACCACGGTTGCCGCACTCCCCGCCACACGTCCCGGCTCAGGGCCACCATCCATATCACCCATGGCCGGCGAAATGCTTGGCCTCCCGCTGCTTGTCGGGCGTAACGGCCAAATAGATTTGCACAGTCGGTTCCCCTCGTGAAGTCGTGCGAGTTGCTGTATACTCACCAGAGATTATGCGACCAAGGAGGCGCTGCGCCTTTTCCCCTCATTTCCCACCAGGTTTTTGACCGCTATGACCAGATTACCGCCCAGTCCCTCCGGGAACGCGGGCGCGTTTGCTGCGTTGCGATCTGGATTACACCCTGGCGCCCCGGTCATTCTCCCGGCCCGGCGGGGCGCTGGGCATCTCCGATGTGGGACACGCGGGAAAGCCGCGCACCGGGGACAACCCCGGAGCACACCGACGTGCTGGGGCCAGGCGCAGCGGTATGCTGGCCCTGATGGTGGCCCACCATCAAATGGATCGCGAGAAGGAGATGAGCAAGCTATGAGCAGATTTCAGAAGATCGCTGGGAAGCTGGAGGGGCACTGGACGCAATGATTATTGCCAGCGCCACCGCCGGATGTGCGCGGCCCAGTTCCGCTCCAGCGCGGGCATGGCCATCGTCACAAAGGACGGAAGCTCTTTCTTCACCGACAGCCGCCACACTGAGGCGGCCCGCAAGGTCATTGCCGGAGATCAGCCGGAGCACCGCGGAGAGGCCTGTGGTGGAGCTGGCCAACGAGGCCGTTGAGTTCCCAGTTTCACATTGGTTATTTTTTATTCCAATTCAATTAAAAACACCATATTTGATTTGACATAGAAATGCGCAATAGCAATTTAAAAGACATAATCCTTAGTTATTAGATCTTGATTAAGTTTGCTCCACTATTTTAACTTTTAAATACTTTGTAGGCAAAGATTATCTTGAATTAAAAGATAAAATCAATGATTAAAATTAATCATTTTTGCTTTTTTTTAACATATGTTGTCAATTTGTATATTTATAGGTAATAAACTAGCAAAATCATTTTTTTATCAAATATTTCATTTTATTAAATATAATTGTTATAAAAAATGATTATGCTTAATTAATAGTCAGACAACAAAGTTGATCATCATAGTTACCAGACTTTTATAACACTATTGAATTTTTGTATACTTATCGGTTAGATAAAATCAAATTTATAAAATTTGAATATTTTATAAGTAGATAAAACAGAATTTTTTCTGATCTTATTTAAACATTTTCAATTTTTTGATAGGTAATTCAAAATTTTTCTGAATATTATTTATTATTTTTTTTCAGCATAATTATTATGGAACAACCTACTAATCCATATAAACATCAACAAAACCAAAATAATTCGATTCAACAGCAGCAAAATATGAATCTCCAACAGTCAAATGGCAATTTTTCACAACAATCACCAAATAATAATTTTCAACAACAACAATCTAATTCGTTTTTAAGCCAACAATCAAATCAAAATTTATCACAACAACAATTTTATCAGAGTAATTCACAACAGAACACTTCAAATCCTAATTTTCAACAGCAATCACAAAATTTTGGATGTTCCCAACAATCAAATGTAAATATGCAACAACAACCATCAAATCAAAATTTTCAACAAAATTCTCAAAATATAAACTTACAACAACAGCAAAATTCCAGTTTCTTCCAACAACATCCTTCTAATTCAAATTTCCAGCAACAGCAAAACACAAACGTACAACAACAATTATCAAATCAAAACTTCCAACAGCAGTCATCAAATCCAAATTTCCAACAACAACCATCGAATCAAAGTTTTCAACAACAGCCATCTAATCAGAACTTCCAGCAGCAACAAAATAATTCCAACATGCAGTCACATTCATTTAATCCACATCCACAAAATGTAAATGCACACCAACAACCATCAAATCAAAACTTTAATCAACAACCTTCAAATCAAAGCTTTCAACAACAACCTTCAAATCAAAGTTTTCAACAACAACCACAAAATGCAAGTTTTCAACAACAACCACAAAATTCAAGTTTTCAACAACAACCTTCAAATCAAAGTTTTCAACAACAACCACAAAATGCAAGTTTTCAACAGCAACCTTCAAATCAAAGTTTTCAACAAAAGCTTTCTAATCAAAGTTTTCAGCAAACTTCTGTTTTTATACCAAAAACGAGCCAGAATGATTCGCAGATGAAACCAAAAACTTTTGCGAAAACGCAAGGCTTTGTTGTTATTTACAACAACACCAAATTCTTGGTTGATCCGATTAGCTTGATGAATTCATCACTCAAGTTCAAAGAGCTTATTCAGCCTTACATCCAAGACTACGAAGAAATGAAGAAACTTCATCTTGAAATCACAGGAGCACAGCTAACAAATAGGAACATTCACAATTTCCTTCTTATCTGTCAGAAGCAACGAACGGATGTTCAAAACTCTGAAATGAAAGACATTTGTGAAATTGCCAAAATGTTCAAAGCAGAAGACATATACAACACTGGACTCAAATTCATTCAAGAAAAGCTAGATCCAGACTTTTCAGTTCCTGATAATAAATATGATGGCTCAGATGGTGTCACGTACCTGAAATTAGTTGGTGATTCAAGCACAATTAATAACGATTCAAACTTAGGAGAAGAACAAGAAGAAACCTGCAATGAAACTGAAGCTGAAAACGATAAAGACAAAGAAACAGATGAAGATGAAGAAAATGATAAAAGTAAAAAAGAATCAATGAAATCTGTTCTTTATCTACTTCGAGTTGAAAATCATACATTTAAATGCCCAATCTTCAAATTTGTCAATGAAAACAGAATCATTTTCTCTGCCAAACAAAAATATAACGAAATTTTCATCGGTGAAGGCGATGACATTCACATTCGTAAGAAGGTAAAACATATTGGTCACATCACACAAAATCAAGGTGGCAAATATAATGACGTTTCACTAAGAGATGCCCAATTTAAGCTGAATTATGTTAATACAGCAATTCTCGGTCATCATTCAATCGATGTTTCTTTTCCTTTCGAGGGCGATACAGAACATTGGGTTCCTCGAAATCCAAAATTCGATCCAAAAGAAAATAAATATTATCTCAATTTGGATGGTGCTTATCATCATGCAACTCTCCAATCCGCAAGGAATCTCGTCTTGCAAAATACAAAAGGACATTTAACTTACATTGTTAGAAAAGTGGATCAAAATGTATATGAAATTGAATGTAACTATAAACTCGATCCTCTAATCGCATTTGCAATTGCCCTTTCTGATATAGTTGGACCTTATGATGATCCTTGGAAGAATCATGAATCATATGAATTATAAACATTTTAATTATTTTTTTTATATTAGTAAAAACTACTTTTTTCTTTTCAAAATATCTTCATATTTTGGCATTTATGTAATTAAATTACCATCATTTTCTAAATAATATATAATTTTACATTTCATTCATCAACTTCGATAATTATCAAATGTATCTTTTTTATTGGTCTTCTTAAGTTTAAAGTTATAAACTGGAATCTATTAAAATACGAAATATGAAAAATATTATCACAACGTGATCCTAGAAAATATAATCACCATTTTGAATTGCTCTGAAATTTGAGAGTTTTTGTTAAAAAAATGCAAAAAAAGAGCGATGGAAGGACTCGAACCTTCAACTCCAAGAACATGATTCTCATGAACTACCTTTTGTTCCACATCGCATGTCTATCTAATATAATAAAATTAAAAATTTATTGAATTTTTCTAATAAAATTCAAATGAAAATGATCAAAATAACAAATAATTTTTTATTATAAAAATGTTTAAACAATAATTATTAGTTAATATTGGAATTGCATCTGGGCGAGCAAATAGTCAATTGCCTGAGACACTTCTCCGTTAGTTTGTATGAGCGCTCTTATATTTTCTTCATTATCCTTGAATCCCATTTCGTTCATCATCTTGAGCTGCGTACTGTAGACCTGGAGGATGTTTGTCATGCCTTTTTTGACGTGCGGGCAGCATAATTCAATGAGCTCTGAGAATCCAGGCAACTTTTCGACCTGGAGTCCCTTTGATAGGCAAATTAGGGCCCCCTTATTTATCAAGTCTACTGCTTCTCTTGGTATAGCATTATCGTTACCTCCGACAGCGCTATCGTTCATCGGCCATTGTAAACTCTGTGAATTAGAATTGAAAAAGCTGAATGGACCGAATCCTTGTTGTTGTGGATTTTGAAATGGTATTGGCTCTTCTGATGGTTTTGATAACGGTTTTGAATCAATGTTTGTCTTGGTTTTGCCACTACCTTTGATTTGATCCATCAATCCATCCATCAATGGCTCTTGCAGGTCGTTTATTTGCTTAGATAAAGCTTGGAATCCACCGGGCATTGATTCAACAGCATCAAGCATGCGATCCATCGTTCGTGCTGTCTGATTTTGATTCTCAGGATTAAGATACATACCAATCTGCTCGCTAAGCATGTCTGAGTCGTTTAATATATGTTGTAATTGGGGGTTATTCTCTGCAATTTGGCTGAAAATTGGATTCGATCGTAACATATCAGCATATGCTTGTGGATTGTTTTGAATCATGTTCATGATTGATTTACCAATCGAGGATTGCATTAATGAAGTAAAAGAATCTGAAGAAGTGTTCGGTTTGGGGCGATTTGGCTTTTCAATTTCATCTTTATCGGCATAATTGTGCGTGTGTTTGGCAGAAACATATAAAGTTGAGCCATCTTTGATACCATATGATACTAATGTACGTTCGTCTTCTAAAATTTCCCCATGAAAAATGAGGATTAAATCTGATACTGCTTTTGCTTTATAAAATTCGGAAATAACTGCTTTTAAGTCACTTATGGTTGACTCATCTGTAATATCTGTTTCACATATGACATCACGGAGATCTCGAATCGTAAGATGAATGGTCATTACTACTAAAATTTTATAGGTTTCAAAAAGTTTCATTTTACAAAAATTTTGAAATGATATTTAGCCTCTTAGTTTTTTATACTAATAAAATTGGTATATCTTGAAAAAAAATTTATAAATCAAGAATATAAAATTAATATATTTTATTTTTCAAAGAAATAATTATAAAAGGATTAAAAATAAATTAAAAAAATCAATTTGATCAAATTCTTTTAGT
This sequence comes from Tritrichomonas musculus, assembly GCA_039105265.1. NCBI lineage: Eukaryota > Parabasalia > Tritrichomonadida > Tritrichomonadidae > Tritrichomonas > Tritrichomonas musculus. The sequence continues at coordinate 57,281 of JAPFFF010000072.1, read as the reverse complement.
TATTGTGCTTCATTAAATCAGATTGCAATCCTTAATTCAGCTACCTTTTTATGTTTATGATTGCTCAATGAAAATATGACTTTAAAAATTTGTCCATTTTGGTTGGAAAAGCCAATTTTATTGCAATCTTTGTATAAGTTTTTTTTTAAAATCAACACTTTTTATAAAAATAAAGTTTTCTGTTAAAAAATATACCAAAGATTGAGTATATTTGTAATCTTTTATTTAAAAAAATAAATTATTTAAATTAATGTATTTTCTTGAGGAAAAGATATGTCCTTGTTTGCAATATATAAATTACTTTTCACTTGGTTTCCAAATGCAATTGTTTTGGTTTAGAGAATATCATCTTACCCCAATATAATTTGAATTTAAAATTTAATATTTTTTTTACAAATTGTTTTTAAATGGAAGCTATTTTTATACCCAAGATTTAGAGCAACCACAGATACATTTTCAACCACAAGCCTTTACATATATAAAAGGTTCTTATTTTACTTAAAACTTTTGAAATAATTTTTATATAATTTTATTCAAATGTAAAGTATCATTATATGCAGTCGTAACAATAAAGATGGAAGAATCCTTGGAACACATAATAAAAAAGTTATCAAGAAATCCCAACCACTTTAAACTGAAAGACAAGGAAGGCCATCCTCGCCTACTCATTTCAGTACCTTTTTTCTAGTTCTAACTCAAAGAATAACCAGTTTACACTCCAGTTTTTGTGAACATAAATGGTCGCAATTCAATTCATCTCTTGGTTGTCTGTTACACAGCAGCAGCTGTCGACACAGAAAGATCATCAGATGGAGCTAGGTGCTATAACTGGAAAAAAATATATTAAAAACATACTGATACTTCAAGTTGATTTGATTTATTATATATCCAGATCAAATCCTTCATAAAATAATGATGTAATTTCTTTGGCGTTAGGATACTTTGGAATAGTATCATATTTCTTTATATTAAGAAGACTTGATGTTGGAATAGCTTCTAATGCAATGTTATATAAAAAATCTACTGTTCTATATGTTTCATATGAAATTTCAAATTCTTTTCCATCTAACAATTTAAGTTCGTAAATCATTTGAATTATTTTATTGGATAAATCCTTTGTTATCTCATGGAATTCTTCAACTTCTTGTTTGATTCTTTCTATGTTAAAACTATTTTTTTTAACTAATGCTATACATAGTAAAATCATTGAATGCCAAAATACATGAGCTGATTTAATTAATAACTTAATTGATTTATCAATGTCTCTTTTAATTGTATCATCATATAAATAAATATGTGCCAAATTGTACATTGATAAATAATCTTTTTTTTTTGTCTTATTGCTTCTTCAAAAAATATAACAGCGTTTGCTGATTGCTTTTTGATTTTATCTTCAAAACCATTTTTGAATATAACACCTAGATTATTTTTTGCATATTGATTATTAAATGAAGATGCTTCTTTATAAAATGAAATTGCTTCTTGAATATTTCTCTCTAGATTTTTACCTTCATGATGCATAAAACCTTGAGAGAAATTTGCTTGTTTATTTCCATTTTTTGAAGATAGCATTATATAATATCTTCCTTTCTTAATATCAAGATTATTATCACGCAAATAATAAAAAATTCCGAGATTGAATTGTGCTTCTCGATTTCCTTGATTTGCCGCAAGAGAAAAATAGTAAATGGCTTTGTTCATGTGTTGTTCGGTAGCATAAATAATTCCAAGATTATATTGAGCTTCAGCAAAATTTTGATCTGCAGCAAGTGAATAATAATAAATTGCTTTGTTAATATCACGTTTAAAATATTTTCCTTCATCATAAATCACGCCTAGATTTAGCTGTGCCTCTGGTATATTTCGATTTGCAGCTAGAATAAAATAATGAACTGCTAATGTAACATTTTCTAATGATAAATAAATATCACGATTAATAGTTTCGGATAAAATTCTTTGAATTCTGGATAAAAATATTGATGATAATTCATATCGATAATTATTTGGGACATCGTTTTATCTGGTACTATTAATCTTTCTTTTAAAAGAAACAATATAATTCTTTTGTTCTTCTTAAATATCATTAAAAGGTCTATAGAAGTAAAGTTTTCTTCAATCTGATTTTTTAAATAAATTAATAATTGCTCAATCCTTTGAATTAAATTTGGGGCTCGATGATTATTAGCAATACTTGATATCAAATAAAGAAAATCTTTTATGGTATCTCGTTTTTTGGAAATATTAGAATTTTCATATTTATTGATTAGTTCTCTAAAATTTACTTCATCTTCACTTTCTGAATCAATATATTCAAGCAGAACATGCTGTAAATTCTGCATTTCATTTAAATAATATTTTAAATATGTATTGAGATCCATTTTTAGGAATAATATTGTCAAAATTTTAAGAGACAATTTTTTTTTCAGAGAGAAAAATTCTATGAGTTTTCACAAAATAAAAATTATACCAATGTATAGTTCATTGAATATACTATTTATTAATAATATTTTTTCTAATAATGAGAAAGAATCCGAAAATGAATATGAACATGAAAATAATACAGAATCAGAATCTACCAAATCCAAATCTTTGAATGATTCCAAATCTATTTTCAGTAGCAGTGATGATGATAAATCAGATAATATATATCATATACAAAATATATTATCATCAAAAAAACATATTAATTATGATGTTGATCTAGGAAGTATTAATGATCTTTATGAATTTTCTGATATTTATTTAAATCAACCAAATCATAAACATATTTAGGTCCGATCGATAACCTTTCCTCCAGATCTACAAGAAATAAAAGAAAATGCTTTTAATAATTGTTTATATTTAGATGAAATTAATTTTATAAAAAACGCAGATGGTCAAAATTTTCTTGAATACATTGGTGAAAATGCATTTATTAACACAAAAATACAGTCAATCATTATTCCAGATAATATTGAACAAATTCAATCGAATTGTTTTCCCAAAACTTTAAAATCTATTGATTTCGAAAATGGAGCACCAAAATTATCTTGTATTGGTGATAAAAATTTTTTATTATTGTCAACTGGAATGCTTTTCTATGCCCAAAGATATTAATATATTTATACAATCAAAAAAATTTTTTCTTATGTGTATAAATTTAAAAGCTCTCATATTTGATAAATACATTTATAAAAATAATTTTGCTGATGTTTGTTATGAAGATGATGAAGAATCTGATATTCAAAATATGATTGAAGAAAATAAGAAAAAACAGAATTATTTATCTAATTGGATAGATTATTCTGGCCAAGTTCCAAATTTATCTTCTGATGAAGAATCAGATGAGATTGAATTTCCTCATTATTATTTTGATATTGCTCAAGGGCCAGATAAAAGTATTGAAGAATATAATGAAAGAATGAAAATTATTGATGTAATAGATATGTATGATGATGATGAACCATTGAAGAATTTTGTGGGATCTTTTGCCAAAAGTCTTTTATTGAGTCAGATGAATCTTGAAAATCTTGAAGTTTTTAATTCTAATTTAAATAAGTTTTATTTTTATAATACACCAAATTTGGTGAATATTTCAATTCCAAAAAGTGACAATGGACGATATGAAAAAATTGAAGGATGCTTATATACAAAAAGAATGAAAAAATTAATTGTTGCGGAACGAAATATCAAATGTGCCGTAATTAATGCAAAATGTAAAATTATCACAAATTATGCTTTGAGTTTTGAAAGCTTAGAAAAAGTGGATTTTGAAAGAAATTCAGAAATTCAAGAAATTTCATTTTTTGCTTTTTCAAAATCAAATATAAAAAGTTTGACGGTTCCTGATGATGTTAAAGTAATTGATTATTGTGCTTTTTATGAATGCAGCAAACTTGAATCGGTTACTCTTCCAAGCTCATTGAATTATCTTGATTTTTTCACTTTTTCATATTCAAATTTATTTGAAATTACTATTCCTAATAGCGTATTGACAATTGATTATGGCTGCTTTTATAGATGCCATAATTTGACAAAAGTTAAGTTTCAAGAAAACTCAAAAATGATAGAAATTGACAATTTGGCATTCGCTTATACAAATATTGAAACAATATCGATACCAAAAAGTGTTTGTTTAATCTCCACAGATTCTTTTGGCGGATGTAAAAATTTAAAATCAGTTACTTTTGATAATAAATCCAAATTACGAAATCTTGAATGGAATCCATCTCTTAGAACTTTGGTTTCTAAGTATAACCGTCCAAATTCAAATGATCAAAGTTATAAAAACGGTTTCTAAAAGTGTTCGTCGAATTTATAAAAAAAGCTTTTCATTCTCAGGATTAGAAAGTATTGAAATACCAAGTTCAGTTAGAAAGATAGGAAAATATGCATTTTTTAATTGTAAAAGTTTAAATAAAATTATTTTAAATGAAGGGATTGTAGAACTTGGAGAGTCCTCGTTTGCAAACAATGAATCTTTGGAAAGTATTACTCTTCCTAATTCATTAAAAACAATCAAGTCGAATGCATTTTCATATTGTTATAATTTAACAAATGTAACAGCATCAAAATATACCAAATTAATTGAGATTTTTAATTGTGCCTTTGATAATACTCAAATAAACTATTCAAAATATAAATCAGGTTAATCAATATATCTTTAATTAAATCAGCGATTTGTAATAATAAAACAGCAAAATCATTTATCTATATAAAATTATATTCCATTTTTCATTAATCAGCATGATGCTCTAAAATTGAATCTACCGAATCTTTTTGCAAAATATTGTTAAATAAAATTGAATATGCATTCAATTCAGAATTGCGTGCTTTTGAAAAACAGAATATAATCAATTTTACAAATAATCAGTAAAAAATATATTTTTTAAAAATATAATTAAAAATAAAAAAAATAAACCTTTTGAGAGATACAAATGATTGTTTTATCTTTTGAAAAATTGAAATAATTTTTTTTTTTTTGAATACAAATTCAATTTTATTAGTATGATTAAAGTTCAAATAATAAGCGCAGCTAATTTACCAGTCCCAACCAAAAAAGAAAGGAAGACAAAAATAGTATGCTTTTCATCTTCATCATGCTCATACTTTTATGATTCATTTAAAAACAACGAAAACACAAGAAATCCAAAATGGGGCTCCTCATTTGATGTTGATTTATTTAGATGTAGCTACATTTATTTCAAAATTTATAGTTCTCAGTTACTTTCAAGTGACATTTTTCTTGGCGAAGTTAATATTGATTTCTCAAAGTTTTTGAATGAATCACCAGGTAACCAAATTTTAAAAAAGCCATATGGAAATATTCGATGTGAATTCCCTATAACATCCTGTACTTCACCAAATGCAACATTATCATTATCTTTTTTGTTTATACCTAAATCATATCGTCCCATTAAATTTAATGATGTTAAAAAACCATTAATTCATGTTTGGGCCACATTCACACCATCTTTACAAGGAATTGGAGATAATATAGAGATTGAATTATTACAAGCATATGCTGACAAAGAAAACAAGACAGGTTATTTCTATAGCTTAGACAATTCAAATTCATGGGAATCAGTTGGCTACTCATCTTCATCTTCCACTTTTCTTGGGCCAACAGGATTCACTCCAATTCGAACTTTTTCTATAAGCAGAATTGACGGTCTATTCAATTTTTTCATTGTAAACGTCTCAAATTATGTAGGTGTCATTACATTGAATTTTGTTGCTGAACAGAAAGGCAAAAAAGAATTTTTCGATGAAAAACCTTTCTTTTCACTTAAAAAAGATAAAAAAAATTCAATTGGTACGTTTAAAACCGTTGATATCAAAGTTGAAAGCAACAAAAAATATTGTGTGCCTTTTTATTTATTCATTGAGAAAAAATTAATAAAAGACAATTTGGAATTCAAGCAAATTCAATCATCAGCCTTTGAAACACAAATGGTCTCAAAAAGTGATTATATTGACCAAATATGTTCTGAAATTCCATTTCAAACAAGTATTATTCAAATGGCAAGAAACAAAATTGAGTCATTTAAAGACATAAACATCATGAAAACATTCGTTTTGCCTCTTTCAGAAAAAGTTTCATTACATAAAGTCTTCTCTCAATTAAATATTCAATATAAACCTAAAATAAAAATATATATCAACGGTTCAACAACTATCACAACAGGCAACATTACAGTAGTTCATTATTGGAGACCACTTTTCCAAATATTTGATAAAAAGACCGGCCAATTATGTTCTGAAATTTCAGACCAGCTCATAAAAAAACCGTTATTTACTTTTCGAGAAAAATTTGAAAAGAGCTCGAATCGTTTTAAGTGGCACACCTCAGTTGTTTTGGATTTAGATTCAATTGGAATTGACAAAGTTGTCATATTTAACATTGCATGCATGTCTTATCTTTGCGATGCAGACACAGATGGCATTTTTCACATCACATCACTTGCAGATGATGGCAAAGAAGTTTTGCTTTTCAGAAATCCAATTTATGAGGATTCGCAAAAAAGCAAGTGTGGAACTTTCATGAGATTCGAGTTCATTGAAGACAGCTGGTGCGTCGTTCCAATGCGGTACTGTTTCAATAAAAAGAAAAAGATGATTAGTGCTAATGATGTACTTTTTAAAAATAACTGGATGCTTCCCCAATCTTTCAATGAAAAACAAGATGAAGATTCATCAAGCCATTCAGCTGATGATTTATTAATTTACCCAGCTGAATTAAACGATTAAATTTGAAAAATGAGACTTAAAAAATATTTTTATTTTTTACTTTTTCTCTCATAAAGTTCTTTTAATTGTTTGGTTGAACTTTTTCTGTTTTCTCAATTCTTAAGCATTATAATAAATTGCAAGAATTACAGAAATGATTTTTTGGTTTAAAATAACATTCAAGTTCTCTTATATTTTATTTGATCTCTTGATTCGGAATTTATAACTAAAATGTTTTAGAGGAGGGTCAAAATATTTATATTACAAAAGCTTATAGTATCATTGGTTTGAATTTTTCATAAGTATATTTATTTTGGAAAGGAGAACCTTAATAATATAAAAGCATTTTTAAATAAGTCTTTTATCATCATTAAATTTTAATTTTACATTTTGAAAAACTGTCAAATTCTCAAAATAATCAAGATTGAATTAAACTGCTAACGAAGTCCACTCAATTTTCAACAGTGTAAGTTGTGGAGATGCCATTTAGATAGTTCAATTTTTTTTTATATTTTAACTTTTTCATAAAATTTTAATTGATCTTTCTCTATAATCAATTCAAAATATAGAAAACCTATTATTTTAAATGTCTTCCAAAAAAAAGAAAAGTCAATCTCATATACCTCAAACACACGATGAAATAAGGAATATGCTCAATGGCGAGAGAAACCCTGATAAAAAATACCATGATAAAGCTCTTAAACACGCAATTGATTTTATAGAATATAATGGAATTAAAGATGAATGCCACATCGTTGAATATTTAACAGAACTAGGGTTCACATCTCCTGAAATAAAAGTATTGATACTAGATTTCAAAAAAGAATATAATATAAATGCTGAAATAACTGGACAATCAAAAATAGAATGGTTCTCCCCACGAGACATTAGACAAATGGCTGATCCTTGTAAAAATTCTATCATTTCTGAATTGGCTACAGAACACAATGCAGAATTCAACAATTTTATTCCTAGATATTTAAGAAAAATTAAACCAGATTCAAGTTTATTAGATGAAATGACATTGAAAATTAAAGCAAATGCCAATTTGATGTACGTTTTAAGTCATATTCATGTTTCAAGTGTTTTATACCCAGATTTTCCTTTTGAACGCGATGAATGAAATATATCAAATTTTTTACTTAAAAGGGAGATGATCATTTTAATTGTCACCCTTAAAAAATTTGATCAAAAAAAAATTTATCCTTTTCTTTATTGTTTTTATATAAAGAGATATTTTTTTTTACTTTTTTTTGTTTGTTTGTTTGTTTGTTTTAACATTTAGTTATAATCTAAAATTAGAAATTTTGGAATATAAAGTTTAGGCTGGGAAAAGTTATCCTTTATTCAAAATATTTCCATAAAATTTTTTCCGAAAAGAGCCAAAAATGGATTATTCATTTCATAAAAAGATTAATTTTTTAAAGTTTTTAAAATTGTACAAATTTTTTTAGATTATATAAGCAATTGCTTATATATGTTTTTTAAAATACTAGAATATGCTTAAATATTATATTTAAAATAGTTTTCAATGAATCAATTGATAAATCAAAAACATTGAATAAACTTCTGCACAAGAAGGAGAAAAATTGACTTAAGCTGATGTTAAAAACATGACATTCAACTATTATTAAATTTTTGAATGTCTTATTTTTACAATTTCACTAAAGCTTTCACATCTAACTCAAAGTACAATCATATTTGAAATTATATACTTCATTATTAATATATATATTAAAATTAATTGCTAATTCATCTCAAGATTACTTTTATTTTGTTTTAAGTAATTAGATATATTTATTTTTAAAAAATTGAATTAATTTGAATATTTGAATGAAATTTTAGAATAATATTTTACTTATTTCTCAATAATCTTCATATATTATAAATTTAAAATCAAAAAAAATTTATAAATTCATTCATAAAATAAAAATATACAGTAATAATAAAAATCATTGGATTTTTTTTAATAACAATGCAATTCAACTTAAATTAAATAACATTTTTCCAAAAATATATATGGACACTTATAACAAAACATTTTTTTGCCTTTTGAAAAACAAAAAACCAAAAAAAATTAAAAGTAGCATAAAAATAATTTCAATATGATTATGATTCATCAATAGTATTTGGAGTGATGTCTGGCTTACAGCCAAACATCCCTCCAAACCCCGTAGCCCATTCATTTTTTCGTCACAGTTGTAAAATTCGCGTTTTTGGATAACTTCCCAGATACTCTACTGCCCGCACTATGCTTTCGTTAAAAACACCTGTTTTTTATTAACAACGAACTTTTCACTCAGGACATTTACGTTTCATTCAATTTCACGACAACATCATTTTTTGTCACTTCAATGTCGCCGTCTATTTCTGACGGGACCATTTCGGGAAAAATGAAAGGCCAAAAATAATTACTCATACAAGTGGCTTACAGCTTTTTTCAGTAGGCTTCTTACTCTCATGTCTCTGTCATACTTCTTTTGTATCTTCTCTATGTACCGTTCATCCTTTCTGTTATCAGCATTATTGAGAACTCTACGATAATACTTTAATCTCCAGTTAATTCTCGCTAATGTATCTGTAGCAAAAGTTTTTTTCTGGTATGGCTTTCTTGTTGCTAAATGGTTTTCGGTCATGCTCCTTGCAGTCGCAAATCCTTCGGTCATGCTCTTTTCCATGCGGAAAAAAGTTTCTTTTACGATGCTGAAATGTTCTATAAAGAAACAGCTGAGTCTGAAAGGGAATCGCTAGAGGAGCAAGATGAAGACATGATAGGGACAGCTAAGGGATTGAAGATATCTAAGGCATATCAAATGTATAACTATATAGATAATACAGAATTGGATGACGAGAACGAGCTCATAATGGAACTTACAGATAGATTGTTCGAGCTCATAAAAGCCATTGCTCCCGCATTAACTATAATCGAATATAATCGTCTAATGATTCTGTTAAGAAGCCGTTTAAGTAAAATAGTACAGCCTACTACCAGGCAAGCACTTATAGCAGATATAAATACTGCAACGAACAATAAGATACCACCAGATGCAATAATGGAAATAATAAAGGTCATGACGGCCATACGATTGGAATCTGTTGGAGAAGATTATGTATCTGGTATATTTAACTTTGCAGCAAGACAATATAGAGATTTACCGCAACAGTATAGATTCACTCCAGGCACAGTAATAGGGTTTAAGAGTAAACAAAAAGCAGAATCACTAAAGCAACAGTTTGGTACATTAAACATAAACAAAACTGCTTTCACTACATCTTTTCCATTGAAGCGAAATCGAAAATGTTACCAACTACATAAAACAGGAGCGCGTCATTCCTATATCATCGATATAATGTTCGAGGATAGAGGAATTATTCCCTCCAGCAACGAAAAGGCTACATTTTGTTATTTGTTAGCGATAAACATTAATACTCGTTTCCTATACGCACAACTTATGAATAAGGTTATAAATGCCGCTACGAACTCGTATGGGAAAGTAAATGTGAAATCGTCACGTTCTTTCATATTAGCAATGGAAAGGTTCTATCAGCAGGGTATTATTATCAGGCACTTATACGGCGATTCAGAGAAAAGTTTCTGGTCTCCCGCAGCGACAGGCTTTTATGATAAACATAATATTGTCGATTACTGGCCGGTTCCTAGGCAGAAAAAGGTTCAGTATCCGCCATTCATGAAGACAAAAAGGAAGCTTAATGATAAAACCGAACCGCTTCACGGTGCACTTGCCATTATGGATAGAGTGATAAGAACATTAAGGGATATGGCATACAACATGGAAGTTGATGTAATAACACCAGAGATAATGGAAATGCTTGTATCACAGTACAATAACGCTCCTCATAGCACATTAAGTAAATATGCAGGATTCCCTGTAAGCCCTGCTCAAGCTCATTCAGATATCGAACTGGAAGACTTAATTGTAAGACGTATAGCACAAGAGAATTACATGATTCGTGCAAGACCAAACTTTTATATCCCTAATGGAACAAAAGTAAAGGTCTACAACGAAAAAGATACAATGAATAAAAGGCGCAGTATTGTACAGCCGGGTGACAATGAAGTGATTGCATTCACTGAAGGCTTATACGTGGTCAAAAATAATTACAACGATGAACTACAGAGTGTGCCTAGGTGGAAGCTGCAGCCTATATAGCAGCGTAGTGAAAGTATTCATCTCTGTTACCTTCCTGGTAAATTGTTTTTGTCTTTCTTAGGAATGCTTTCACTGTGCTTACTGTAAAGTCTGCATTCATCTTGAAGCATGGCTGGCCTTTGGTTAAATCAAAGGTTTGTTCATTGCCTTCATACATGTGCTTATATAGAGCCATATAGTCACCACCAAACTTAGTCTCACAGGCATGCTTAATAGAATTCCATGTTAGCCCTTTACCGCGTATCATATAGTCTACCTGTCCTGTAGAATCTGTAAGCTTATCGATGTAGAGTTTCTTCATGAGGAACATTGATTCTACGGCCTTAGGTATTTCATCATGACCGTTTATTGTCGGAAAATCTGAGTGGAATTGCCCCAGCTGGGAACCGATAAGCTCTCGGCCATATTTCTCTTTGAATGCAGCAGTAAGCCTGCTTAAGTCTTCTACTTCAATGTGCATTGAATCTGTATCTTGGTAGTAGATATGACAGCCAATATCGTATGCAAGGCACATTACACGATTCATTATTCTCTTGGACATGCTCAATATCTGGATTCCTAACAGGCTGAAGTTGAAGTCTTTATCGATTGGTTTACGTACCTTTATGTCGTATATGTCACTATTGTTTAGCTTCGTTGCTTCAATTATGCTCGTATAATGCCTCATCCAGAATTTATCGAAGTCGTCTCCTTCACGGACGTATCTATGCTCGAACTCTATTGGTTTCTGTATTGTCTTTCCATAGCAAGAATTCATGATTAACTTATAGATGTTCTGTAATGGATTGCCTTGTTGTTTGTATTCAAGCCTCTTATTGAATATCTCTTTGATTACTTTCTGGATGCTGTAATCTCTCTTTCCTGCCCAGTAGTAACCGCGAACGAACTCGAATTCTATCTTCTGGAACTCTATAAGGTCCTCTAACATGATATTATCTACGACCATAGTAAGGTTTTCATCAGGCTCTAACTTGTCTTCATTCAGGTTTAGTCCATCAGGTGTCTTTCTGACTATTAATGGGAATGCATAATGTTTATTCACTTTAGTTATTCTGATTTCTACTATGTACGCTCCCTGCCTCGATAAGAATTCCATATTAAGCTTATCCTCTGGTATTACTTCTGGTAGACCTTCAACGGTATAACATTCAGCCATTGCACTAGGGTATAAACTGACAGCATCGAAGTCACTTAATGGTTTCGTTGTGTGCCATTTCTTATTGTATGCAGTCATACATCTTCCACCATAGACAGCTTGAGAGCAAAACTTTCTGACTATTCCACCGACTTTGTACAGGTTCTTATTGGGATAGTATACACGCCTGTTGAAGACTTCATTGGCCAGTGATGAGATACTAACGAACTCGAACGGGTCGATATTGAATTCTTTCTTGAAGTCGTTACGGAACTTGTTGAAGCCTTGACGTAAGATGTTGACATCTTGCTTGCAGTAGAATGAACAATAAAGCCACATATCGAATTCATTCTCGCCTTTCCTGCATCCTTCTATGCTATCTATGTTCTCGTTAAATATCTTGTAGTCATCTTCCTTCCAGACCCTATCTTCATTCATTCCTGCTTCAGATATGATTCCTATTGCACCTGATTCGAGTCGTTCAAGTGTGTAGTATTTATACGGAAACAGTTCTTTCTTTACGCCTTTAATACCGAACATCTTAGGGAAATCACTGAGCTTGCTGGGAATAACTGGATAGGAATCCTTAAATGTTATCTTTTTTCCTTTGTATATGATTTTTGCTTTCATGGTCTTTGTGCCCTTAATGATAGAAGATGTAATGCCGAAACCGGCAAACATTCTGATATCGTATGCGAGGTTATGGAAGTACACAACAGCACCATCTGGGAGATAGTTTAACATCTGTACATTACAGTCTCTGCCTTTGAATACCCTAGAGTACTTTTCTGTTCCTTTCATGTCCTGTACGACACACATAAACGGCACGTGAATATCACCACTTACGTCTGCTTCGAAGTCTGCATACCAGTATGACGGTGGCGCTTTATCTTTCTGTTTCTTATATACTTTCGGTTCTATGAGTTGCGTACAGAACTCTGGATTGTACTCTAACGATATCTCATTCATGTCCTTTTCTATTTCTTTATAGTATATCGTATTGAGTATCATATACTGGCCCCAGTTGATGTGTTGGAAGAAGCCTTGTTTCATGAGCTCTCTGACCAGATTTGATGCCTTAATGAATGTTCTACCAGGTATTACTTTCTTATCCTTTATTTCTTTGTTATACATATTCTCTTTTGCTTCTTCATTGTCACTATTGGCGATTTCTCTCAGATGTTTTATATAGTAGTTGCTGAAAGGAGTTACTTCCTCGATGAAGAAGTGCTGACCGTTAATGCACATATTATGTGTTCTGTTAGGTGCTGCATTCTCTACTCCAATATAGCTCTTATATTTACCATCTGTCATTACCTTAACAGTTTGTTTCTTGTTTCTTCCTACATATTCATCATCGATATATGTTATATGCAAATGCATCTTGAATTCGTTTGCGATTGCCTCTAAATGCTTCTGTGATAAGTATCTGCTCTTGATTCTCATTCTGATTTTGTCTAGTTCTGCTTCGGTGTAGCATCCAGTTTGTTTTAATGCGTATACGAAGCAGCAGTCATCTAATTCTTTACGCTGTACTTGTTTGTTACCTTTTGTTGCAACCACTACTGAATCGAATATCTGTAATCTCTTTAGGTACTCTACGATTATCTTTGGTGTATCCGGTGTGGTTAGATAATGGAAGAATCCAGGTTCTTTATTCTTTTTCATTTCTCCTTGGTATCTGATTGGTACTATACCGACTCTAGTGAATATCGACCAAGAAGCAATAAGGTCATCAGGTCCTGGGTCTGAAACGATATCGGGAGAGATTTCATCATCGATTTGATATACGAAGCTTTCTTCGGTTAATTTGCGGACCAGTTCTTGCAAGTGTTCAGGTGTAAGTGGTATAGCCTTAGGTTGCATAGTGTTATTGACCTGAAAGAGCAAAACGAAACGGTTCATATCTTCTTGCAGTGGTCTTATTGCTTCATCGAAGAACTGTCTGAGTCGTGGGAAGAGTAATTTACGGCCGCGTAATGTGAATTGTTCGAAGTCAACAAACCAGTCGGTTGGGTTATCATATAGTCTCTGCATTGTAGCTTCAACGAGTTCTGCTTGGCCATCGTTAAGTTCATTTTGTTGTTGCCTCCATTCAGCATAGTTTCTAGGTCGTTGATGGAACTGTGATAACTTCTTATCGATAGCATCAAATGGGTCTTCAGGTATTAGATATGGTAAACGGTATTCCAACAATACTGTATCGCTCCATCTTCTTTCGAGTCTTTTCTGTTCTTCTCTGATTGGTCTGTAGTATGCTCTGGCGAAATTAATGATTTGATTGAAGTTGTTACGGTCTCCGGTATAGTTGGTCTGGTTCAACATTGGTACGATTTCATCTTGCCATAAGTATCTTGCTAGTCTTGCGTCACGGTGGTCATAAAGGTCAAATGCATCTTGCCATTGTGCTACTGTTGTTCTGTCACCATTGAAAGCGTTATAGATTTTTACGAGTTGCTTGAGAGTGAAGTTTGGCTGAGTCATCTATTTTACCCGAAAAAAAATTTTGTTTTTATTTACATTCGAGATATTGCGTTTTTTCTCGGCATCCCTCACGAACATTCATATATTACTTCTTAGCAATCTATCAGTTTCTATATACGGAAAATCGCTATTTTTGGCAACAGGCTATTTTTCACTGTTAGTTACCGGAAGTGTTGTAACGAATTTCTAGTGTTTTATATTAAATGTTATTCTGCAACAGTTCTATACTGCAGACAAAACATATAGCATATCTGATTCTCCGTAACGTGTGCTACATAATGGTGAAGGAACGGGCTTTCAATGTTGAATACTTATCGAGATACGATAGGATAAAAATCGAAGCAAAATTAATGGGAAATAATAGCGGAAATGTGATGTGAAAAATATGGTCTTAACGGTCGCCAGTAAACGGTCGCCAAAATAAACGGTCGTCGTGGTAAACGGTCGTCGTGGTAAACGGTCACCTTAACGTACATATTCGTTTAAGTAATAAATATAACCACATTCTTGTCAATCGTCTCTTGTCTGGGAGAACCATTCAATTTTCTATACTTGTCTCATACAAGAAAAACCGTTACTGTTTCTATTTTGCCCGTTATTGTTTTTCTTTATCTGGTTAACATAATAGAGTAATCCGTTATGTATATATTATTGTCCGTTAATGTTTCTATATTGCTCGTTATTGTTCTTCTATGTATAGTTAACGTAATAACATTACTGGTTAACGTAAACAGAAAAATAGAGATTCATGCAAAGTCGCCGTAGCAAACATATAGTATATTCGGGCGTAGATTCCGAATATCGCATTTATTCTCACCCATGATTCTTTGTTGGAGCTGTATAGTACCCATCCGAGCCAAAATATTCCAGTGCAGGATTCTTTGAGTTATCGAATTTGGGTAACATCTTTGATACTTGA
Source organism: Tritrichomonas musculus (assembly GCA_039105265.1). Classification (NCBI taxonomy): domain Eukaryota; phylum Parabasalia; order Tritrichomonadida; family Tritrichomonadidae; genus Tritrichomonas; species Tritrichomonas musculus. The sequence goes on along the minus strand of JAPFFF010000072.1, from coordinate 41,863 downwards.
TTGACCAGTGGTATTTTATCTATTATTGATTTCGTTTTATTCCATCCATACTTGAATCCATTAACGAAGTCCTTTGCTGCATCTTTTATCTGCTTGAACCAGCTCCCAAAAGCCATTTTAGCCGTATAGAAAATACATTTTTGTGTGCAATAAAATGACTCTAAGAGCAGCAAGAATACTAAGCAGTGAAACAGACAATACGATAAAGCAAGAGCAAAACACTAATGTTAACATAAAGATAACGCCACGGCAGCAACCAGTTCCTGGCAACGTAGATTTTACTCAAGCAGCAACCAGCCAAAGGTAAATTTTACTCAAGCCAACCAGCCACAGGATTCGTTACCGGCTGGTCAGGCTTTACATACACATGACGACTCCGGAGAGTTTACAGTATCCATCAGCAGCAGTAACAAACAGTCCTACCCTGTTGGCGCAGGACCGCGGTATAGCAGATTTAGGCGCTGAACTAGGCTCGTCAGAGACTCACCGCTGGTGCATTCATTAGAGAAGAAAAATAGGTTCCTGGAGTTGCTCGTTGAGATGTACTCTGAGAATCCACTAAAAGTAAACTCTTATGTAGTATGTAAGAGTGGTACATTAATGAGCATGATAAAGCTACTAACAGAATGCGATAAAGTAGATTTCGTTCTGGATGACTATGAAGTTGGTTGTGGGTGCTCCCATCGGTCGCAAGCCCTTCGGTCATGCTCTGCTTCTACTGCAAAGCTGATAAAGATAGACAAAATACTTGTCACTAAGGATGGCCGTACAGAAGAGTTAAAGTATTGCTATAACGATATCTATACCGAATTCATTAAATATGGCTTGAGCCTAAAGTTTACTGTGTAGGCTCAAGACTGCAAAGCCGGCATTTCACTGAAGCTGTGCTCTCCCTGCGAAAAACTAATTTTTTTATTGCCAGAAAAATGTCTGGTAAGGTAAAGCAATACTACCACACTAATATACAACACAACATAGACATCCTAGCAGAAGAAATAGAGAGAGACGTTAACGACATAGAGAATCGTTTATTGAGCATTAAAAACAAAATTAAGGCTGTAATGGAATTGATTCAGGCCTTGAACACAGCTAAATAATGTTCGTTTATTTTTCCGCTTACTTTCCCTACTATGCTCTGTTGTATCTTCAATGTGAGTGCATAATCTTCATCCAGGATTCTTCCATCATAGAGTATTACATCGCCAATCTGGTACACGTTTGCATCATCAACATAGAATAAATAGTCACCATGGGTCGCAAAGGTTATACATCCGTTTTCTTCATCGACGCTAGTAATGACACCAACGAATTCCTTCCAGGTTCCATCAACAATAACTGAACAGATACAATCAGTGCTATCAGTAATGGCGCTGCTAATGAATCGTTTAGCTTCTGTATCGTACTTATATACATGTCCTGATAGATATACAGGTTTACCAATCTTGTAATCTGATATTTCTTCACCAGCTTCTATAGGGCAGTAATGAGTGATGGTAGCGTTTGTTGTTGCGTGAAGTTCATCAACATATGATTTCACTTGCTCAATAGCAAGAGCCAACTCTGTTGTCAAAGCATAAGTGTTCGACACATATCTAGCTGAATAAGCGTTTTTGTCTGTTGGTTCGATAGTTTTGGTTATTGAACATGATAATATTTCTGGTGTTTCACCAGTGGTCCTGGATTGATTAATACATGGCTTTGATACAGAATCCAAGACCAGAACTACTTCCGTCGATACGCAGTATCTGAGATGGTTGATTATCATCATCGTCATTGTACGAATAGTCTATGCGTGAACATAATGGGCCGTATAGTAAACTGTCTGATGATACAATATCCAACCCATATTGCTCAATCAGTTCATGATATGTGTTGTAATCTAAATCAGGAATTGTATTATTGACGATTGCGAATTGAATTGTTGTTTGCCCCTCAATAATCTCTGGGATATCGCTCACTTGATCAATAGCAATATCTGGGCATAATCGTTCAACGCGGTACTCAGTGCAGATTCATTAACCAAATGCATATCTGTCTTCAATGCATACTACTATGTCTGGTGTGTAAACATATTTATCCGCTATTGATATAATATAATTGCCTTCATTTGCTTCATCGAAGTATATAGCAGTGGGTGTTTGGATGAGCAACCAGAAATTCTGTATTCCTACGAAATAATTCTTGTGGTTCGGGTCTGAATAATAGTCGGCCCATGTTGTGCCATCATCAAATGTTCCATCTTGGAATATATCAGGATTGTTTACGCCGAAACCATATACATAATTGAACCCAGAATCGGGACAATCGCCCTCGAATTCCATATATAGAGATTTAGTCGATAACGAATCATTTATCATTACCTTGAAGTACAATCTTGCTTTTACTTTTGTTGGCCTCAAGGCCCCGAACGAGAATGTATGAGGTATCAGATTACTATACGATGATTTATTTCTTGTATACATATATGTTATGTTTTCTTCTGTTGGCACCTTGAAGTTATCAATACTGGGATATTTCGCGTCACAATCTGATTTCATTGCATATGGTTGTAATGCAGTCGCTAATGATTCTTCTGTAACGTTGTTTTCTGGTAGTGTTGGTATATCTGTCTTCAATGCATACAATGACATATCAGGTAATGAAGTCGTTAAAGCATAATCCTGTAGTGTAGTCGTTAATGATTCATCTGTAACTATATTCTCTGGTAGTGTTGGTATATCTGTCTTCAATGCATAAGCATCTAAAGATGCCTGCAAGCTTTGCTTGTAATCCTGTAGTGTAGTCGTTAATGATTCATCTGTAACGAGATTATCAGGGATTGTCGGAATGGTTGCCTTCAGTGTATCTAAATCACTTTCATATGCTACTCTATCGGTATAGATGATATCGTTTTCGTCATGCTTGAATATAAATATTTTGTGATAATATTTCTGTCTTGCTCTAACATGCCTCCATGGTAATAATATAATGTTATTCTCATATGTAGCATTTAATCTCATCTCAGCACCGCTGCCTTCAAATATAGGCGTTGGAACTCCACTTGGGCTGGTTAATGCAATATTACCTAATAAATTTGCTCCACCACCTAATTCGTTATATATCATATACTCGAAGTCATACTTGACGATAACGTTATCGACAATATCAAGATTTACATACGTTTTAGTTTGCAGTGTTGGGTCTACAGGGTCCCAATGAAACCATAAACGAACCTTGAAGCTCGGTGGTGGATTATTTAATGTTAACTTAAAGCTACCGTATGAATTACTATCTGTGGTCATTTCATATGTGTAATCTATTAAGTCTATTTTCCTAGCATATGGCTGTAAAGCAACTGTAAATGATTCATTAGTTTCACCTTTCAGTTTGCTCTGGTGTTTGTTAATGAGCTCCATTGTTGCCTTTGCTGTCAGTACTTGTTTGTCTGTAAGTTCTTCACCCATGCCCAGTACAGGTCTCTTTCCGTATTCTCTAATGAGCTTTACTGTTGCTGCTTGTTTGGGGCTACAAATGAGCAGGTAAGGATATTCGTATTCGACCTTAATTGTTCCCTGATAGCTCTCTTCTGAGCTGCATGTTAGTTCTCTATCATTGCCCATAACGTATTCACATTCAGAGCCTTCAACGCTAATCTGTATCTTCCATCCTTCAGCTATACCGTTACAGAAGTATTTATGTACATATTGTTCACCTGGAATGATTTCTTCTGTGTTTACCAGTTGCAGTTCATCTGTACGATTCACATCTGTTGCCGATAAGAATTCCGTATGAGGGATTATTTCTTCCAGTTCGAGCTCCACACCTTTTGCTTCGTTAGCAGCCATAGAGATACCTTTAATAGACCTTATTGCTCCATTAGCTATCGTCATTGGTAGCCCTACAGGATTCGCAAAGTTCATTATGAAGTTGCCGATACTGATAACATCTCTGACTATATCGAACCAGGTAGTTTTAGGCTTGAAGTTATCTATTTCATCCTGTAGCTTCTTGCATGCATCCTGTAAGCTGCTGATATGGTTCACTGCTATGTCTACTGTATTGCCTAATGAATTCAGCACAAATACGTGGCTTTCTATGTTCTCTCCTATGACTATTCCTGTTGTCTGTATGTTGTAGTTGGTGTACAATGTTGTGCAAGATTCAGGCCTTGGCGATACCGTATAGTAACCAGAGCCGGCCAGAAACTCAAATGTGTTCGTTCCTTCTTCGTAGTCTACATCAGATATAGTAAATATCAGGTCGTTATTGGATGGCATGAATATAACAAGACCGTCCATTGGTTGTCCGTCAGGGTCTGTATGTTCTATAGTGGAGCTGTAATGATACTCTAAATGCTCAAAGTAGTTATCTGACTGGAGCTTGTAGTTGTTCAATCCTGATGATTTATACTCGAAGTCAACTTTTACGTCATATTCCTTATCGAGATACTTTAGTGTTGCTGTATATGAGCAGTCAGCGAAATCTTTTACTGGATACAAGTAAGCTCTCCATGCATCATCATCTTCTTTGTATGTCTTTATTGTGCAATTATCTTTTGCTATGAGCATTCCCTTATCAGCCAGTAATTGCAGTGCATTTCCGGTGCCTGTATAGTCAATCAGTAAATGCAATACATTTCTATTCGCTTCGTTCTTCTTGATGGCTATAAACGCTACTTCATGTGAGCCTGGATTCTTCCTTGTTGTCTTCAGTGGAATGTTATAGCAGTAATTATTTCCTACCCATTTACCATTCTGTTTAGTCATTTTATAGTCGGTACCGAATGCTTGGTCGTGAAACTCAAATGTTTGCCCTTCAATCAATGCATCAAACTCTTCAGAGCCTGGTTTATATCCCCAGTCAGCATAATATTCACCAGTGCCCGTTTCTCCGAATGATTTCATCTCATAGAAGTCTGGAAGGGGTGAACGATAGAGCTTAAAGCAATTCTCTGCCTCTACCTGGTTGCACTTCAGGTTTGCTACTGTTGAGAGCGTTTTCTGTTTGCCGATGAAGTTTATTCTGAGTGAACCAGAAGTGAATAGCTGTAGTGGGCTATTATTAATGCTCATTATTATCTTTGCTGCCGAGTCTTCTCTGTATGTTATAGTGTCGGCTATTACTGGGTTGCTGAATGTGCCTTTGTTGCAACTTATTATAGCAGTCTCTTTACTGATGTATGATGGAAGAATCACCTCGAATAAATCTCCTGTGTAGCCTGTAAAGTCACCTTTAATCTCTAGTTCATAATAATCACCTGATTGCGTCTGTGATAGACTATTTTTGTCTATAATGAATTCATCAAGACCATCTTCGTATTGCAGTGATGTTTCTCCATCTGGCTTTACTGGATTCTCTTCTAGTACCTTTATTCTTCCTTCATGGTCATTTATTGCATCTAGAATGTTTGTTCCCTTTACGGTCAATTCTCCGTTTACTGTTAAGCTGTCGAATTGGCCTGAACCTTTCATTACAAAGGCTCCGTTTCTGGCATTAGATTTGGTTATTATTGCAGTCATCAGTTTATGCTTTTAGGCAAAAATAAAATTTAGCTTTCGGCAAAAATTATTAGTGCTGTCTGATTTGCCATTCAAAACTCTAACTTCAGGAATAAAGTAAAATTATCGGGCGTTATCTCATTCCCGTTCGGGTCAGTAAACCACACTCTGAAGTTCCTTTTAGTGCCTATATATTCATATTTTCTGTTATCATCTGGTGGTAAAAGATTAGCGTACCACACTAAACTATCACAGTAATTGTCTCTCTGAATGAAACTGCAATGAACTTCTGTTTCGCCATCCAGGTATCCTTCACATGTAGCTCTACAGTACTGAAATGAGATGTATCTCTGGTTAAGTGAATTGCAGAACTCTGGTGGTAGTTCGTTATTGTTTGCTTTAGTGATAAAGTATGTTTTTACCATTTGTGCAACAAAAAAATTGTTTACGGCGTTACTGTATAATCTGTTTTGCTACATCAACGTCATTGTCAGTCATTTCATTCCTTCCAAAGCCCTAGGGTCATTCTCAGGCTCTTTACTGACCTTTACTGGGTAGTACTGTATTCCATTATACATCTTCTGTGTGAACTCTATTGTCATCGTGTAAAGATTATCCTCATTGGTTGGTGGTAATGTTTTCGTTTTGCTCTCAGTGAATGTTATTATTAATCCACCTAAATCGTTCATTATTGTTTCGTGTGTAATGTATTTCTTGTCGGCGTAACCTTGTAGGATTATGTATACAGGCTTGATGCATGCATTGCCGAACCTGTTAGTGAATGTATCTTTGGCCTGGAAGTACAATGTTGCTTCATTTACGTTGAGCCTTTTTGTCTTCTTGATGTACTCAACGAATTTCGTTACTGACATGAATTGAGGCATCTCCCTTTTTCCCAGTAAAAAAAATTAAATTCGTTTAAATGAAATCAATCGTATTCATTTCTGTTTCACTCTTACTCGGCTCGTAGAGACTCACCGCATTCGCTAAAGCTCATTCGTACCCGGATGGAACACCTGCTGGATAATAATCGACACCATTTACAGACCAGGTAAAGTAAGTATCAGAGCAAATCCATGCTTCTGGGCTTGGTGGGTGGATTTGTGGCAATTCAGGTACTGGAATGAAATATGTATCATCCATACCGCGATATAATGGTTGGCCTCTGAAGGTTACTGTAATGGAATTACTGCCTGTGTCAATGCCATCAAAGACGTAGCCTGCATTGCTTCGTTCGAGCTGGAAGTTAATACCAAATGATGTTCCGTCACTTCTGCAGTTAGTGTATCTCTTACCGGTAACAGGGTCGTTTAGCGGTTGAGTAAAGCTGTCTTCGAACTCTTGTGTTGCCTCTAATGCTCCATCTAATTCGTTAGCGATTAATTGATGTTGGTAGAAGCGAGCTCCACAGGTGCTCTGGAATTCTGTATCCGGATAGGTTCTCTTATTAACCACCAATTGCACATTCTGGTACATTATATTCTCGAAGCATGTTATATCTGCAGGGCTCTTAGGGAACATCATTGTGATATTCGTAGCGTTGCGTAATGGAATGCTCTTACTGATTTCTAATCCGTTTACCTTTGCTGTGCCCTCAAATATTTCTCTTGTGAGTTCCTGTGATGGTATCAATAATGGTGTTTGCAGTTCTCTGACGAGGCCTTTATATACATCTGGTTTGAGCCCGAATCCAGCAAGATTGCTTCTGCCTAATTGTATAGTTCCACCAACAACATCTAACACAACTTTACCGACCTTAAGGTTAATGTTGTCTGCTTTCTTCGATGAAACAAGTAGTGCGCCCTTAAGGTTATTATCTAGAAGTTTTACTGTATCGCCTGCATTAAGGATATAATCAGGATTGGAAGCAGCGACTTCTTCAGCGAACCATGCTTTATTGGAATCTTCTTTACGGACACCATACTTCTCATATTCTTCATCTGTGTAGGTAAAATGTATTACTATTGGTTCTGCTTCATCGTTATGCGTATCTTTTCTCATTTGTTGAGCTTCACCGCCTTCTGGAACTGTATCAGTGTATGGCTTGCCTGCATGCATTCGTTGATACTTAATTGTTAGCTCTTGTTTAGGTGCTGGCGAGCCTGAATAGTGTGTAACGATTGTAGATGGAAGGCCAACCTGAGTGAACTTCCTTGTTATTGGTATTACTGCTGGCATTTGTTCATCTATTTCTTTATCCTCTAGGAACTGTAATGTTTCCTTGACGATATTTGGGTTAACTTGTGTCCATACCATTGCTCTTAATGATGTCTTTACTTCTTCCTCTATTTCACCGCAAATGGCATTAGGGTACAATTGCCATGCCTGTAATGCAAGCTGGTCGATAAATGGAATGGTCAACTCTATAGTAAGCTTATGTATTTGCCCGTCAGCAATATCTTTGAGGTCAACGTAACAGCCACAGACTGATGGGCTATATTGTGATACATTTTCCCAGGTGCTGTGAGAGAACTTGGATGTTGCTTTAGCGTCTCTTGGTTTAATGCTGTTATAGGCGAAAGATTCGCGCTGTAATTCATCTTGCCTGTATGAATCTAATAGTTTGCCGTTAATCCAGAATCTACAGTCTTCATAGAACTCTACCGCGTTCTTGAATCCAACAAATAATTTCATTATGCCGTTAGTGTCTGCAGAAACGTCAATCTTTTCTGATAACTTAATACTGAAGTCCAGAAGGATGGTGCTGAATGATTTCTCTATTTGTGTTATTGTATGGCCTGTATGGGTCAATTTTATTCTCGTTTTTGTTCCTACTGGCATTGGTGCATCCTTATTGGTAAACTCTTCCATCACAAACGAAAATGAATTATCCCCACCGTTGCGTTGTATCAGATTACGCATCTTATTCTGGAAGAAAGAAAGAACGTCTCCTTCATTGTTACCTGTGTTCTTAGCTTGAGCGTTTTGGTATGTCATGTACTCTTTTGGTTATCAATAAAAAACAAAATTATCGGATAATAAAAGCGCAATATAGATTTTTATCTCACATGAAAACACACAGATGGCGTTTGGAAGTTGGTTCAAGAATATCGTTAAAGGGGCAAAGAATATCATCGGAAAGGCCTTACCAGTACTGAAGAAAGGTGCAGAATTGGTCAATAAAGTAGCGCCCATAGCTAAAGACATAATTGGAGGCCCAGTTGGAGATTTAATCGGAAAAGTTGGTGATGTTGCCGGTAAAGTCAACAATAAATTAAGCGGTAAAAATATGATTGGCGGCAATGCAGGTAAGAGAAAAGTGCTACTGAATACAGAACAATACCCATTCCTTAATGACTACTAAGATATTTTTGCCTGGGTGTTAGCTGTAGAGTTTGCATCGCATTTCTTCAGTGAGAGGCGGGTCGGGAGCCAGTTCAGATAGCTTTAATAATAGATTAACGAATTCAATTACGGTCAAACAGGCTAGAAAGAAATCAGTAAGATTCATTTTAACCGAAACAAAATAGAGATTTTTATTCATCATTAAATAGCATGAATCTGAAGATAATAGAGCCCATAACACACCCGAACAAAGAATTTCGTTCACCGGATGAATTCAATTTATGGTACAACAAAAATAAAGAATCGGTAGATGCATTAACGACGCATAAGCTCAACAAGATGTATCACATAGAAGGATACCGTATAACGAAGATAAAAGGAGTGCTGATGCTGAAGAAGATGAAAGAACCAGAAGAAGAAAACTATGTAGAAACACAAATCGAGCAATTGAGGAGCGATATAGACCAGATAAAGAAAGCTATTGGTGAAATCATTAAGGTCGTCAATGGAGAGCAGCAATGAGTTATTTTTGTCCTCCTATAATGTTTGTTTCTCCACCGTCTGTTACCTGCACACAAAGAGCCGGATAGGAATCTGGATGTCTCCTTTTATAGTCTACCATTAGCTTGTAATAGTAATTAAAGTCTTCCCATGATAGATTCGATGCGGCCTGTGAATATATATACCTTAACTGTTGGTCGTTGAAGCAAGGAAAGATGAACAATGATGTAATCTCATTCTTCACATGTGGTTTCAATCCTTTCCATCCCTGAATCAACAAGAAATAAGACATGTTCGTATGCCTGCACCGCTTTATTGCTTGGCTGAAAAAGGATTCCTCGTTGGAGAATAACTTGCTGTTACTGATATCATCGAAGAGCACAAGAGTATGCAAGAATTCTGCTGAATAATTATTCACATGAAGGAGCTCTTTCATTTGCTGTATTCGTTCACCTTCCTGCTGCTCTGTAGTTTCCCCATGCTTTATCTTATAGTATAAGTTTTTCGCTCCGATAAGATTCCTGATGTAATTCTCTGCATCGGCCTCAGCAATTGTTACGTAAGGCAATGTTGGGCTGAAAAGGTCTCTTAATGCTCTCCAGCTACGGTCATTTTCTTCTCCATCTTTAGTGACATAAACGAGCAAATGATGTGTGTATAAAAGAGATATCTTAATGATTTCCTGTAGGGCAATTACTGTCTTACCCATATTCTGTTTACCTACGATAACATTAACGGAATTGTATTTAATATTTACCGATGGATGGATGGGAGCAATGAATGCACCTGACATTTCTTCTTGATGGTCCTTTAGTGTATTCGCTACGATGTTATTTATTTCGTTCAGATTAATTCTGCTGTCGAAGTCATCCATAGACACAAGCCCTTGCATTGCCTTATCTATATAGTCGTTTATGTATTGCCTGTATTGATTTATACCGCCCATCCTTTTATATTCTTTATTGATTCCTGGTCGGTGCAATACTGGCTTTCGTTTCTTTTTCTTGGTGTTATCAGTTAAATATCCTTCGGAGCGTGCACTATTGTTATCATTATCTGAATCAAAGTCGTATTCAGCAAATGCTTTATTACCGTATATATCATCACTAGAGGCGTAATCGTTATCATTCATTTTACCCTGATATAAAAATAAATATTGCCTTATTTTTACTGTGGTGCTGCTTCTGGTTGATTACCTGGTAGTCTCTCTTCTTGCATACCTGCTACTCTTCTGAATGCATTGGTAAACTGAACTACTTCTGTTGGCGACATATTGAACCCTTCTGCTTCAATATAGACAGGAATGAAAGAAATGATTTTCTCCCAGACATTACCTGTAAGATATGGGCTTGCAAATGCATCTGTGGCTGCTCTTACTTCTCTCTTTGACTTCAATTTCTTCCACATTCCTTCATCAACCCTAAGCACCTCTTCCCCGTATACTCTTACCATTGCTGTTGCTACAAATGCTTTCTCCCAGACGTTAGATGCAACTTTAGCCAGTTTCTTATTACCTGGATATGTTCCATTATGGACTGATTTGAAGCCTTTATAAATTGGATTAATGATTTTACTTGTAAATACCTGGAAGACCGTTTTGTTGTGTGGTTGTAATACTTTAGTGTAACCTGCATGTTCAACTGCGGCTGCGAATTGCGCGCCTTGTTCATTTCTATTACGTAATAGTCTAACACCTCTCTCATCATATTCAGGGTTGTACATATCATTAACGAAGCCTTTGAATCCCTTACCATATTCTTTTCTTTCATCTTCTGTTGGGTAAGCAGAGTAATATTTATATCTATATGGATATGTGCTGTCGACGGTAGTATAACCGTTAACTATGATGGGTCTATTTGTTTCTCTTTCCCTAACAATAACATCTGCTATTCCATCTCCATCTTCATCGTCACCGGTTACATGATAGATATCGCTAAATCCATGTTTATCTACCCATCTTTGTGCTCCTACAAGACTTTGTGCATTGTTGATTCTCCTGATGTCCTGTTTGCCACTAAGAACGGCTGGAGCGATTCTTTCCATTTCGGCTCCATATGGTTGCTTTTTTGGTTTCACTCTACGTGGTATTGGATGTTGCCTAAAGTAGTTAATAGCGTCAATACTGTCATTCAAGTCTCTATGGTCAACACCTGTTTCTTCTAAACCCTGTCTGAATTCATTCATGCGGTCGGTAGTGAGAAAGAGTGGATGTTGTCTTTGTTGTGGTTGGTCCATTTGCGTTTGCCTTTTATCACCCGATAAAATATTATTTTCGGTGTTTACATTTTCATCATCGTCGGAATCTGACGATATGTTGAATGGAACAACACCGCTTCTCTGATTAGGCGTTGTTGGCTTTATTACATCCTCGAATGTTTCTTCTACTAAGTTATACAGAAAATCAAATATATTGTTTGTCGTTACTTCATCACTATTGAAGTTGTATGTAGCTAAGAAGTCTCTTACTCGCTTCACATTTTCGAGGTACCTAGTTGATTCCCTGACATCTCCTGCATAGTCATCCATATATACCGAAACGTGTTCTCTTATGTATCTCAGTATTCTCGTTACTGTTTCAGACCCTAGAGATTTTATTTTATTGAACAGTGACATTTTCCTGTAACGAAAATGCAATTATCCCTGGCGGCAAAAGGAAATTATTCGAGCAACATTAATATTTGGAATGATTTTTGTCCTGCAGACAAAACCGCTCGCTGCGCTGCGCTCCGCTCACTATCATGTCCAAACAGATTAACGCTTTCCTCGATGGATTTGCTTTGTATATATCTCAGTAAAGAAACAGAAAAGTAGCGTATAGAAATAGCATGAATGGCTAGGAAGTGATATGTGAATGTTAGTAATGTATGCGCCAGAAAAACGCTATATCTCAAACACGAATAATTTATTTTTACTTGGGTAAAAGGGAGCACTACAGAAAATGTCAACAGCCACAACAAGCCAATCAGAAAAGTTTATTCAAGCAAAACCATTAAAGGAACTTTCATACGATTATTTATTGTTCCTCTCATCACCCAATTACTTACCATTCGAATATAGCTATTATGTATGTGAATACGTTAGACATGAAAGGTACTTAGATATATACAAGAGATGCCAGATAGGCCATAGAGAGATAATAATGAAGATAGATGAAGAGATAGAAGAGATAAGAAAGGTGCTATATAAATACCTCTGTGAAACAAAAACTAATTATGTGTGTAACCGCGGTTACGGACAAGAATGTAACGTGATGAATTATCTTGAATGTAATCTTACTGGAGGTGCAAAGGAGATGATAGAAAAGCTTAAGCAGGCCAGAAAAGATAGGAAGAAAGAATTCGAAAGGGAAAAGAAAGAGCAAGAAGAAAAGCATAAAAATGACACAAAAGAGCATTGTAATGCCATGCATGAACTAAAGAAACTTGCATGGGATAAAAACGGTACATATGCGTACCAACAAAACAGCCTTGTTAGTGTCAGTCAAAAATGGCTAAATGAAGTTAAAAGGCTATTAGAGTTAGCAGGAGAGAATACCAGTTACGACAATATTATATACCTTATATCATACCTAACAGAACAAACTGATTGATAATTTTTTTCCGTATAAAATAGACGGCGACATTGAAGTGACAAAAAATGATGTTGTCGTGAAATTGAATGAAACGTAAATGTCCTGAGTGAAAAGTTCGTTGTTAATAAAAAACAGGTGTTTTTAACGAAAGCATAGTGCGGGCAGTAGAGTATCTGGGAAGTTATCCAAAAACGCGAATTTTACAACTGTGACGAAAAAATGAATGGGCTACGGGGTTTGGAGGGATGTTTGGCTGTAAGCCAGACATCACTCCAAATACTATTGATGTGATTACATAAATTCAACACGTTATTCTTGCTGACCTATCTTCTATGGATCATTAAATTTAAATCATACATTTTGCATATAAAGAATGCACCAATTGAACCTTAAAAGCTTTTTTTTCTCTGAAAAATTCTTGTCAAAAATTTTTCGATTGAATTTTTTTGAAAGATTCTAAACCTTTCAAATATGGTTACTTTTTACCAAAAAGAATAAATTTTTATTTTGAACAATGTGCACAGCCAAAAAAGATTTATCAATTGAGGAATTTATATCCAGTATTACTAGTAGCTTTGATTTATCAAACCCTAAAACTTGTTCAGAAGTAACGTTTGATATTAATTCAAGTTTTGAAGTTATAAGTACAGCGATGAATATATTTAAAAAGGAACCAACAACTTTGCAAATTGATGCAAAATCTAAAATTTCTGATTTTGTAATTGTTGGGGATCTTCATGGCTCACTTGAGTCTCTTCTACAAATTTTTGAAAAGAAAGGAACTCCAGAAACCACTCCATATTTATTTTTAGGAGATTATGTTGACAGAGGAGCAAATAGTTGCGAAGTAATTATGTTATTATATTCATATAAATGTTTATACCCTGATAACATATACTTAATACGAGGGAATCATGAATTTCGCTATATAAATGAACAGTATGGATTCAAAAAAGAGTGTTTCAACAGAATAAAACAAACAATTAACGGCAAGATTAAAAATAAAGGAGCAGATTTTTACAAAAAAGTGACAAAAACATACAAATTCTTACCATTATGTGCCATTATAAACGATAACATTTTCTGTGTTCACGGAGGAGTCACTGGATTCATAAGTAGTAGACGTGAATTACTTCGTATTGAAAAAGTTTATTCAAAAAGTTCTTTATTTTTAAACGGCTCTGTTTCAGCAGACTTTTTGTGGAACGATCCTGACCCAAACATCCAGACACAAGGCATGAGCCCGCGACAGCTTGGCCACACATTCGGGAGGAAGATTTTGAATGACTTCAAAAAAAGCTTGAATTTTTGCTTGGTCATTCGTGGACATGAAATGGCGGTTAACGGTTATGATTGGCCTTTTGGAAGGGAAGGTGGAATTTTGACCGTTTTTAGTGCGCCTAATTATTGTGGAGGATCGAATGGAAGTGCAGTTGCTATCATCAGAACTGATGGAACTGTTGATGTTGAACAAATTGTGCCGAATACCAGCTTACGCCCATTAGCAAACCTAAATGAAATCAAATTTATGTAATACATTATATTAAAAATATATAAAGCTTCTTAATTTTTTTTTGGACAGATTGTAACAACATCATGAAATATTTTTTTTTTTTTTTTTTTTTTTTTTTCATTTTCTATTTAAATAATGTCAGCCACTCGAAATTACATTCAAAAAGTCATAATTCTAGAGTTGTTTAACATAAATCTATTTTAAAGAACCTCATTGTTTAATACTTTTTTAATTTCATAAACAAAATTGATATTGGAAGTGAAATTAGAATGTTGATTAGTATTTCAGATTGAGCATTAAAAATTCAGAAGATTTAAATCAACTCAATTTGATTTCACACAAAAAATTATGACTCATAATTCGCACCCATACATAATATGCTACATGGAATCATCTATTGATGGAAGACTTAGGATAGAACGTTATTCTAAATCATTTTATAATATTGCTGACGATTACATGATTAATGAATATTTAAAGATCGGTTCCATGTAGCAGGCTTTTTGGCAGTACTACATATTATAGTGACTTTTGTCAAAAAATTTATGATATTGATTCACATAAAGTTCCTGCTTCACAATTTGAACCTTTTAAAGGAAAGAGAAACTCAAAAAGCATTTATACAGTTATCATTGATTCTAAAGGAGTTTCAATATATGATGAAAAGCTTACCAAGGACGCAGATTATACTGCAATTCTTTCAGAAAAAGTATCAGATTGTTATCGCAAATATTTACGAGATTCAAATGTTTCATATGTTTTTGCAGGATCGGATGGTCGAGATATAGAAAAACGAATCTTACTTGAAGGCGGAGGAATTTTGAATAGAATATTTCTGAAGAAAAAAATTAATTGATGAAATTGCACTAATAATTGTACGATCATTTGATGGCAAATCAGGTCAACCATCTATTTTTGAAAGTCCAGGCGATAAATATGATTTACCAGCACAAGGACAAACGTTGGAATTTATTGATTACCAAAATCTTGAATATGGTTATTTATTCACTAGATATAAAGTTCATAAATAAATGAAACTATTAAATTAATGCTTGTATAAATGTTATGAAACGATACCAAGAATTGGGAGAATAAGATTTTTGAGAAAAAAATCATCTGTGATTTATAGAATTCTTCTTAATCATTTTTTCTTTTCATATTGCTGAATTTGCTAAATTTTTTTTTATTGAAACTCATAGTAATTGGATTGAGTAACAAATAAGTCCAGATTACCTTAGTTCTTGCAGAGCATAAAAAAGATATAAGACAAATAAGAAAAGTTGAATATAAGAACGTTTTGTTTAATGCGGCTTATCAAATATAAAAGTTAGACATATAAACTTATACATTAGGAATTGGCTTCTCCAAGTCATCAACTGTGAGCCAAGGCAGAAGAGGGTGAACCAAATCCACGTTAACGGTTGTGTAGCAGTCCTCAATTCCGACTCTAATGAGCTCTTCTTTCATTTCCTCGGTGAGCTTGTCCACAGCAGCGAAAGCGAGTGCTGTCATTGACGTGAGCCCGATCGCTCTATTTGCGAGCGACTTCCACTCTTCCTCTGTGTTTACCTCCTTTCTCTCGACCATCTGGGCAATCTGCTTGAATTCATCAACGAGCTGCTTTGCCTTGTAAGCGTCTGCCAACTTTGGCAGCTTTGCGTATGATTTTTCGTGGTCTGGCTTCATTTTCAAAGTGAATCTCAAATCTATTCTCAAAAAGTTCCACTTTCTCAAAAAGTAGGCAGCGGTTGCTCTATTTGAAATGATGGCGAAAGGCTGGTGCAAATAGAGTCTTCTTGACGGTTGTGAAGTTTCATAATAACTCCTTTTTGCCAAGGTGAAATTAAAGATTGCTTGGTCAAATTGTTTTGACCTTAAATTATCTCTTCCTTTATCGAGGAACTCTTCACCAAGCTTCTTCATTTGCGCTTTGAATTCAGATCTCGCTTCTTCTTCAGGTATTGGTGCAATTGACCTCACTTTTGCCTCAAATTGAGGTGTCACTTTTCCTCTCAATAACCTGTATAATTCAATGACAAAATCGGGCCAGTCAAGAAGGGCCTCTTTGATCCAGCCTCCCCTTGCACGAACATCATCACTCTTGCTCCCGACAAGGAAGCTGTCGGCGGGCATGTCGGGCGCTGCCGCTGGAATCTCTTCATTTGTAACCTCGTCGAAAATGAGCTGAAAAATTAAGTCATTTTTTTGGTGCTCACGACGTGCAACTTTCTTCCAGTTGCCTTTTTCGGCAAACATGAAGCAAAGCTCCGCCCAACGAACACATAAATTGTCCTTCTCAAAAAGTGGACAATGGTCGGTGTTGCTTTCGTCGTCAAAACAGCATTTTATCAATTGTCTGGCATGGTTAATGGTACGAATAGGACGGGTGCTGTTAGGATAACGTCGGGCTCGTCCAATGAGCTTAACATAACAGCAAAGAAGGGGATCTCTGGCTCCTGTATTATCATGGTGATTAAGACGGACCATTTCTTCGTAACAGTAGGTGGCTACGTCAATTTGGGAACTAACTGTGGCTATTTCGGCAAGATCCGTAAGAATACGCATGTAAGGACGAGTTGTGGAAATTGAATAAAACATTCCATTTTGATGGAATTCTTCTTGGTAAAATCTGCGAGAGAAATATAGTAGTTCACGAGTTGCTGAAATAATAGTATCACCATCAGAATATTCATTGAGTACTTTAACCATGGAACGCCACGCATCAACACATAAAGGATCAAGTTGATAAGCTTGATATGCCATTTTGTTGGCATCTGCAAAATTACCACTCTCAATTGCGGAGGGTACTTTGTTGGCTATGGTAAAAGCACGCTCTTTTGCTGGATCAAGTTCTCCGTCTAAGGCATGAAAACTTCGTTCTGAAAAAATAAAAGTTGGTAAACGATATTGAGGATAGTCTTCCTCTTTTGGATTGGCATATTGATTCTGCATTTGAGCAATAAGCCTTTGAAAGGCTCCCATGTCCATATTTTCCATTTTTTTATAAAATAAGTAAACGTGATTGTCCTTCAAAATTCTGAACAAAAAATTCTCAATTTTTTCAATTATTCAATGCTTATTTTAAATAATTTCAATAGTATCGAAAATTGATCATTATTATTTATCTTAGTAAATATAAATTATTTTATGAAATTTATTTTTTATTTATATTATAAAATATATATTTAAAATATTTATAAACTAATATATTTTAATTATAAATAAATAATGGAGAATTATTTTGTTTTGATTGTATTCAAAATTTTTATATTTTATATTTTTTGGCATAGGAATCGAGGTCTATTAAAATCTGCTCGAATTATTTTACAGTACAGTAACAAAAATGGAAAATGATTCAAAAAAAGGAAAATCGGACTTTTTGTGGTTTGCTTACTCGATTCTCCTTTTTTTGAATCATTTTCCATTTTTGTTACTGTACTGTAAAATAATTCGAGCCGATTTTGCGTCGACGTAAAATGATATTTGTGGTTTGCTTTAAAATTGTTATCTTTTTGAGGTTACTTTCTTGTTGTTTACGTGTAAATGATATTTTAATATCGCATCTGGCAATTTATAATTAAAATTGGTTCCTTATTTTGTGTCGATCACAAACAATCTGCTGGCGGAATCAGCTGCTGAACCAATCAATAATGCATTTTCTCGGATGCGATACCAATTTCAAAACAAAAAGGCGCCTTTTTTCATATAATAGATAATTCACCTTTATAACCATTTCATTTCAATCTCTCAAAAAGTGGTAAGTTTTTTACCTGGTCGAGTCTTTCTAAAAGTTTCTTGTTGTAAAATAAATCTGCTTGAGATCTCGAGATCTCGGTAATTGATATCAAGTTTACAATTATTTTTATATCACATTTCATATCTGATATCTTGATAATCGATAATCTCGATATCAGATTTTTAAACTGATAATCGAGTATCAGATGCAAAAAAGTGACGTTTTTGATATCGATTCTCAAAATAACAAGTCTACCCACCTCTTAATAATGATGATTTTGCCAATGTTAAAAGATTTTAAAAATATCTTTTGAAGACACATAATAATATGAATGTATTTATTATTTTCAATTTTAAACTTAAAAGAAAACAAAAAAGTAAGCCTATAAATATTAAACTTGAATCAAAAACGATAAGACACTTCTGGTCAAAATTGTATTAAATTTCACCATTGTTGTCTTATCGTTTTTGATTCAAGTTTATTTTAATTAATAAATTTTCAATTGAAAAACTATATCCATTTTTTATATTTATTTATTTAGCTTTTTTCTATTGTTTTCACAAATAAAACATTTTAATAATACTATATTAAATAATTTAAAATACCAAAAATCTACTGCTTTTTGAAAATTGAGTGGGAAAAATTTGAGAAGTTTCAAAATTTGAAGAAATAAAATGTTTTTTCTTTTAAGCCTATTAATTCCTTTTATTGTATCAAATGGAAATGGATATGAAGTAGAATTGGAAAGTACAACAAGATGGGAACCAATAAGAGTATATTTTGATCTTCAAATTGATGATGCTGAAAAAAAAATCAATTTTAAAGCAAACCACAGATAGTATTTCAGCATATTTAAAAAAACTTCTTAAAGTACATCCATGTAAATATATTAAGTTACTCAATAAATTAGAATTTACTGAAAAACAATTAAATGGTTACGATTTTTACATACTTATTAAAAGTCTTCCACCTGGTGATGATGCTTCTGCCTCCACGTCAACTTATGTCGATCGAAATAATGACTTTCGACCCAAAGCTTCCTTAATTAAAATTGATTTAAACATTATTACAAAGGCCAGTACAATTGATGATAATCCCCGCGATTTGTTTGAATTAATTATACACGAAGTATTCCATGCCCTTGGAATTTCGTCAGGCATGTTTCAATATTGGATTGATCCCGATCAAAATAAGCAATACATCTACCTTGGCAAGAATATAATGTACAATTGCACTTTTTCAGGCATTAATCGAGAGTTTAGCTTTATCTCCACCAAGAATATCAAAGAATTCATCAAACGAAAATATGGAGATGACGATTTTGGAACAATGGCCAACGGACAAATCTGCGAAGCTGGTATTGAACTAGAAGATGATGGAGGAGAAGGCTCAAAATGGAAGCACCCTGAAATGCGCGTTTATCCCTTAGAAATCATGGGTTATCTTCACCAAGAAGGCAAAAAGCATTCAATTTCAGATTTGACCTTAACAATGCTGAATTCGAGCGGTTATTACCAAGTTAACTTTGACATGGCGGAACCTTACGTCTTCGGCTATCCAGAGTCAAACGATGGAAAGCCAATCAACAAGTTCGTGCCTGGAATTCCAGCAAGAGATTGGCCCGAGAGATACCAATGCAACCCGGGACGATACGGCATCCCAGAAACCGCCATAAAGTTCCAAGTGTGCGACCCCGACTTGAGGTATACAGCTAGATGTGACCGCCACAAGTACCAGTGTCCGGGGAACTCAGAAATCTGCAGCAACTTGGACTTCATCGATCCCTTCAAGACGGGCTTCAGCGGCGCAAGTTTGGAGACAGATTTCATCGCCTTCCCGAGCACTCTGCGATCATGCGAAGAGCCGCTCAAGAGCGACATCGACTACACGAGATACGGATCAACAGTCGGCAAGTCATCTGTCTGCCTCGTGTCAAACGCGAGGAACCAGGAAGGCGGCTGGACGGATCCAGAGATGCTCGTTGGACGCTGCTTCACCATCGAGTGCGACGATAAGTTCACTAAGTACACAGTCACACTGGCAGATGGTTCTCAGGGCGTTTGTGAAAGGAAAGGTCAAAATTTGACCTTCCCAGATGGCAGATATAAATATGGTCACATTGAGTGCAGTGACCCGTATTGGACCTGCTACGCAAATAACGGTTATCATCCACCGAGTTACGTGCCACCTTCGACTGAAACCGCCGGTGATACCACTGATCCTGCTCAGAGTAATGAAGAGCCGATAGAAACCGCCATCATAACCGTCGCGCCAGAAAAAACACCAGTGCCTGATTTGGGCCCAACTGTTGATTCCACGAGCTTCATAGTATCGGGCAGCTCAATAACGCTCACTGGTGACGGTTATAAAGACGGTGACAAATTAGTCAGCACAAAAAGTTCAACCGCCGAAATTATCCTTATAAAAATGAATCAGTTCAAATTTGAGATAAATGTTGATCCTGAAGAAGAACCGTCCCAAAAACGTTACATTTCACCTCTTGACACAGGAGCCACTATAACCGTCAACCAACCGAAAAATGGCAGTTTTGGTGTCAGCCAAATTGGCATTGACAGCAACGGAAGGGACCCTCAAATCAACATCCCTGTCCCTTCTGTTCCTCTCAATTTCTACTCTAATGAATCGAGCGTCATCAAGCTCGTCATCCAGAAGCCGCTCGACGATCCTTCCGATGGCAAAGAGGAAGAAGTTGTTGAGTCGATCTCAGTAAGAAATGTCCTTTTGCAAGGCGGCAAGCTACTTGTGAACGCGCCAATTGACGTCAGCAAGATTGAGTACAACGAAATCTCAGCGTTCAACGACGTCCTCTTTGACTCAGTCTCGGGCTACAACAACAATCCAATCACGACAGCTGTGCAGAGCATGACTCTCAATCAAGGCTGTTCTTTTAAGATCTCAAAATTGACTCTTCATTCAAATTTGACTGCCGGACAAAACGCAAAAGTGACAATTAATGGTCATGTCACTTTTGACAGTGAATCGACTCTCACGTTGTCTCACTTGTCCTTCATTGATCTAGGCGAGTCAACGATCGATGGCGCTGCAAAGTCAGTCACAGTCATCTCTGATGCAAAAAGTGCTCATTCAAAGCTCCTTGAAAACGAGGAAAAAGTGATTTGTGGTGCAAATTTCAAGTGCAGCGAGTGGCTCTCTAAGTTCAATCCAACAGACGACTACCCACAGGCAAAGTGCCCAGAAACGCAGGGCGAGCCGCAATGCCTAGTCGCAGTGAGGAAGGATGACGGAAGCAATGGTGGCGGAAAAGGAAAAGGAAAGAATAAGACCGTCATCATTGCAGTAGTTGTCGTCGTCGTTGTGGTCGTCATTGCAGCTGTTGTGGTCACTGTAATAATCATAATGAAGAAGAGGAAAGGTAGGTCTTCAGCAAACATTGCTGAAACAAATGAAACAAATGAAGGTGCAATGGATGTTTAACTAAAAAAAAAAACTAATCTTTATATATAATGAATTATTTTTGACCATAATGATCATTAAATTATTAAAGATTTTGTTTAAATTATTTTAAATTGATTCATTCTGATGAAATTGAACCAAAGAATTCTAAACTAGAATTAATTAATTCTGATAAGCCCTTTTTAAATGGTTTATGTTCTGAAAAAGTTTTTATCGTACTCCCGACTAATTAGTTCTAGTTTACATGTAAGCCTTATATTATGTTTTCTATCATTTTGCCATGAATCATCTTGGATGTATCGAATATACTGGCAGTACTTGTGGCTATCGTCACATACAAATCGAGACTGCTTGTATTTTCCGTTGAGAGATGAGTTGTCAACTTGCTTGTTGATTAGGTCCTATTCATTTCTGTCATTTAACCCAAGAATTCGCCACGATTTAGGATGATACGGTTCATTTGTGATGTCAAATTTACTTTTCTTTTTAAAAAGTCAAATTCAATCCAATCGTCATTTTCAGTTGGCAGTGGTCTTCCTCCTTCGTTATTGCAATATAATTTATTGATACAATTTGAGTCATATTTATTGAGATTGGGCAGGATTTGGAGGTTGAAAGATTAAAGAATTTTTTGTAATCATGTTGGGCGAGAATTGGAATTTCCAATTTGATATTAAATTTTAAAATTCCACTCAATTGAGGCCTTGAGAAGCATTTTTATCTTTTTTTTAAATTGATTCAATGTGATCATTGAAATATTTTGTGAAAAGTACTTCAAAATAATAAATTTAAATTTTTTATAAATTCTCTTGTTATATACAAAATAATATTTTAATTTTCTAATTAAAAAGCTGATGGATGCTTAATTAAACATCATAAAATATTCATTTTTTGAAGTTTTGCTAATATTTATTGAAAAAAGAATAATTAGTTATATTTCAAAGAAAAAATGGAATAACAAGGCAAACAAGCATAATAATAATTTATAAAATGTTCAAATATGAAAGTATAATATATCTATTTTTTAAAACAGGTAATATTAGTATTAAAATTAAAAAAAAATCTAGAACTGTTCTCATTCACTTGGAAAAATTATCAGATATAATGATAAAAAAAGTTTTATAGTCACATCAATATGAAAATATGATCAATCTTCAAAGATGAAGTATTGTTGAAATATTTGAAGTTTTCTAAAAAATTGATGTAAAAGCTTCATTCTTCTTTCACAATCTGAAATATCGATATACATTCATTTGAAACAAGATTTTTTTGAAATTATTCTTCTTATGCATAAAAATATCATATCTGAACTTTTAAAAAAAATACAGAATTGAATACAACATGATCGTTGCTAATTATTTTCCTAAAAAAAAATTTTTATTTCTTAAAAATTTATATAGAACATAGGAAACTCTCGAGATATGTCGATATGCTTCGAAATTAATAATATATACTCACCATAGATAGTTATTGATGATTTCAGATTTTAAGCGAAATCGCGGCGGAGAGTCTTTCAAAAAGTTGTGATTTTCATAACGAGTCTCCAGACGTAAATGTAAAAATGTTTCAAAATTTATGGTATTATAAGAATATATATTGCAAGCATCTTAATATATATCAATTGCTATATTTTTATTAGCTTCGCTTTGCATCGAGTTATTAATAAAATATATTTCAAAAATTTGATTTTTGTATTTTTGCATTAAATGTCAGAAAAAAAAATAGGTGTACCTACATAATTAGTATAACAATAATTGCATTACTGTATTGTATATGATTATAAAATTATAGGATTGTATGCTTATTGTATATAGAGTAATAACCAAAAACTCCTATCCGTGAAGAATGAGATTTTTTATATTAAGATAAAAATACAAAAAAACTCGTTACTAACAATATCGGCCAAAATTCAATATTTTTACCCAAAAATTGGTTATTTGTCTTATTATGATGTTAAAAACACGATTAAGCAAAAAAATTGCGCATTATAAGTATATATCCCGAGATAAAGCGATTTACACTATTTTTAGCCGATTTTACGATTTTTTTTGGAAAAAACGATTCCAGAACAGAGCCAACGAATGACCGGTATATTACATTTATCTTAAATAGTAGTATACATTGCATTATATATTATATTAAATTTTTAGAAAAATCGTCCGCCAAATTTTCGAGAAAAATCAATTACAAAATTATACTACATTTGAATAGAAATTCCTCTCAATTTTGGCAACTTTCTTTGATCATATCTCAGTATATACGCAAAATTAGGGAAACGTTTTCTATTAAAATATTCTTATAATATGATATACTTTATTATATATTAATTTCAAAAGATTATGAGAGTTTCCTATGTTCTATAATTTTTCGTGGTCATGCTTTTTTTTCCTTTCAAATTTAAAAACCTCTGAAATTTTCAATATAGAATCATTTTTTTTTAATGGCGCCTAAGCGAAATCCATCATGGTTTACTCCCGAAACAGGAGCAAAAGCAAGATCTCAGCAAACTTACGAAAAGCTCTTAGAAGACAATCAAAGATTACAAGGTGAAAATGAAAGGTTAATTTTGGAGAATACAAGGCTAAAAAGACAAATAGCAGACTTACTGAAAATTAAATTGAATATACCAGAAGACAAACAAAAAACGATTAATATTAGTCCAATAGTATTAAGATTCATCGGCGCTACATGGGATAATATAACAAAATTTCCTCAAGGAAGACGTTATGATGGACTTCACGAATTCTTTGCACTGTTAAGCATGATGAGTCCACATTACTTCAATATTTTAAATACTAATTTATTGTTCCCAACATATAAAACTGCTTCAACATATAGAAAGCAAGCTCTCGCTAATTTAGGAATACATGACGACATTTTTAATGGCGATATACAAAATATTTTGAATATCATGTCAAGGTTTTTACCAAATAATTTTACTGGAAAAGGAGTTATCATGGTTGATGCTGCATATGTTACACCGTATGTCAAAGTAAACAAAAATGGTAGGATTGATGGCGTGCTAAATCTCAAAGAGATCGATCCAGAATTAGCAGAAACATTTATTAATGATGACAACGAATTTTTAGAATTTATTAAATTAAATTATAACTCAGTGATACAAGCAGAATTCGGTATGACATTTGCACCATTAAATCCAGAATTTAAACAGTTTCCAATTGCATGTATTCCGTCGACATCAGGTAAGGCAACACAAGAGTTACGCGAAAAAATTGAATCGATCATATCACTCATGCCAAAAAACATAAGTATTATCGGATTAGGCACTGATGGTGACAACACTTATAGCATATATGCAAATATATTCATCGACAAAATTATTGGTAACTTCGAAAGATTCCTAAGTCTTGGTGCTGTTGGTATAATTAAAATATTTGCAGTATTAATTCATTTTTCAGATCCATTGCACCTGACAAAAAGAGATCGTTACAGAAAATCCTCTCTTGAAGAATTCCTAGTTTCTCCATATGATTCTTATGAAACACGGTCTGCAGAAGATTTAAAAACTATTGGAATTGCTCCTTACTTATTGGATAACAACAAAGGACGTAAAATGGAAGATGACCTCCCAAAAAAATTGTTTACTTTACAAACAATTCAAAAAATAATTGATAACGAAGACTTTTATTTACTTTTATCAATGCTTCCTTCTACACTCTTACTAGAGGCACTATTCAGGAATTCACTAAGTCGGCAAGAGACTATTGACTATCTTTTACTTGGTGCAAGTATTGTATTGATTTATTATCTTATGCAACAATATGTCATTGAACACAACTTAAAAATCTATCGTGTGCAGCCCAATACCTATAAGAAAATGAGATGTTTCACAGATAATTGGTGTAAACAATACATATTTACTGCAATTGGAATTGCATCTCAAATAATCACTGAAGAAGCTATTGATACAGGTGCATGCAGTTCACACTACCAAGAACACAATTTTGCAAATGTTCGGAGGCATAATAAAAAAGATGACAGCCACGTGAATTTCCAGAAATCAATGAAATACATTCTATTGGAGCACGAATTGTACAAGAACATGCCTATTGAAGAAAAAGTTCCAGAATCACGAAGTGACAGTGGGAAGAAAATTTTTGACAACACTCCAGTTGAAGAACGTCCAATAATTTACTATCTTCGGCAAGCATTGTACCTTTGGAAGAATGTTCAAATTGTAAGAAAAATGCCAT
This sequence comes from Tritrichomonas musculus, assembly GCA_039105265.1. NCBI lineage: Eukaryota > Parabasalia > Tritrichomonadida > Tritrichomonadidae > Tritrichomonas > Tritrichomonas musculus. The sequence continues at coordinate 16,131 of JAPFFF010000072.1, read as the reverse complement.
TATTGAATTTAATCGATCCAGAGCCAAGAAAAATGCCATTTCAAGAGTTAAGTGGGATTTTGGGGAATTTTTATGAAAAAAATCGACGTTCAATTTCTACCAAATCAACGGGCATGATAAAAACAGCTGGCTTGAACAACATGATATTTTGGAATGCTGATGAGCAGTTGAATAACTTGGTTAATGATGATGATTCTGAATAAAAGATAATTTTTTCATTTCACTTTTTATATATAGAAATATTTGAATATTTTATGACATGTCAAAAATTTTAAAAAAATATAGAACATAGGAAACTCTCGAGATATGTCGATATGCTTCGAAATTAATAATATATACTCACCATAGATAGTTATTGATGATTTCAGATTTTAAGCGAAATCGCGGCGGAGAGTCTTTCAAAAAGTTGTGATTTTCATAACGAGTCTCCAGACGTAAATGTAAAAATGTTTCAAAATTTATGGTATTATAAGAATATATATTGCAAGCATCTTAATATATATCAATTGCTATATTTTTATTAGCTTCGCTTTGCATCGAGTTATTAATAAAATATATTTCAAAAATTTGATTTTTGTATTTTTGCATTAAATGTCAGAAAAAAAAATAGGTGTACCTACATAATTAGTATAACAATAATTGCATTACTGTATTGTATATGATTATAAAATTATAGGATTGTATGCTTATTGTATATAGAGTAATAACCAAAAACTCCTATCCGTGAAGAATGAGATTTTTTATATTAAGATAAAAATACAAAAAAACTCGTTACTAACAATATCGGCCAAAATTCAATATTTTTACCCAAAAATTGGTTATTTGTCTTATTATGATGTTAAAAACACGATTAAGCAAAAAAATTGCGCATTATAAGTATATATCCCGAGATAAAGCGATTTACACTATTTTTAGCCGATTTTACGATTTTTTTTGGAAAAAACGATTCCAGAACAGAGCCAACGAATGACCGGTATATTACATTTATCTTAAATAGTAGTATACATTGCATTATATATTATATTAAATTTTTAGAAAAATCGTCCGCCAAATTTTCGAGAAAAATCAATTACAAAATTATACTACATTTGAATAGAAATTCCTCTCAATTTTGGCAACTTTCTTTGATCATATCTCAGTATATACGCAAAATTAGGGAAACGTTTTCTATTAAAATATTCTTATAATATGATATACTTTATTATATATTAATTTCAAAAGATTATGAGAGTTTCCTATGTTCTATAATTTTTCGTGGTCATGCTTTTTTTTCCTTTCAAATTTAAAAACCTCTGAAATTTTCAATATAGAATCATTTTTTTTTAATGGCGCCTAAGCGAAATCCATCATGGTTTACTCCCGAAACAGGAGCAAAAGCAAGATCTCAGCAAACTTACGAAAAGCTCTTAGAAGACAATCAAAGATTACAAGGTGAAAATGAAAGGTTAATTTTGGAGAATACAAGGCTAAAAAGACAAATAGCAGACTTACTGAAAATTAAATTGAATATACCAGAAGACAAACAAAAAACGATTAATATTAGTCCAATAGTATTAAGATTCATCGGCGCTACATGGGATAATATAACAAAATTTCCTCAAGGAAGACGTTATGATGGACTTCACGAATTCTTTGCACTGTTAAGCATGATGAGTCCACATTACTTCAATATTTTAAATACTAATTTATTGTTCCCAACATATAAAACTGCTTCAACATATAGAAAGCAAGCTCTCGCTAATTTAGGAATACATGACGACATTTTTAATGGCGATATACAAAATATTTTGAATATCATGTCAAGGTTTTTACCAAATAATTTTACTGGAAAAGGAGTTATCATGGTTGATGCTGCATATGTTACACCGTATGTCAAAGTAAACAAAAATGGTAGGATTGATGGCGTGCTAAATCTCAAAGAGATCGATCCAGAATTAGCAGAAACATTTATTAATGATGACAACGAATTTTTAGAATTTATTAAATTAAATTATAACTCAGTGATACAAGCAGAATTCGGTATGACATTTGCACCATTAAATCCAGAATTTAAACAGTTTCCAATTGCATGTATTCCGTCGACATCAGGTAAGGCAACACAAGAGTTACGCGAAAAAATTGAATCGATCATATCACTCATGCCAAAAAACATAAGTATTATCGGATTAGGCACTGATGGTGACAACACTTATAGCATATATGCAAATATATTCATCGACAAAATTATTGGTAACTTCGAAAGATTCCTAAGTCTTGGTGCTGTTGGTATAATTAAAATATTTGCAGTATTAATTCATTTTTCAGATCCATTGCACCTGACAAAAAGAGATCGTTACAGAAAATCCTCTCTTGAAGAATTCCTAGTTTCTCCATATGATTCTTATGAAACACGGTCTGCAGAAGATTTAAAAACTATTGGAATTGCTCCTTACTTATTGGATAACAACAAAGGACGTAAAATGGAAGATGACCTCCCAAAAAAATTGTTTACTTTACAAACAATTCAAAAAATAATTGATAACGAAGACTTTTATTTACTTTTATCAATGCTTCCTTCTACACTCTTACTAGAGGCACTATTCAGGAATTCACTAAGTCGGCAAGAGACTATTGACTATCTTTTACTTGGTGCAAGTATTGTATTGATTTATTATCTTATGCAACAATATGTCATTGAACACAACTTAAAAATCTATCGTGTGCAGCCCAATACCTATAAGAAAATGAGATGTTTCACAGATAATTGGTGTAAACAATACATATTTACTGCAATTGGAATTGCATCTCAAATAATCACTGAAGAAGCTATTGATACAGGTGCATGCAGTTCACACTACCAAGAACACAATTTTGCAAATGTTCGGAGGCATAATAAAAAAGATGACAGCCACGTGAATTTCCAGAAATCAATGAAATACATTCTATTGGAGCACGAATTGTACAAGAACATGCCTATTGAAGAAAAAGTTCCAGAATCACGAAGTGACAGTGGGAAGAAAATTTTTGACAACACTCCAGTTGAAGAACGTCCAATAATTTACTATCTTCGGCAAGCATTGTACCTTTGGAAGAATGTTCAAATTGTAAGAAAAATGCCATTATTGAATTTAATCGATCCAGAGCCAAGAAAAATGCCATTTCAAGAGTTAAGTGGGATTTTGGGGAATTTTTATGAAAAAAATCGACGTTCAATTTCTACCAAATCAACGGGCATGATAAAAACAGCTGGCTTGAACAACATGATATTTTGGAATGCTGATGAGCAGTTGAATAACTTGGTTAATGATGATGATTCTGAATAAAAGATAATTTTTTCATTTCACTTTTTATATATAGAAATATTTGAATATTTTATGACATGTCAAAAATTTTAAAAAAATATAGAACATAGGAAACTCTCGAGATATGTCGATATGCTTCGAAATTAATAATATATACTCACCATAGATAGTTATTGATGATTTCAGATTTTAAGCGAAATCGCGGCGGAGAGTCTTTCAAAAAGTTGTGATTTTCATAACGAGTCTCCAGACGTAAATGTAAAAATGTTTCAAAATTTATGGTATTATAAGAATATATATTGCAAGCATCTTAATATATATCAATTGCTATATTTTTATTAGCTTCGCTTTGCATCGAGTTATTAATAAAATATATTTCAAAAATTTGATTTTTGTATTTTTGCATTAAATGTCAGAAAAAAAAATAGGTGTACCTACATAATTAGTATAACAATAATTGCATTACTGTATTGTATATGATTATAAAATTATAGGATTGTATGCTTATTGTATATAGAGTAATAACCAAAAACTCCTATCCGTGAAGAATGAGATTTTTTATATTAAGATAAAAATACAAAAAAACTCGTTACTAACAATATCGGCCAAAATTCAATATTTTTACCCAAAAATTGGTTATTTGTCTTATTATGATGTTAAAAACACGATTAAGCAAAAAAATTGCGCATTATAAGTATATATCCCGAGATAAAGCGATTTACACTATTTTTAGCCGATTTTACGATTTTTTTTGGAAAAAACGATTCCAGAACAGAGCCAACGAATGACCGGTATATTACATTTATCTTAAATAGTAGTATACATTGCATTATATATTATATTAAATTTTTAGAAAAATCGTCCGCCAAATTTTCGAGAAAAATCAATTACAAAATTATACTACATTTGAATAGAAATTCCTCTCAATTTTGGCAACTTTCTTTGATCATATCTCAGTATATACGCAAAATTAGGGAAACGTTTTCTATTAAAATATTCTTATAATATGATATACTTTATTATATATTAATTTCAAAAGATTATGAGAGTTTCCTATGTTCTATAATTTTTCGTGGTCATGCTTTTTTTTCCTTTCAAATTTAAAAACCTCTGAAATTTTCAATATAGAATCATTTTTTTTTAATGGCGCCTAAGCGAAATCCATCATGGTTTACTCCCGAAACAGGAGCAAAAGCAAGATCTCAGCAAACTTACGAAAAGCTCTTAGAAGACAATCAAAGATTACAAGGTGAAAATGAAAGGTTAATTTTGGAGAATACAAGGCTAAAAAGACAAATAGCAGACTTACTGAAAATTAAATTGAATATACCAGAAGACAAACAAAAAACGATTAATATTAGTCCAATAGTATTAAGATTCATCGGCGCTACATGGGATAATATAACAAAATTTCCTCAAGGAAGACGTTATGATGGACTTCACGAATTCTTTGCACTGTTAAGCATGATGAGTCCACATTACTTCAATATTTTAAATACTAATTTATTGTTCCCAACATATAAAACTGCTTCAACATATAGAAAGCAAGCTCTCGCTAATTTAGGAATACATGACGACATTTTTAATGGCGATATACAAAATATTTTGAATATCATGTCAAGGTTTTTACCAAATAATTTTACTGGAAAAGGAGTTATCATGGTTGATGCTGCATATGTTACACCGTATGTCAAAGTAAACAAAAATGGTAGGATTGATGGCGTGCTAAATCTCAAAGAGATCGATCCAGAATTAGCAGAAACATTTATTAATGATGACAACGAATTTTTAGAATTTATTAAATTAAATTATAACTCAGTGATACAAGCAGAATTCGGTATGACATTTGCACCATTAAATCCAGAATTTAAACAGTTTCCAATTGCATGTATTCCGTCGACATCAGGTAAGGCAACACAAGAGTTACGCGAAAAAATTGAATCGATCATATCACTCATGCCAAAAAACATAAGTATTATCGGATTAGGCACTGATGGTGACAACACTTATAGCATATATGCAAATATATTCATCGACAAAATTATTGGTAACTTCGAAAGATTCCTAAGTCTTGGTGCTGTTGGTATAATTAAAATATTTGCAGTATTAATTCATTTTTCAGATCCATTGCACCTGACAAAAAGAGATCGTTACAGAAAATCCTCTCTTGAAGAATTCCTAGTTTCTCCATATGATTCTTATGAAACACGGTCTGCAGAAGATTTAAAAACTATTGGAATTGCTCCTTACTTATTGGATAACAACAAAGGACGTAAAATGGAAGATGACCTCCCAAAAAAATTGTTTACTTTACAAACAATTCAAAAAATAATTGATAACGAAGACTTTTATTTACTTTTATCAATGCTTCCTTCTACACTCTTACTAGAGGCACTATTCAGGAATTCACTAAGTCGGCAAGAGACTATTGACTATCTTTTACTTGGTGCAAGTATTGTATTGATTTATTATCTTATGCAACAATATGTCATTGAACACAACTTAAAAATCTATCGTGTGCAGCCCAATACCTATAAGAAAATGAGATGTTTCACAGATAATTGGTGTAAACAATACATATTTACTGCAATTGGAATTGCATCTCAAATAATCACTGAAGAAGCTATTGATACAGGTGCATGCAGTTCACACTACCAAGAACACAATTTTGCAAATGTTCGGAGGCATAATAAAAAAGATGACAGCCACGTGAATTTCCAGAAATCAATGAAATACATTCTATTGGAGCACGAATTGTACAAGAACATGCCTATTGAAGAAAAAGTTCCAGAATCACGAAGTGACAGTGGGAAGAAAATTTTTGACAACACTCCAGTTGAAGAACGTCCAATAATTTACTATCTTCGGCAAGCATTGTACCTTTGGAAGAATGTTCAAATTGTAAGAAAAATGCCATTATTGAATTTAATCGATCCAGAGCCAAGAAAAATGCCATTTCAAGAGTTAAGTGGGATTTTGGGGAATTTTTATGAAAAAAATCGACGTTCAATTTCTACCAAATCAACGGGCATGATAAAAACAGCTGGCTTGAACAACATGATATTTTGGAATGCTGATGAGCAGTTGAATAACTTGGTTAATGATGATGATTCTGAATAAAAGATAATTTTTTCATTTCACTTTTTATATATAGAAATATTTGAATATTTTATGACATGTCAAAAATTTTAAAAAAATATAGAACATAGGAAACTCTCGAGATATGTCGATATGCTTCGAAATTAATAATATATACTCACCATAGATAGTTATTGATGATTTCAGATTTTAAGCGAAATCGCGGCGGAGAGTCTTTCAAAAAGTTGTGATTTTCATAACGAGTCTCCAGACGTAAATGTAAAAATGTTTCAAAATTTATGGTATTATAAGAATATATATTGCAAGCATCTTAATATATATCAATTGCTATATTTTTATTAGCTTCGCTTTGCATCGAGTTATTAATAAAATATATTTCAAAAATTTGATTTTTGTATTTTTGCATTAAATGTCAGAAAAAAAAATAGGTGTACCTACATAATTAGTATAACAATAATTGCATTACTGTATTGTATATGATTATAAAATTATAGGATTGTATGCTTATTGTATATAGAGTAATAACCAAAAACTCCTATCCGTGAAGAATGAGATTTTTTATATTAAGATAAAAATACAAAAAAACTCGTTACTAACAATATCGGCCAAAATTCAATATTTTTACCCAAAAATTGGTTATTTGTCTTATTATGATGTTAAAAACACGATTAAGCAAAAAAATTGCGCATTATAAGTATATATCCCGAGATAAAGCGATTTACACTATTTTTAGCCGATTTTACGATTTTTTTTGGAAAAAACGATTCCAGAACAGAGCCAACGAATGACCGGTATATTACATTTATCTTAAATAGTAGTATACATTGCATTATATATTATATTAAATTTTTAGAAAAATCGTCCGCCAAATTTTCGAGAAAAATCAATTACAAAATTATACTACATTTGAATAGAAATTCCTCTCAATTTTGGCAACTTTCTTTGATCATATCTCAGTATATACGCAAAATTAGGGAAACGTTTTCTATTAAAATATTCTTATAATATGATATACTTTATTATATATTAATTTCAAAAGATTATGAGAGTTTCCTATGTTCTATAATTTTTCGTGGTCATGCTTTTTTTTCCTTTCAAATTTAAAAACCTCTGAAATTTTCAATATAGAATCATTTTTTTTTAATGGCGCCTAAGCGAAATCCATCATGGTTTACTCCCGAAACAGGAGCAAAAGCAAGATCTCAGCAAACTTACGAAAAGCTCTTAGAAGACAATCAAAGATTACAAGGTGAAAATGAAAGGTTAATTTTGGAGAATACAAGGCTAAAAAGACAAATAGCAGACTTACTGAAAATTAAATTGAATATACCAGAAGACAAACAAAAAACGATTAATATTAGTCCAATAGTATTAAGATTCATCGGCGCTACATGGGATAATATAACAAAATTTCCTCAAGGAAGACGTTATGATGGACTTCACGAATTCTTTGCACTGTTAAGCATGATGAGTCCACATTACTTCAATATTTTAAATACTAATTTATTGTTCCCAACATATAAAACTGCTTCAACATATAGAAAGCAAGCTCTCGCTAATTTAGGAATACATGACGACATTTTTAATGGCGATATACAAAATATTTTGAATATCATGTCAAGGTTTTTACCAAATAATTTTACTGGAAAAGGAGTTATCATGGTTGATGCTGCATATGTTACACCGTATGTCAAAGTAAACAAAAATGGTAGGATTGATGGCGTGCTAAATCTCAAAGAGATCGATCCAGAATTAGCAGAAACATTTATTAATGATGACAACGAATTTTTAGAATTTATTAAATTAAATTATAACTCAGTGATACAAGCAGAATTCGGTATGACATTTGCACCATTAAATCCAGAATTTAAACAGTTTCCAATTGCATGTATTCCGTCGACATCAGGTAAGGCAACACAAGAGTTACGCGAAAAAATTGAATCGATCATATCACTCATGCCAAAAAACATAAGTATTATCGGATTAGGCACTGATGGTGACAACACTTATAGCATATATGCAAATATATTCATCGACAAAATTATTGGTAACTTCGAAAGATTCCTAAGTCTTGGTGCTGTTGGTATAATTAAAATATTTGCAGTATTAATTCATTTTTCAGATCCATTGCACCTGACAAAAAGAGATCGTTACAGAAAATCCTCTCTTGAAGAATTCCTAGTTTCTCCATATGATTCTTATGAAACACGGTCTGCAGAAGATTTAAAAACTATTGGAATTGCTCCTTACTTATTGGATAACAACAAAGGACGTAAAATGGAAGATGACCTCCCAAAAAAATTGTTTACTTTACAAACAATTCAAAAAATAATTGATAACGAAGACTTTTATTTACTTTTATCAATGCTTCCTTCTACACTCTTACTAGAGGCACTATTCAGGAATTCACTAAGTCGGCAAGAGACTATTGACTATCTTTTACTTGGTGCAAGTATTGTATTGATTTATTATCTTATGCAACAATATGTCATTGAACACAACTTAAAAATCTATCGTGTGCAGCCCAATACCTATAAGAAAATGAGATGTTTCACAGATAATTGGTGTAAACAATACATATTTACTGCAATTGGAATTGCATCTCAAATAATCACTGAAGAAGCTATTGATACAGGTGCATGCAGTTCACACTACCAAGAACACAATTTTGCAAATGTTCGGAGGCATAATAAAAAAGATGACAGCCACGTGAATTTCCAGAAATCAATGAAATACATTCTATTGGAGCACGAATTGTACAAGAACATGCCTATTGAAGAAAAAGTTCCAGAATCACGAAGTGACAGTGGGAAGAAAATTTTTGACAACACTCCAGTTGAAGAACGTCCAATAATTTACTATCTTCGGCAAGCATTGTACCTTTGGAAGAATGTTCAAATTGTAAGAAAAATGCCATTATTGAATTTAATCGATCCAGAGCCAAGAAAAATGCCATTTCAAGAGTTAAGTGGGATTTTGGGGAATTTTTATGAAAAAAATCGACGTTCAATTTCTACCAAATCAACGGGCATGATAAAAACAGCTGGCTTGAACAACATGATATTTTGGAATGCTGATGAGCAGTTGAATAACTTGGTTAATGATGATGATTCTGAATAAAAGATAATTTTTTCATTTCACTTTTTATATATAGAAATATTTGAATATTTTATGACATGTCAAAAATTTTAAAAAAATATAGAACATAGGAAACTCTCGAGATATGTCGATATGCTTCGAAATTAATAATATATACTCACCATAGATAGTTATTGATGATTTCAGATTTTAAGCGAAATCGCGGCGGAGAGTCTTTCAAAAAGTTGTGATTTTCATAACGAGTCTCCAGACGTAAATGTAAAAATGTTTCAAAATTTATGGTATTATAAGAATATATATTGCAAGCATCTTAATATATATCAATTGCTATATTTTTATTAGCTTCGCTTTGCATCGAGTTATTAATAAAATATATTTCAAAAATTTGATTTTTGTATTTTTGCATTAAATGTCAGAAAAAAAAATAGGTGTACCTACATAATTAGTATAACAATAATTGCATTACTGTATTGTATATGATTATAAAATTATAGGATTGTATGCTTATTGTATATAGAGTAATAACCAAAAACTCCTATCCGTGAAGAATGAGATTTTTTATATTAAGATAAAAATACAAAAAAACTCGTTACTAACAATATCGGCCAAAATTCAATATTTTTACCCAAAAATTGGTTATTTGTCTTATTATGATGTTAAAAACACGATTAAGCAAAAAAATTGCGCATTATAAGTATATATCCCGAGATAAAGCGATTTACACTATTTTTAGCCGATTTTACGATTTTTTTTGGAAAAAACGATTCCAGAACAGAGCCAACGAATGACCGGTATATTACATTTATCTTAAATAGTAGTATACATTGCATTATATATTATATTAAATTTTTAGAAAAATCGTCCGCCAAATTTTCGAGAAAAATCAATTACAAAATTATACTACATTTGAATAGAAATTCCTCTCAATTTTGGCAACTTTCTTTGATCATATCTCAGTATATACGCAAAATTAGGGAAACGTTTTCTATTAAAATATTCTTATAATATGATATACTTTATTATATATTAATTTCAAAAGATTATGAGAGTTTCCTATGTTCTATAATTTTTCGTGGTCATGCTTTTTTTTCCTTTCAAATTTAAAAACCTCTGAAATTTTCAATATAGAATCATTTTTTTTTAATGGCGCCTAAGCGAAATCCATCATGGTTTACTCCCGAAACAGGAGCAAAAGCAAGATCTCAGCAAACTTACGAAAAGCTCTTAGAAGACAATCAAAGATTACAAGGTGAAAATGAAAGGTTAATTTTGGAGAATACAAGGCTAAAAAGACAAATAGCAGACTTACTGAAAATTAAATTGAATATACCAGAAGACAAACAAAAAACGATTAATATTAGTCCAATAGTATTAAGATTCATCGGCGCTACATGGGATAATATAACAAAATTTCCTCAAGGAAGACGTTATGATGGACTTCACGAATTCTTTGCACTGTTAAGCATGATGAGTCCACATTACTTCAATATTTTAAATACTAATTTATTGTTCCCAACATATAAAACTGCTTCAACATATAGAAAGCAAGCTCTCGCTAATTTAGGAATACATGACGACATTTTTAATGGCGATATACAAAATATTTTGAATATCATGTCAAGGTTTTTACCAAATAATTTTACTGGAAAAGGAGTTATCATGGTTGATGCTGCATATGTTACACCGTATGTCAAAGTAAACAAAAATGGTAGGATTGATGGCGTGCTAAATCTCAAAGAGATCGATCCAGAATTAGCAGAAACATTTATTAATGATGACAACGAATTTTTAGAATTTATTAAATTAAATTATAACTCAGTGATACAAGCAGAATTCGGTATGACATTTGCACCATTAAATCCAGAATTTAAACAGTTTCCAATTGCATGTATTCCGTCGACATCAGGTAAGGCAACACAAGAGTTACGCGAAAAAATTGAATCGATCATATCACTCATGCCAAAAAACATAAGTATTATCGGATTAGGCACTGATGGTGACAACACTTATAGCATATATGCAAATATATTCATCGACAAAATTATTGGTAACTTCGAAAGATTCCTAAGTCTTGGTGCTGTTGGTATAATTAAAATATTTGCAGTATTAATTCATTTTTCAGATCCATTGCACCTGACAAAAAGAGATCGTTACAGAAAATCCTCTCTTGAAGAATTCCTAGTTTCTCCATATGATTCTTATGAAACACGGTCTGCAGAAGATTTAAAAACTATTGGAATTGCTCCTTACTTATTGGATAACAACAAAGGACGTAAAATGGAAGATGACCTCCCAAAAAAATTGTTTACTTTACAAACAATTCAAAAAATAATTGATAACGAAGACTTTTATTTACTTTTATCAATGCTTCCTTCTACACTCTTACTAGAGGCACTATTCAGGAATTCACTAAGTCGGCAAGAGACTATTGACTATCTTTTACTTGGTGCAAGTATTGTATTGATTTATTATCTTATGCAACAATATGTCATTGAACACAACTTAAAAATCTATCGTGTGCAGCCCAATACCTATAAGAAAATGAGATGTTTCACAGATAATTGGTGTAAACAATACATATTTACTGCAATTGGAATTGCATCTCAAATAATCACTGAAGAAGCTATTGATACAGGTGCATGCAGTTCACACTACCAAGAACACAATTTTGCAAATGTTCGGAGGCATAATAAAAAAGATGACAGCCACGTGAATTTCCAGAAATCAATGAAATACATTCTATTGGAGCACGAATTGTACAAGAACATGCCTATTGAAGAAAAAGTTCCAGAATCACGAAGTGACAGTGGGAAGAAAATTTTTGACAACACTCCAGTTGAAGAACGTCCAATAATTTACTATCTTCGGCAAGCATTGTACCTTTGGAAGAATGTTCAAATTGTAAGAAAAATGCCATTATTGAATTTAATCGATCCAGAGCCAAGAAAAATGCCATTTCAAGAGTTAAGTGGGATTTTGGGGAATTTTTATGAAAAAAATCGACGTTCAATTTCTACCAAATCAACGGGCATGATAAAAACAGCTGGCTTGAACAACATGATATTTTGGAATGCTGATGAGCAGTTGAATAACTTGGTTAATGATGATGATTCTGAATAAAAGATAATTTTTTCATTTCACTTTTTATATATAGAAATATTTGAATATTTTATGACATGTCAAAAATTTTAAAAAAATATAGAACATAGGAAACTCTCGAGATATGTCGATATGCTTCGAAATTAATAATATATACTCACCATAGATAGTTATTGATGATTTCAGATTTTAAGCGAAATCGCGGCGGAGAGTCTTTCAAAAAGTTGTGATTTTCATAACGAGTCTCCAGACGTAAATGTAAAAATGTTTCAAAATTTATGGTATTATAAGAATATATATTGCAAGCATCTTAATATATATCAATTGCTATATTTTTATTAGCTTCGCTTTGCATCGAGTTATTAATAAAATATATTTCAAAAATTTGATTTTTGTATTTTTGCATTAAATGTCAGAAAAAAAAATAGGTGTACCTACATAATTAGTATAACAATAATTGCATTACTGTATTGTATATGATTATAAAATTATAGGATTGTATGCTTATTGTATATAGAGTAATAACCAAAAACTCCTATCCGTGAAGAATGAGATTTTTTATATTAAGATAAAAATACAAAAAAACTCGTTACTAACAATATCGGCCAAAATTCAATATTTTTACCCAAAAATTGGTTATTTGTCTTATTATGATGTTAAAAACACGATTAAGCAAAAAAATTGCGCATTATAAGTATATATCCCGAGATAAAGCGATTTACACTATTTTTAGCCGATTTTACGATTTTTTTTGGAAAAAACGATTCCAGAACAGAGCCAACGAATGACCGGTATATTACATTTATCTTAAATAGTAGTATACATTGCATTATATATTATATTAAATTTTTAGAAAAATCGTCCGCCAAATTTTCGAGAAAAATCAATTACAAAATTATACTACATTTGAATAGAAATTCCTCTCAATTTTGGCAACTTTCTTTGATCATATCTCAGTATATACGCAAAATTAGGGAAACGTTTTCTATTAAAATATTCTTATAATATGATATACTTTATTATATATTAATTTCAAAAGATTATGAGAGTTTCCTATGTTCTATAATTTTTCGTGGTCATGCTTTTTTTTCCTTTCAAATTTAAAAACCTCTGAAATTTTCAATATAGAATCATTTTTTTTTAATGGCGCCTAAGCGAAATCCATCATGGTTTACTCCCGAAACAGGAGCAAAAGCAAGATCTCAGCAAACTTACGAAAAGCTCTTAGAAGACAATCAAAGATTACAAGGTGAAAATGAAAGGTTAATTTTGGAGAATACAAGGCTAAAAAGACAAATAGCAGACTTACTGAAAATTAAATTGAATATACCAGAAGACAAACAAAAAACGATTAATATTAGTCCAATAGTATTAAGATTCATCGGCGCTACATGGGATAATATAACAAAATTTCCTCAAGGAAGACGTTATGATGGACTTCACGAATTCTTTGCACTGTTAAGCATGATGAGTCCACATTACTTCAATATTTTAAATACTAATTTATTGTTCCCAACATATAAAACTGCTTCAACATATAGAAAGCAAGCTCTCGCTAATTTAGGAATACATGACGACATTTTTAATGGCGATATACAAAATATTTTGAATATCATGTCAAGGTTTTTACCAAATAATTTTACTGGAAAAGGAGTTATCATGGTTGATGCTGCATATGTTACACCGTATGTCAAAGTAAACAAAAATGGTAGGATTGATGGCGTGCTAAATCTCAAAGAGATCGATCCAGAATTAGCAGAAACATTTATTAATGATGACAACGAATTTTTAGAATTTATTAAATTAAATTATAACTCAGTGATACAAGCAGAATTCGGTATGACATTTGCACCATTAAATCCAGAATTTAAACAGTTTCCAATTGCATGTATTCCGTCGACATCAGGTAAGGCAACACAAGAGTTACGCGAAAAAATTGAATCGATCATATCACTCATGCCAAAAAACATAAGTATTATCGGATTAGGCACTGATGGTGACAACACTTATAGCATATATGCAAATATATTCATCGACAAAATTATTGGTAACTTCGAAAGATTCCTAAGTCTTGGTGCTGTTGGTATAATTAAAATATTTGCAGTATTAATTCATTTTTCAGATCCATTGCACCTGACAAAAAGAGATCGTTACAGAAAATCCTCTCTTGAAGAATTCCTAGTTTCTCCATATGATTCTTATGAAACACGGTCTGCAGAAGATTTAAAAACTATTGGAATTGCTCCTTACTTATTGGATAACAACAAAGGACGTAAAATGGAAGATGACCTCCCAAAAAAATTGTTTACTTTACAAACAATTCAAAAAATAATTGATAACGAAGACTTTTATTTACTTTTATCAATGCTTCCTTCTACACTCTTACTAGAGGCACTATTCAGGAATTCACTAAGTCGGCAAGAGACTATTGACTATCTTTTACTTGGTGCAAGTATTGTATTGATTTATTATCTTATGCAACAATATGTCATTGAACACAACTTAAAAATCTATCGTGTGCAGCCCAATACCTATAAGAAAATGAGATGTTTCACAGATAATTGGTGTAAACAATACATATTTACTGCAATTGGAATTGCATCTCAAATAATCACTGAAGAAGCTATTGATACAGGTGCATGCAGTTCACACTACCAAGAACACAATTTTGCAAATGTTCGGAGGCATAATAAAAAAGATGACAGCCACGTGAATTTCCAGAAATCAATGAAATACATTCTATTGGAGCACGAATTGTACAAGAACATGCCTATTGAAGAAAAAGTTCCAGAATCACGAAGTGACAGTGGGAAGAAAATTTTTGACAACACTCCAGTTGAAGAACGTCCAATAATTTACTATCTTCGGCAAGCATTGTACCTTTGGAAGAATGTTCAAATTGTAAGAAAAATGCCATTATTGAATTTAATCGATCCAGAGCCAAGAAAAATGCCATTTCAAGAGTTAAGTGGGATTTTGGGGAATTTTTATGAAAAAAATCGACGTTCAATTTCTACCAAATCAACGGGCATGATAAAAACAGCTGGCTTGAACAACATGATATTTTGGAATGCTGATGAGCAGTTGAATAACTTGGTTAATGATGATGATTCTGAATAAAAGATAATTTTTTCATTTCACTTTTTATATATAGAAATATTTGAATATTTTATGACATGTCAAAAATTTTAAAAAAATATAGAACATAGGAAACTCTCGAGATATGTCGATATGCTTCGAAATTAATAATATATACTCACCATAGATAGTTATTGATGATTTCAGATTTTAAGCGAAATCGCGGCGGAGAGTCTTTCAAAAAGTTGTGATTTTCATAACGAGTCTCCAGACGTAAATGTAAAAATGTTTCAAAATTTATGGTATTATAAGAATATATATTGCAAGCATCTTAATATATATCAATTGCTATATTTTTATTAGCTTCGCTTTGCATCGAGTTATTAATAAAATATATTTCAAAAATTTGATTTTTGTATTTTTGCATTAAATGTCAGAAAAAAAAATAGGTGTACCTACATAATTAGTATAACAA